>OY856386.1:15863636-16451136 GCA_963693495.1 Malacosoma neustria
CTGTGGACCCCCTAAGACCATCTATGGGACACAGGAACATAATGACGACACTAAAATTATATATCCAAAACATACTTTATTTCTCACCTCATTCTCTAAACTGGAGACCTGTTCCTGCAACACTTTGGACTTCTTCTTCAGGGAGTCCAACTCGCTCTTAGCCTCGCTCAGGGCTTGCTCGCTCGAGCACAATCTATCACAAGCTTCTTCATAGTCACGCTTCACATGGGTCAGAGTCATATTTTCATCGCGAAGCCTGATTTGAAATAATCAATACTCAAGATATTTGCCATTATTTTATAGTAAATACTTAGTTAGCAAGCATCCAAATTCAAAGCTATGAGGAAGCAAAGTGTTATCACACTAGGGATTGAATTGGAGGTCACATGTCTCGCCTGAAATGCATATTACATATTTGCCACATAAAGATGGAAAAGAAAAACATTTTTATTATTGCTGAGGAATAGCAGTCTAACGGTCCACTTAACAATATGCAGTTACCGTCGCATATGGATGTTTACGACGCTAGATGCACCGCGAACACGCTGCTGTCCCATAGGGGTACAGGAACCTGGGTCAATAATGTCAGAACACAACACCAAGTTATTATGGCGGCATACTTATAGATCCAGTATGGTTGCCATCCAGACGTACCTACTACGCAGCTAGGGTTTTGTCGCCTTTTACAACAAGCCGACCCCGGCCGCAGGGGATAGTATTCTTACTCCGCCCCAGCATGGAGATACTTAAGGAGGAGATACAGATATTGCTAAAACTGGAGTGTATTCTGCATTTGACATGTGTGGGGTAGTTATACTGCATTTATACTTCTGAAAGACAAAAAACAACACATTCCAACTATAAACCTCAGCTATTTAAAAACAAATATATGTATATATTTACCTATAAAATTCTTCATAACTCTCAAACTTGCATTTATTATACAAGGCAAAAAATTAAGTAGGTAGTTTTATAAAAATAAATAATGAATAGACATAAATACTAACATGTTCAGATGTACACGAAGCGAGTCCCGCTCGGCGGCGAGGGTGGCGAGCGCCTCTTCGTGCTGGCGGTCCATGAACTCCAGCTGGCTTCGTAGCTGCAGTGCTATACGCGATTTCTCGCGAAGCTCGCATTGCAACTCTTCTAAGATCTGGAAACCTAAGGATGTTTTTCTCATATTAATCCAAAATAAAAAAAAATTGTCATCCCATTCGAGTTGAAATGGATAGTGTAGATTTCTAATTCCTTTATGTAAGGTTTAATTACATGACTAGTAAATATGAATATGAACACAATATACCTAGCGTTAGCGTTAGTTGCATGGAACACTTGATACGACACGATGACCTAATCAAAAACATCATAGAAGGGAGAATGGAAAGCAAGCGGAGGAGAGGTAGACCAAGGACATTTATGGAACAAGTAAAGATTGGATGTCGTGTCGTATCAAGAAATCAAGGAAAAGGCACTTAGAAGACTCGACGATGCTCCACCGACACGAGTGGTAGTTCTAAAATTTATGATGATGATGACTATAATATGTTTATCATACTTCAAAAAACGATAATATCAAATAAATAATGTCATTATAGCTTGACATCACTTACCATCAGTAGATATGCCAGAGTCAGAATCTTGGGGTACTTGTCCACTCTTCAGATTAAAACTGTAGAATGAAAAATATGACAAATAAAAACAATTGCCTGTTTTCAATAAAACAAAATTATCAAATAAGCGGAAGTTTCAGTTGCAACCGGGATTGATAACGCTAGGGTGATTATGATGAATCGAGAAGTGTTAATAAAACACTTGTATATAAAATATGTTATATACATATCAACTGTAAACAGTTCCTATGGGGCCAAGTATTACGTAAGCAGATCTATTACATTTACCCCCCTTCGAATAGTGATGAATATTGGTCCAGAATACCCCATGGCTTGCGTTTGTCCTAGCATACTGGAAGTCATTTTGATACCAGTATAAACTGATGGTATTAATTTATGTCGCTCAGCGATTACCCAGTATAAAGCATTAACAGAAAATATAATATCATATAGAATCAATAGTTATTGCCGCACTTTATTTCCAATAATCTTAAAAACTATTGTGCCTAAAAAATACAAAACTAATGTCATTTACTTGAAAGAAAGAAAGAAAGAAAGAAAAATATTTTATTCAAGACATTTTACAATAATACTACAATATAATATCTACTTATACAATATACAAATAGTATATATGCCTTGAATTAGACCTGACTCAGCATAATTGCTGGTTGATTAAAACCAGCGCTGGTCTTCCGTCAGGCCTGTCGAGCAGCATCACGGACAGAGACACAGAATTGAAATACAGACTTAAACATAAAAAAAAAACTAGAATATTAGTTATAGGTAATTAATAGTTAAAGGTAATTTAAACATATAAAAAAAAATGACACAAAAACAAGATCTAACGTGTGACCTATCTACTAAATATCAAATAAACATAGAGAATATTTATTAAAGGACTTGGTAACTTAATATGATAACATCTAATTATCAAGTGACTGATAGAATAATTATTAGTGATATAAATTAGCTACACTATAAAGCACTCGTATCAAGAGCTAAATCGGCCTGTCCTCGCTGATGTTTATACAGGAATTTCTTTAAGTTAGATTTAAAATTATTTAACGACTTTAAGTTCCGTATAGGTGGCGGTATGTTGTTCCAGCATCTAGTTGCTGAGTGCCGGAAACTGCCCCTAAACGCAGCTGTATGCTGTTGTATTGTTGCGATCTGAATGGAACATTGACGAGGATCGGCAGATCTTTTGGAGCCAGTCCATGTAAACTATAGATATGTGGGAGATTTATATTTAAACACCCCAAATAGCAGACAAGCAAGGTGAAGCTTACGGCGGTGTTTCATTTTAAGCATTGAGCAACTATTCAAATATGGCGTCACATGACATCTAGGCGGTATATCAAAGCAGTATCGAGCACATGCATTCTGGACCCTCTGGATCAAGCCTTGGGTTCTTGCTAAAAGACGAGGACCAAAGACCATATCCGAGTAATGACTGGTCATGACTTTTATTATTATTACAATATTTGAATATTATAACATAACTCCAATTCACAATAAGGTTAATATACAACTTTTACTTGAAAACTTTTTAGAATACAATTGCCAAATGTATATAATAAAGCCACTAGACGATTTGAAAAAGGCAAACTCATCACTATAAGAGTTACAAATTTTTATGGAAGTAGAACAACAGATTATATAATTCCTAGATTAAAAAACCTAATTCCATTTGAAACAAGAAATAACATTAATGCAAAAATCATGAAACATATTATATAAAACCTAAAACAACAGTTTATAATATAAGCTAAATAAATTTAAAAATAAAATACAAAATTTAACACTACACTATTATTTATTGTACATAGCAAAAATTAAAAATAAAACTATTATATTTGTTTTAAAACATAATACAATTATATTATACTAACCGCGTTTAATTATAAATTATTATAAATTAATAATTATTTAATATACCATATACTGCACTGAAAACATCAACCTGTATTTACATACAGGTTGATGACATTACTGTCTTTATGTGAAGAGATTTATGTTATTGCCATCCTACTCACTCTTGATATTATTAGGCAGTGATCTCATGTACTGTTTTGTTGTCATTCAACAAATTTCATATGAATGTACCATAAGAATGAATAAATAAATTGTAAGTACTTTACTAAAGTTAGGATGTGAATGAATAATATATATATTAAGAATTGTAATTACTTTAAGATGTGAATGTGACATACAAGGCAAACCCTTTCGGGTTTATTGGGTGTAGTTGAATGTTTTCTAAAATTATTCTTTTCAATAAATAAATTTAAATAAAAGTCATGACCAGGCAATCTGATTCTATATTCCATGTTCATTAGAAGAGGTGCTTGATTATTTGCCGCAGTAACACCAATACGGATCCAAGATTTATTATCTTGAGATATAAAAATATTTGTTCTGGTCCAAGTATGGACCCTATGTTCTTCCAATAATGATGTTTCGGCGAAATTGCTATCTAAGTGGCTTTTGTGGTGATCAGTCTGAGCTTGAGTGAGCTTAACAGCGACTGTCTATACATGTCTTCATCCCTCTGCAGAATTAGATTCTCTGGGAATCAAATGAAGACATGTCTCACTTTGACTAATGTCAAATCCTATTATAAATCTTGTGTGAGTTCATCAAGAGTTTTTACACTGAATAGATTCCGTTCGTCTTCTATCATCTGCTGCACTCCCAAATAAAGCAATAATTATAATGGTTGATCGTTTTCTAGGCTAGGATGTTCCACTGAATTCCTCAGGGATAGTTTTTTTTTCTGGATGTTCATGACAAATATCTTTAACTTTCTTTTGATACCATTAGTGTTTCTTCTGGGCAACTGCATTTTTAATCTTCCTGTTTAAAGACTGTTTTGGTGTTTTTAATTCTTCATGCAACTTATTAATTTATGCATTCAGTTTTTTTTTTGTATCTTTTAGTTATCCTGAGAAGGTTTTGCTCTCCTGTTTATCTGTATTTTCTGTGTCTTTTTACATTGCTGTTGTAATTCCAATTGGGGTTTAATTTCATTATTTTCCTGTTCCTTACAATTTGAAGCTGACTGTATGATTTGTTTTTTCTGTAATCTTACAGGAATTCCTTGACTAAAAATCAAAACATTCTATAGTACTGATAATCGTTAGATTATCTTATATTATATCTTTTTATCTTTTATTAAGCTACAAAAACATAAAGGTGTGACCAAAAAGGGTTGTTACATAGGAGTACATACATACTATAGTGAATACACTTTAATATATATATATACTTAAACATCGCAAAAAGAAACCAGGATCAATCAAATACAGGGTCGATTTTTGAGACAAGTCAGCAAGGGTATGGTACCTTAACCATTATTGTTACAAGAAAACGCGCCTAAGAGCCCTTCCCTATCTTTTTGAAAAAATTTCTAAACATTTTGTAAGAAAAAACTGATTAATCGACTCAAAATACTTTTTTGTCAATCGATCCTATTTCTTATTGTGATCAAAAAGTTTATTCGTGCAGGAGCGGAGAAAGAATAATAACTTTGTATTGTGTTCTGGCATTAGTGACCCAAGTTCCTGTACCCTTATGGGACAGCAGCGTGTTCGCGATGCCACTGGCATTACAAACACCTATAGGCGACGGTAACTGTTAAATTCTAAGCGGGCCGTCAGCCTGTCTGCTGTCCTACAGCAATAAAAAAACATACTTTTTAGGCCACATAAAAAACTTCATTAAAAGATTTTTTATAAGCCACAACCAGGAATCGAACCCCTCAAATACAGAAAGTTAAACCCTGTATTTTTATGACCAATCTACAGAGTCAATCATAAGGAATAAATCTATCTAATGAACATTACCTCTAAAATTTGAGATAGGCTATCTGCTATACTCCGGACGCCGAGCAGGAAGAATTTCGTCCATTGACCTATTATTATCTGTCTTTGTCACTACTGCGTAAATATAATGCCGCTTTGCTCGCATAGAGCAATGACCGCCGTCGGTATATGGTACAGTCATAAAACGTCTAAATTATTGTTTTCTTTTCAAAATGTAAGGATTAAGTTTTTGGCGATTTCTAATATTTCTTGTATATACTCATACCTTAAATGGTTTCATCACTCACTTTGAAAAAAAAGCATAGTAGATTGATTCTTCTTCAATCCTCTTAGACAATAATATCAAGTTCCTTGTCGAACTTTGCTAATTATGCCACACTTCGTTAACTAACTTCTGTACATTTTGTACTTTTGCATGAGATTTTTAAAACTCGCAAATTTATGATATAATATGGATTTGTCTATTTGAAACGACACATCTTAAACAGTTCAACTTTGATGAAAGGAGATCAATGGTAAAACAAACATTAACTTACACAACACGTCAAATCATCAGTCCTATAGAAACTAAACAATAGATTGACATTCTAAGAGAGTACCTACATATTCATTATTTGTGGGCATCTTCGAGTTTTTTAAGCATAGACAAGGTGTAGGTTATCATATGTGTAAAAAATTAAACAACTACTACTGACATAATCACCATATAGACCCCACCTACCCCACCATGTGCTCAAAAATAAGCAAAGAGCAACATATAGTGCTCACGTAATACTTGAATGGACCCTATCTATAACCTAATATGGTCTAGAAATACCAATCATTAGTCACATGTAGTCTACGGCCATACCTTTCATCAAAATCCACTTTGGTCTTTTGTGTCTCGCTGTATTTATGCAAGGCATTCGCCAATTTTGTCACATTTATCTCTGAGTTGGCTTCATCTGGGTCCAGTATTGATTTAAGGCAGCTGTATTCAGCTCTAAAAAAAACACAAAAGGACACATACATAGGATTCACATATCATCAACACCAATAAGTTGTCTGTATTTGATTAGATCAGGATAAAGCCAATATTAACCTTCCTTTTCTAGATTACTGGGCAGAAAAAGTAGTATCATTAAAGATCATCAATCTAAAAACATAGGTTTTACTCATAAAGAATACCTGTAGCCAGGTTCGTCCTGTCATAAAAGGCAACAAAACAACTGATGGGTAGGGGCACTAAGCCTATCTTGATGGCAAACACCCTTGGGATATAAGTATCCCATCATAATAATCTTGTGTTGTGTTCCAGCATTAATGACCCAGGTTCCAGTAGCACTATGCGGACAGCATGTCACAGTGGCCCTAATGTTACAAACATCTCTCTACACATCTATAGGTGACGGTATCTGCTTACTATTACATGGGTCATCAGCCTACCTGCTATTTCTCCTCAATGTCCTCCCAAGTTCCTGTACCCTTATGGGACAGCAGCGTGTTCGCGATGCCACTGGCGTTGCAAACACCTATAGGAGACGGTAACTGCTAAATTCTAAGCGGGCTGTCAGCCTGTCTGCTGTCCTACGCAATAAAAAAAAAATAAAAAAAAAAAAAAACAGAGTATTTCTCAACTTTTCTCCCCTTCTCTACTTTGGAGTTTAGAAATTTTTTAAGTCCTTATCTACATCAGAAAACTCAACAGATATCCATTATATAAAGAATGTATTAAATTTAAAGTAAATAAGGTTTAACAATTTTATAACTAGATTTGCCAATATAATAATAAACTCATTATATAAAAAAAAATAATATAAATTATATAAAAAACTTATTAGTGTATGATTTGTTTAGTTAGCAAGAAAAACTTACATTGTGTGATTTATTAATTTAATAAAGTTTTAGTCAAATATAAATTCAAGGCTGTAGTTTTTTTATTGCTGTAGGACAGCAGAGCCTGTTTGCTGTCCTACATCGCGAACACACTGCTGTCCCATAAGGGTACAGGAACTTAGGTCACTAATACCGGAACACAACACAAGGTTATTATGGCGACATACTTAAGACCAAAGGTGGCCGCCACCCAGATCCTGAGGCCCTACCACGTAGATTCTAATTCTAGATAATTAAAAAATTAAAATCTATTAGACATAAGGACACTACATTTTATTACTATAATTAGAGGAATTATGAGCCTTTTTTGTTCTTCCCGAATATTTAAGGGCTCTCAACAGCTTAGAGTGGAACTCCCATGCAATGTGTCCCAAAAATTGTCTACACACATTAATAGTATCCCACTAAATCCAGTAGGAATCATGTCCAATTTAGGTCAAAAATTTGTGTTAACAGTTGGTTGGTATTGTTTATAGACCAGGAATTGAATCTACTCAGTCAGGACAAAGATGCCAAGCAACTGCAGCATATGAGCATAATGTACTTTTAAAAACAAGGAACTTTAGAAACTACGATATATAATAAAAAAATTAATAAATTGAATACTGGAATTGGTCATTAGTAATTCTGACAAACATGTGAGTACTTAGGTAATTTTTAAACAGTTTACTATTCAGATCTTAAATTTTTATCACTTTGTAAAAATTCACCAATAGATTCTTTTTTCGTAAAAAAATATACCTTTTACAATTCAAATGTTTAACTAAAATTGATTCATTCGTAAGCAAAATAGACACATTAATGTTGAAATTAAGGTCAAGTAGCTATTTACAGGCATTTGCTAATTTAATCAGTCCCAAAACAAGTATAATTTGACCAAAAAACACTTACTTGTTAGTCTTTACGAATGGTGCAAATTTGTCCATCAATGCATCAACTCGCAGCGTGCCGGTATTTTCGGCGCCGCAATAGTCAAATATTTGGCTGCAGTTTAATTTGGGTGCAGGTACAAAATATTCTAAGAAAAAATTCTATAATTAGTATAAATTAAATAACTAGAACACCAACGCGTTGTTACAAATAAAAAAGGTCATATTACCATCAGAGCTCGGGGACTCTCTATCCATGTTCATTTTCTCTGAAATTTGAACTAATACACAGAAACTACTAGTTTATTACGAACCATGTGATAATTCAACACATGTGCGTACTAACGGTCACTATTGTTTATTTTCATTACATAAATAAACGTTATAGCGCTGGACTAGAGCTATAAACAGTGTAGCCAGATGGCCATGTGAATTTTCCCCCAACTTTTTTCGAAATACCCCCGAAAATAAGCTTTTTGGAAAAAAAACCCCCAGAACAGTTTTTACTTATTTTAAAAAGAGAAATAAAAAAGCAAAAGTAGCTAGATAGATAATTCTTTATTGTTTACCTCATTTTTAGAGTTAATTCAGATATAAAATAAAATAAATATATAAATACATGCATACATATAATCTCTGCCTACCCCTACGGGAAAGAATACATATAATCTCTGCCTACCCCTACGGGAAAGAGGCGTGATTATATGTATGTATGTAAAATAAAATGCCGCATAAGCTCAAGTGACAGATGTACAAAACAGCCACAAAACCTGCTCTGCTACTTTTTCCTGCAGGAGGCGGCAGAGCAGAAAGCCAGACAGACAATGAAACGACTGATATGGCTCACCCAAACCCTAGTTAGTTTACTCGTCTTATTTAACTAACACCAATACTCAATTAGTTAGTGCATTCCAGTGAATTAAGATTGTACCACCACCCATCGGCCAACATCAATACCCATTCACACAATAATCAAATCACAAAAGAAAATAATGCAATGCAAACGTAGTTTTTAATTTGCCTCCACCAGCTTCATCTTTACTTAGGTAACTTTTTGATAGGACATGGTATATCTTTATTTTATAAACATATGATGGACATCATCATGAACAGGACGATCTGTTTCATAAAAATAAAATGTTAATGTACGGAGTAAGTAGCTATATGAAAATAATTGTAGTATGTCTAACCAGGGACACTATTATTTTTTGAAACATTCTGAAGTCCAATAATTATGATATTAATGATTACTTATGTTTCATTCCGAGTAAAGTTTCTATAATAATAACCTGACAGAACATACCTCATCATCATTATCATCATCATCAGCCTATTGAAGTCCAATGCTGGACATAGGCCTCTGCCAAAGCATGCCACTGAGCCCGATCTTCGTCTCTTTCATCCACTTCCTGCCAGCTGCCTTGCGAAGAACATATGTACCTACTTATGGTAAAATACGATACTAATACCTACGATAATATGTAAAAACAGTGTTTACTAACCTGAAAATACCGCTTCGTCTTCCCATTCTTTCCGGTATGTTCTGACATATAACTTGTTTGATTTCGACATTTTGCTTGCGTTTTAAACAATTCGTAAGAAGAAAACTTGGAAAATTAAATGAACAACACGACAACGACACGACATCAAAATCAACTAACAACAAGAAACAGTAACAAACCATTACCAACCCAACACGAACGAAACTCATAGGCACTCTCGGCTCTTGCTATCGCATCGGCAATCGTCAATCGGCAACATGAGTAAAAAGACAGAGGTGGCATATTAACGAACGAACGAATGAATTGAATTATTAATGAACGATTGAATTGAAGTTTATGTATAAATAAACATATAATTAATTATAAGATAAAAATATATCGTATTATATAATAATTGTAGTCATGGTAATTGTGTCTATGGATGAATTATTGGCACTTAAAAATCTCCAAAATTTCTCCCAATTTAATTTTTCCCCCCGTAGGTCCCCCCAAAGAATCTTTCCCCCCGAATTTCCCACCCGACGTCGAAAAAACCCCCGAATTTGCAGGCAATCCCCCCCATCTGGCAACGCTGGCTTAAAACGGAAATAGTTCACAATAAAAACGGTTTGAATGAACCTATGAAAATAGTGATGTCCATGTGTACATCAGTCGGATCGGTACAGTCAGTGCTATCGACAATTTCAAATATCACCACGCAACTTCTATCATGTCAATTATAATCAAAAATCTTTTATAGTTGAATTGGTTTTTATGGGATTATAAATTGATAAAAAGTGTAATTATTTGAACAAACATTTTTGCGTGAAAACGTTTTTCGTGGACTCAGGTATTAAAAATTAAAAGAGGAAATAAATTAGTCACCTTTTTATATGTATTTATTTTTATCAAGTGGAACTTAAAATGACAACAACACGACGCAACCGGTGGCATTACAATATTGCCCATAACTTCAAGTCTAAAGCGCTTCCGAATGCACCTCACTTGATCTGTTAATAAATTCTGGCGCTCGTTTGGTTTATCACAAATAGGTCTTAACGCTCGGATCTATTCCCACTGTCGCTGGTGCTGAATACTCTTGTTAATGCGTAGTTTAACCTAAAACAAATGATTTTATAACGTTTTGTAATTTTTCACCTGGCACAGCTTTTTATTCTAAAGCATACAGGTACTATTTTCTATTTAACTTACTTTTTAGAGCATTTCTATATCTTCACGATAACGTATAAATATTTCTTCTAACCCTCTCCGTTGTGGAGTTATGACTATATGGTTATGAATACGGTGTTCATTTGTCAATCGGAGTGTAAGAGTGTATTTCTAAGTTCTTTTTCAAATCTCCCCGCCGCTCCCCTCCCCTCCCCGCACGAATACGCGCGTACATAATATCGTAAGTATCCTATCAACCATAGGACATTGTCTATTGTTAAAATATATACAACAATAGGAACTTGGCGGTACAAATCTTGAGTCACCAGATATATCGACATTTATGGCGACGATAAAAGCATTTCATCGCTAACTCTGGCACGACCTTAGTATGAGAGCCTTTTTAAAAACGTTTTCACGTTAAAATTTATGAAGTATGAACACTAAGCTTTTTGTTCATTTTTGATTTAAGTATATATTGGCCGTCGGTTTGTTTTAGTTTATTAATGATGTTTATCGATATAGGTTTCATCTAAAAATTATCGATATGAATGCAAACTGTTTACAAACTTAACGTTTCAGGAAATGTCATTGAAAATCAAAACAACGTTCGGATACATCACGGAAACATAAAACTTATGGGGAAGTACCGAATGGTAAACGCCACAAAATTAGTCAAATTTTACCACGCTTTCACTTGTTTGTATGTATCTTCTATGTAACGGAATTTCCAGACGCGATTTTTACCCACCTTGAAGTAAAAAAAAATTCTAAATTTTGCATTCTTGGCCTGATGACAAATTTAATAATTTTTTAACAGTTTCATTAGGATTAACGCTTTTATTTCCTTCTGTAGAAAGATGGCATTTAATTAATAAAACTGCCGGAAGATGGTGGTAAATTTATAAAAACATTTATCTATTGAGAATTGACATCAAATAAATTATATAATAGTTAAAAAAACTAAAAACCAGGCTTTTACAGTTTATTGACATAAAAATAAAATAACTGACGAGAAAATTAATGTCACTGTTTTATAAGCGTCGGGTTCCTTGTACGATGTTTAAATGCAAATAAAACTAATTGCATTTCAGAATTAAACTTGTAAAAAATTATAACATTTGATATCGAGTACCCCACACTTTTTAGAACAGTAACATTTATTTTCTCGTCAGTTATTTTATTCTTATTGGTTAGGCACCTCATCCTATCCCTTTTTCCCTGCCTACCCGCAAGTTTAGATGCTGCGGCGCCTGACGGTGATTAAAATAAAACTACTCGACCACCTTCGCGCCACCCTCTTCTTGGCTAGCGCCCGCGGCGACGACACGTACTGTCGAGTCTTGGTTAGTCCCCGCACGAGTTTTTAAATGTGTGTCATTGTGAACCGCTAATTACTAAGCCATAAGACTCTAAACCGCAAGAGCTTTGCTTACTTTTGCTGATGACCCCATTTTGGTTAAAATTAGAATACGCGAGACGCGCGATCATTCTCTGTGCAAGTGTGGTGATGAAGGTTTTATAATTATAACACTAGCTGTGCCCGCGACTCCGTCCGCGTGGAATAGTGACTTTGGGCAGCATTTTTTTGGATATATCTTATGGTTTATTTTGGATTACAAACCCCATAAACCCTAAAGTATAAATTAATCATCATCATCATCATCCTAGCGTTAGTCCCGGTTGCCACCCAAACTTTCGTTTCGGTGCCCGGGGTCCGCTTTCCGACTTTTTCTACTCCACTTCGCGCGATCTTCAGCATCCCTGGTAGTTAGCCCATTGGCACGCATATCACCCTTTACGACGTCAAGCCAGCACTTTTTGGGTCTACCCCTCCTGCCGGGGCCCGGCGGAGGCGGCATGGCCAGACATTTGTTTCCCACGTAAGCATCCGGTTGCCGTAAAACATGGCCATACCAACGGAGCCGACACTCCTGCAATTTATCTGCAATGTCACGGACATGAAGACTACCGCGTATGCGGGAGTTCCTAACGCGGTCCTTCCGCGTCACTCCACAAGTATAAATTTTTGAAATATACAAACTGCGTTCGAACCTAGAAAGTCCAGTCTAAGCTGAACCCTATTTTATATGATTGATCATATAAATCCGAGGCCAACTTAAATTGGAATAAAAAAAATCCGAAACTGATCACTTTTAACTAAAACCATTTTTTTTTCTAAAACAAAAGTAGCCTAAGTTACTCCTTGTTACATCAGCTATCTGCCAGTGAAAGTCCCGTCAAAATCAGTCCAGCCGTTTCAGAGATTAGCCGGAACAAACAGACAGACAGACAAAAATTGTAAAAAATGTTGTTTTGGTATATGTACCGTGTATACATCCATATACAATCAGTAAAAAGCGGTTATTTTAATATTACAAACAGACCCTCCAATTTTATTTATTTGTATAGATTGATATATTTTCCCATAGCCCAAACATGTCCACTCCTATAAACAATATCCTGCCTCTATCCTTTCCTCGACATACAAGTATCAATTAACTCCTCACTCTTGTTCACAGTAAACATATCCAAATTTATATTTCTAGATAACAATTTCATTTTACCTTATACGGTTCTATCGGGTTATTTGGGTCCTATCTGTATTTTCGATAAAAATTTTGGCATAGTAAGCAGTAGACAAATTTAAAAGATTCAATATTTTTAATACTGAACTGTAATTTTCATTAAATATCCTAGCAGCATTATATGCTGAGATGTCAACAATTTTCTGTCTAGAATGATTTGGTTCATTCATGTTTTGGTGAATGGTGATCATTGCCAAACTGTCGCTTTAAAATTCTCCATAGCATTCGGATTATATCCACTCAGATATCGCTCAAGCATAAATCTAGTCTGGACAAATCTTCGTAAATTGGTAAAAGATGCTCTTTCATTTTTTTACCAAGCAATGGAGCTACATCTTTGTCTCGAGAATCTTGACTAGTGAGTCAAGTAGTGACTACAATACGCACTCCAGGGCGCTCGATTATATTTATTATAACTTCGTAAATGTTCAATAAACTTATATTTTTTCCTTTCTTCAGTACATGTTCAACGTACTATATTATCAGATTATGGGAAAATAGAAAAATTACTAAGGAAAACATTGTAAAGCAAACGAGGTCCGTATTGAAATTAAACATGTGTGCAGTTCACACGTGATAGAAGTGAAACCTTGAAAAATGTAAACTTCAATATAAAAAGAATAATATCAATGAGTCAGGATTTGAACTCAGACGGATCGGATACCCAAAGACCAAGTCTAGAATCCGCTTGGATTTCCCCGTTGAAATTATCCAAGTTATTATGTTTGATGTTTACAAATCTTTTCAAAAATTTATTCTAAATTTATATTAAATTAAAAACATAAAAAAAAGGAAAAGTTTTTGGAGTTTTATGCAAATCAGATCTAACCTTTGAGCTACAATCCGCTCGAAATTTTGGGGTGAATTTATTAGTGTTGAAGTTAACTAAAGTTTACGAATTTCAAATTTTCCCAAAAATTGTTTCAAAATTTTATTATTATTATTAAATGAAATTATTCTCCAAAGTAGATTCTTTAAAAAGAAAAAAAACTCAACTGTATTTCATTGTAATAAAGTCGCAATTCGAATAGATGCAATCATTTAAAAATTACAAGAATAAGCCTTATGCTATTATTAATAAGGTTAGTATTATTGGAGCAAAAAAAATACTATGTGTTTTTTTACGTTTCATCGAGTTTCAGATCACAACAAAACTTCCCCCTTAAGAATATAGTAATAATAATAGTTAATAATAAATAAATAATAATAATAGTTTTAGTTTATCGAAAGCGAATTTGACGTAAGGTTTTCTTTTCGAGGCTTAGCTGTCGATTGTATTTCTGAACACCATGTTTTATGTGTATTAGAACTTTGTCTTCCGAAAAAGGCAGTATCATGGTCGGCATTGTCTCCAAGCTAGAGTTGGAGTTAGAAGCTCTATGTCAATCGACGTATCCTCAAAACGATGTATTTACTACAAATATTTTACTCTTTTCAGAATACTTCCTTTTGGTGAGAAAAAATACGATATGAGAAGCAGTACTAATACTAAACTCTTATCAAGAATTAGTTGCCTCTCAACATCAAAAGGAATATCAGTTACATGTGAATTTTGATTTGTAGAAAAATAACCAAAAAATATTTTCATTTCTAATAGATATTCTATGAATTACTTATTAATAAAGCCTAATATTATCTCTAAAAGTGATGATCTACAGATGAGAATTTTATTTTAACGCAAGGCTGGCTCAAGGGCTACGTAAGTGGCTTAAACTATGGTTCGATGTTGACGGACAAAAAAACATTTTTATAATATGCATACAGTATGTTTTGATTCAGGTCACCAATAAAAAAAATTCTACGTACGGGGAAGTCAAAATTGTGCACGTAAATTATCTTTAAAATTTAAAAAAAATATTAGCGTTTAGCAAAATCTTTATTAATAAAATTTAAAAGTACATAAAGTCTTTAGAACAATCTCAGAACAGAAATGTTTTGATAACCGAATTTATTTATTTATTATCGTTCCCTTATTGCATTTAATATTTCCTTCAATCCTTTATGCACTTTTAATATGGCTAATTTTGTTTCAAGCATTGTGAAATCGCATAACTCCATCTGGAAATTCAAATCAAAATGAAATTAATAAATTACATACGTTCGGATACGCAGACTTTTGTATTCATACAGATAAATTAGTTGTAGATGTCGTGCTAATTCAATTATTTTTAATTTCAATATTATTTAACAGTCAGAGGATGAACATCAGTAATAACTACATCAATATTATAATCACAGCAGTGAGTCCAGTTTGCATTTCAAGTCTGGTTCTTTCTTTGGATACTATGGCGGTATATTTAGAAAACAGGGGTGGTTGCCATCCATACGGGCCTTGACGGCCTGAAAGCTCTATCTCCTTTTGTCGCCTTTCACGACAGACCGTTGGAGTCCGTATTCTTACTCCACCTCTGCATGGAGACTGAAGAATTGGTTTTTGCCAATACTAAGCACATTTCTTTTTTATCCGTGCAGGGACGCAGAAAGAATACTAACCTCAGCGGCCGAGGTCGGCCTGTTGTAGCAGGCGACAAAACAACCCACCCTAGCTACGTGGTACGGCCTCAAGGCCGTCTGGATGGCGACCACCTTTATACCACCTTGGCGTACTTAAGACCACCTTTGGTCTTAAGTACGCCGCCATACTAACCTTGTGTCGTGTTCCGGCATTAGTGACCCAAGTTCCTGTACCCTTATGGGTCAGCAGCGTGTTTGTGATACCACTGGCTTTACAAACACCCATTGGCGACGGTAACTGCTAAATTCTAAGCGGGCTGTTAGCCTGTCCGCTGTCATACAGCATTAAAAAAAATTAAGGTCTTACGCCATCAGGTGGATCCTTATCCCTTGGTGGAAATCGGCCGTACATCCTTTCACATATTGCGCACAAACCGCACCAAGTTCGGTACTTTAGCAAAGATAGGCACTGAAATAACACCTTACGTAAATGTCTACCTCAAAAATATAAAACATTAAAAATATCAACGCCAAAAGCGTTGGAGCCTCAGTCATAAAAAATTAAATGAACTTATAACGTTTGACTAATTCGAACTTAAATTAACAATTACTCGAAATACGAGTACCTACTTCGTATATAATCCAGAACCAGATTCTTCGTGAAGATGTATCATAATAATCCCAATAATTAATCCCTGATGCCTTAAAGCTTGCATCCACTGTTGAGACCGTAGTAAAAAAAAAACAAAGCACCTTCATGAGTCGATGTTCCTTACAGATTCCTCCTTATCTTTACCAACAATTTTATTTCATTATATATAAACTTTAGTAGTTAATTCTCCTCAAAAACATACAATATTTCAATTACACAGTGGCGGATTTGCAGTCTTGGCCGCCCTAGGTCCCAGGCCATGTAGTAAGTACCAGCCACCACTTTCTCAGCACCCATCATATTGAGTACATAATGAATTTACTTTTTTGCCAACTTTTATCGAAATCGATTCAGAAATTTAGTTTTTTTTTTTATTGCTGTAGGACAGCAGACAGGCTGACCTGATGTTTGCAACACCAGTGGCATCCCGAACACGCTGCTGTCCCATAAAGGTACAGGAACTTTAACTCTAACATCTGCTAGTTTGTAATATTTTCCGAGGATATTTCAGGGATAATTGCACATTTAAATAAAAGTGATTTAGGGAGATTATTGTTATACGATGCGGTGCAGTGCTGCCCACCATAATGTGCGCGAGCCTTTAGAGTATTTACGTTCTTTGAGTTATTTCTTGTTGTCATCAGTGAATATATAAATTATTGAAACTTTATTGTTATTTTATTTATTTAAACATAAAAAAGCACAACCGTTTCTGTACGTTAGTACGTACGTAGTAAGCTGTTAAGCTTACTTGCCTAGAGAATATCACACTGGCCCCTGAAATAAAATAGCGAAAATAAAGAACTTTTCTCAAAGATATTTTACCTCTTTAGTGTCGCCCTTTTCCACCTTCTTATCATTTAAACTCAATTTAATTTCGTCGGGAATATTTTCTTCTTCAACATAATTATCCCATTCCATTATAGTTTTAAAATGTTTAGCTTGTCCCGGTGTCATTATACCACCCATCATTAGCTTGAGGCCTTCTTCTATATCCTGCATAGTAAATAAGTAGACCTGAATTTAAGCATAGGTTTTATCAATTGGGGTTGTTAGAGACGCCACCAGGACAAGTCAGCTAAAGCTTATTTATAAAAAACAGACGAGGATCTAAAAGCTTGACATTGGTAATTAGGTTTCAGACGATAATCACTCTCGTAAAATCTAAAATGTCATTCTAGATCATCTGTAGTCATCAGGATTCCACCATATTTGGGTTATGACTGTAATACAATCAGGAAATTATGAAATTTATTGAATTTGTCTATTGGAGGGTATCTGAAGAAGAGAAAGAACGAAAATGCTAATTTGAACTCAGTTCCACACGCGGAATAAACAACTATATGATCAAAACTTATTGAATACTAGCTGACCCGGCGAACTTCGTACCGCCATATTTTATTTCTCTAATCGCAACTGAGGAAATAAAACCCTTCCAATAAAATCGAACAGCGCCATCTATTGGTTGTATTTGCAACCTAGATGTCAAACAATATTGAAGAATTTTATCGATGAATCAATGTACACCGCCATCTATGAGAACTTCATAAAACTAAACAGTAAATAAACATTTATATATAAACGTTTACATTCACGACATTAACGAATAATTGAGATGATAATTATCCTATCCAGTAAGTTAGACCAAAATACGGGTGCATGTGAAATTTGATTGAAATCAGTTCAGTAGTTTTGGTGTTTATTGGCAACATACATCGTGACACAAGATTTTTATATATATATGAAGATTTTTCATCGAATTCTTTTGAGACTCAAGTCAAATGTTAGGTTTATTTTTTCTTATATACAAATTGTAATTATACACAAGCCAGTAACTTGTATTTTTGTTTCATCTTCTTCTTTCTGCCCCTATCCCGCATTGTATGGGGTCTGCACAACATGTTTTCTTCCACTCCCCTCTGTTAGCCGTTACCTCAACATTAACATAACACCCTTTTTCGCCATATCATCTCTTATGCAATCCATCTTTTCTTTAATCTACCTCTCTTCCTATATCCATCTTTTTGTTTCATATTCCTGTATAGAGCACCAGTCGCCAAAATACTTACTTGTATAGGTATGCGATATCCTTCGGGCATGAATTTCCTGAGAACAGTGAGATAGAGTAACTGTTTCGATTTCTTCAGAGCCACAAAGCGCGCTGCATAGTTCATTGGTGTTAATGCTGTAAATTAAACGGTTACTAAGAAAAACTAAAACTACGTTTTTATACGGGTAGTTCGCAAAACTGAAAAGAATATCTGCTCCGTGTTTTTAAAGATAATAAATACAAGTTTTGGTGTTTTTTGATATCAATAGGCATAGTTATTGTAGTGAAACAGTAACAGTAATAATAAACAAATCAATTTTACAACTACTTGGTTTGTGTGCGAAGTAAATCCAGTTTTAACATTTTAACCTCTATTGCTGGTGGCTATAAATTGTAATAAAATAATTATCTTTATATAAAGTTGGGATCAAAATACAATTATTAACGAAAACTTTTTACGTCACACACAAATGGACGCTACTTCATTAATATGTAGAAATTTTCAGACACAAATTTTTTTGTTCATGAATAAATGATATGATATGATATAGTTAATCATACTAAAAAGTAAAAAATAATTCTTAATATAAGAATAAAATTACTGACGAGAAAATTAATGTCGCTGTTTTCAAAAGCGTGGGGGCTCGATATAATTTTTTTTTACTAGTGTCGTTCCGAAATGCAGTTAGTTTAAAAATATCGTTTAGTTTCTTTAAACTATAATTAATTTGTTGTCAATTCCCAATCGGTAAATGTTTTTATTAATTTAACGCCATCTTCCGGCAGAAGGAAAGAAAAAGTAAATCTTGATGATCTTGACAAGGACTATGGGACAAAATTATTAAACTAGTATGTTGTCATCAAGTCTTGACAAACGAAAAAAACTTTTTTGAATCGTTCGAAGTGGTTAAAAATCGAATCCGAAAATTCCGTTACACAAATACAGATCAAGTTAATAAAAGCGTGGTAATGTATCATCACTTTAGTCTTTTTCAGGGCACTTGCTGCCAACGGGAAGAAGTACACGATGGCACAAGTTCGAGTTAATTCTTTTTTCAGGACGCACAGGAACAGCAACAATACAACAGAAATCAAAAAAGAGGAATCACAACTGCATAAGTGATATTTTTGTTATAAATAGGACTTAGGCACAGTAATTAATACTAATAATACTAGAAAGGCAATAGATAGTGCATCCCCCCAATCGGTCGGGGCTTACTCACCTCGAAACCAATGAGGTGTTGAGGAGCTGACTTGAGGTTTATTTATATAAGAAAAATTTACATCTATGTAGTGTATCAGTTGTTTAGTACCTACCCCTAACTCAAGTGACACTAATACTAACACTCAAAGTAGACTACAGTTTCAAAACTCTCAGTCGCTATAACCTAAATCGAAAAATATCCTTACTTTCTAAAGCATTTGAATCAATCGGCAGAGAGAATTGTGCATTCTGCCTGGAAAATACTCGTGGTATATGAAGCCAATCACCAAGACTCATTGGTGGGACTTTGAGCTCTCGTAATAAGCTCTGCATTTCTTGGCCATATTGCTTTTCTGGACGAGTACGTAATGCTTCCTCAAGCACGTAGCGACGCTGAAAATGTAGAACATATTACATAATCCTAACTTAAAACTTGTGACACTGCATTTATCTTTGCGCGTGATGAATAAGACGAGTTTTTTTTCCTTAAATACTAAAGTTGTTGTTGTCTCAGACGACGTAACAGCGACTCCGGGCGGTAAAGGCATTCCGACCCCGTGGGAGCGGGGTCGATCAGTCGTGGCAGCCTACTCGACCGCTGCATGGGGACAATGGCAAGAATATTTTTATTGGGGTCTATCGACTCCATCGGTGAAGCCGATCCTATTCTAATCTACTACCGTTTCGGAGTGTGTATAGCTGAAAGAAACGACGAAAGATACTCCCCCGCAACACATCTATTCTACGTGTAGTTTGTATTGAGTGGATTCTGGAGGGAATACGACGAGTGCAGAAAGCCACTCTAATATGTATGTACATATTAGCGCGGCTAGGCTAGGCTAGGTATGTACCTACGGTGCGTGGCACGTAATAGCACATCTTCTATCTCGTTCATACAACTTTTGTTTTAATAACAATTATTTATATAGTTCTGTTAGCATTTATTTAGACACCATTTTTGTATATATAATAAGCACATTTTGCTCGAATAAAGTATAAAGATACCTGAATCTGCCGTTCATCACAAACAAACCTACCAAGAACATCTTTGAGGAACAGCTCAGCCTGAGAACTGACAAAAGCATATCATTGGACACCAAGAATCCCCGCACCTTCAAACACTCTTTACAGAGTAATTAATGGACCAGATTCCTTAATAGCACAAGCAGAGATAATACCAGAATGGTTATTTCCAAATATGATTAAACTATCTAAATCTAACCTCTATGTTAAAACAGCACGTCTTAACAGTAAACGCTCTTCTTTGACCGGAGAGATGTTTAGTATTGTTTAGTGATATGAAGTCAACATTATTTAATACCACTCTAAGGGCCATTATAAAAATCAAATTTTATTTGACAATCAATTGTTTTTAATTAAGGTAACCGTTTATATAATAAAGTCAATAGGGATTTAAATTTTGATCCACTAACTAAACACAAACTTAAACATAAAATTATTCAATGGCTAAAAGGATATGATTACGAAGTTATTAAGTTATTAATCAAATAGTATTAGTTATGTATTTTGTATATTATAAATGGACACACACACCTACACAAACACTCTTATCTCTCTTCACTTTCAGTCTGACACTGATAGTCATAGCATTGGAACGTAATAGATTACCTACTAATAAATGCATGTAACTTTAAAAACTGACCTTTATGTCAAACTCAGTTTCGATAGCCTCTTCATCAACTTCCCTATGAAGGTACTTTAATAGATCATCATCCAAAAACGAATCAGTCTTCTTTGCTATACTAGTTTTTGCGATAGGTGGGATTATAATGACATCGTCTCCAGCTGTTATAGAGCCTCTGGAGCTGGGGTTTTGGGAATCTGTCTCGATGCCTGCAATCTTAGAAGAACACGCTTTAATCACATACTTCTCAAAGAGAAACATATTATTGAACGTAGGCCACGCTTGAATACCCTGTGAGGAAAGTCTCAAGTGCACAGCGGCTGGTGTTTCTTTTTTTTTCAATTCGTGCGGAATTCAAGTACTTAACTGTTCAAGTTCAAAAATGACGTATGTGATTTTCAATTGTTGTGTATTAAACATTTAACTGTTTAGCAATCTTACACACAGTTATGTGACGGTCAGATTCGATTAGGGCTTTCATTTTGTGATCATCAACTTCAGAATCGATGGAATCGAAAATGGATTGTTTTCAATTTTCGAATTCATCTATTTGTGAAAAAATGCAACCATGATGAAAGTCTCTCGAAAAATCCATATCTATAACTTATTTGGGGAGAATGTAACTATAATTTACTTGTGTTTCAGGATCTTGTTGGGTCTGCGCGGCAAGACCCGCGGAGGTGAGTCTATCACTGCCACCCGGCCGTCCCTTTCGACGGCGCTTACCACGTCTGCGTGTTTCACCTAGAACATTCGCACCATAATAGTAAACAGTTACCATCGCCTATGGATGTTTGCGACGCTAAGGTGGGGGGTGGGGGTGCAGGAATCTGGGTCATTTATGGCGAAATACAATACAACGGCATGATGCCACTTATATAACAGGAGTGGTTGAGGTGATCCATACTTCTTCAGAAAAATAACTACGAGGATCAAAAATAATTGACAAGCATAATTCATAATTTGGTAGGTCCTCCCGCAGCTTATTAAAATATATACATACTTGAAAGATACATGCTCAGTACAAATAGTTTTTGCGGTCATACTAATGTATCCATATGAGTGGAAATTAAACCGAAAAGCTTTATATAAGCTCACTCTTACAAAGCTACTCTATCCTTCGGGATACATGTATTTAATTTAGGTTGTGTACTAGAACATTATATACAGGGTGACTTTGACAAACCCGTCCAAATTTTTTTTACGCACTAAACATCAATTAAGGAACCCATTTTTGCAAAAAAAAATGCATGTCAAATTTTCATCATAAAATATTTCATTTAGGATCATTAATTCAATCGTACATAATAATCATATGGTGCAAACAGCGTACGTTAACCTGTTATTACCTGTCTCTGTCACACCCGCGTAAATGAGTAGTGCGTATTCGCTCGCCCGGTTCAATGCCGCCGTCCTCGGCCTTTTACTAGGTCAGATGGAGAGGTCATTGACACTCTAGCGCCGTATTATGTAAATTGCGAGTTCTTTGAATGACTTTGTGATGCTGATTACTCAACATTTTTGTACTATGTGATACAAAACTAAAATACATGTTTCTCATAACTTTTGCTAAAGATTCTTCTGTGTGAATTTGGACGGGTTTTCAAAGTCGCCCTGTATATTCATATTGTCTCTCTCTTTGTTTCATATTCAATAGTTTAAGATTTAGTTTTATCATTTATCTATTAGAGGCCATCCATAAATTACGTCTCACGAATTTTAGGACATTTTAACCCCTCTCTCGTCCTTGTCATAGGTTGTCACATTTTTAGAACACCCTCCCTTGATGTGACGTCACACATTTTTCAGTTTTATGCATGTATTTAAAAACATGTCACATTCCAGTATTACCCTCCCCTGTTTAACATGTGACGTAATTTATGGATAACCTCTTACCTGGAACATCATTTCCTCGCAAAGTTTCCCCTCCGTCATCTTTCTCGACCTTGGAGCGTTGCGACGTGTTTGGCGTTTCACCTTTATTCTTAATTTTAGGAGGCTTTTCTAATTTCAGAGCTTTTAGTTGATTCTGGAATAATCATGTAACTTCACGGAAAAATTGATTAAAAAAATAATCAAAACAAAAATCAATACGATTCAGTCGAATTAAACATACAATTAGAACTTATATTGTTTTTCATATGGAAGAAATAGAGCATTGGAGAATATTATTCTACTATTTACTTCATGTAGACCAGTGAGTGACCATGTCATCCAAAAGAGCCAAATATAGATAACTAGTTGACCCGGCAAACGTTGTTCTGCCATATGAATAAAAAAAGTAGCCTATGTCCTTCTCCATGGACCAATGTATGACGATACCGAAATTCATCAAAATTGGTTCAGCGGTTTAAGCGTGAAAGCGTAACAAACACACAAACTCATTTTCGCATTTATATATTAGTTAGGATCAGTAATATTCCATGCCTGGACTAAACATTCCGGGGAAGAGCCGCAGCCGAGGAGTCAAAGAGCCACATGAGGCTCGTGAGCCGCGGGTTGCCGACAACTGGTCTAGCTATCCGTGTAGAGGCGGAGAAAATACCAACCTCTGCGGCCGGGGTCGGCCTGTTGTAAAAGGCGACATAACGATGCGATGGGTATCCTAGTTACGTGGTAGGGCCCCAAGCCCATCTGGATGGCGACCACCTTTGGTCTTTAGTATGCCGCCATAATAACCTTGTGTTGTGCTCCGGCATTAGTGACCCAAGTTCCTGTACCCTTATGGGACAGCATCGTGTTCGCGATGCCACTGGCGTTGTAAACACCCATAGGCGACGGTAACTGCTAAATTCTAAGCGGGCCGCCAGCCTGTCTGCTGTCCTACAGCACTAAAAAAAATACTATCCCGCGGGAAACGTTTTCTTGATATAACAAAACACCACGAATGAACGTAATTCAGTTTACAAATTAAGGAGTTTTTTTTAAAACATTTTAACGATACGTGAGTAAGATGGTTTTGCCTGGCTTTATGTTCTTAAGGACCAGCCTGGTCCATAGTCTTGAAGAATTTGCATATAAAAAGATCTAACCTACAATGCAAATAAAATGTATTGAAATGAAAATTATCTATCATCGTATCAATATATATATATATATAATATGTAATTTTTTGCACTAAATTTACTAAGACAAAATGCAATCCATTTCTCGTCTTTAGGCGTGCCCTCTTTTTATTTGTTCAGTTCAATAAATTTTCAATAATCCGTCTGTTACGTTTTCACGTCTAAGTCACTGAACTAATTTTGTTGAATTTCGGTATAGAAATATATTGGAAGGAAGAAAAGCTATTTTTTATGGTGAAAACGAAACTTAAAGGGGGTAAAAATAGGTGCACGTAATTAGGTTCTATTTTTTTATTTATATGGCAATACAACGTTTACCGGGTCAGCTAGTGTTTAATAAAATAAAATTTATATGTTTTTATTTTTATGGTTCAAAATATTCTAATAATAAACATCACCTATATAAAAATTTACGCAGAACTTAAATAATAAAAGGTATAAATCGGTACTTCTGTTTCAGCACACCTTACCTCAAGCGTCTTAAAAAACGACTCATTATCATATATCACCGCTTTATCCATCTTAATAGTTTTCTTTGCTTTGCTAGTCGACATTTTCATCCTCTTTCTATGTCCCGTCGTCATAATTGAGACTACATTTGAAATCCGATTCCTACCTTTCCCTTTGTAATTAAAAAAAAAATTAAACATATCAAAGTGCAGTTTACAATACACGCTGGCTATAATTTTCATTCAGCTTACCAATTTTAGCTTTTTTAATTTCCTGACTACAATCCTTTTTATCTTTCATTGGTGATTTAGTTTTTGTTAATAAAATTGGTAACATTGCGAAATTATAATTATGCAAGTAAACACATGTAAACTAATCCGTGAAATGTATATCACTGACGTCAAAAATCTATTTTAATACGTTTATCGTATAATTATTTAGTAATTTGAATGGTCTAGTGATTTTTCAAGTGCCATGAAATATTTGAGGCAGTAGAAATCGCTTAGTCGTACTGAACAAATTCTCGAGGTTAAATGTTCGTATGTGTAGCTATATTCTTTTTTAAATAAATATATTGGGACAATCATCCAGCGCCATCTAGTCCCAAACCATAGCACTTGGTTATGGGTACTACATAACTAATATACTACATAAATACTTTTATAATATACATAGCGTGTTAGCGGCTACGCCACAGAGATCGTCAAATAGGGAAAAAGCTTTACGCTGTGTGGGACCTGCCATCTTGAAACGGGTATTACCGTATTGTTACCATCTGTAATACTAGAAAGCTAGCCTAGAAACCTTTATAGGGTCTATTAGTCTATTCTAATGAGGACATCACGATATCAATTATTCATGGAGTTTACGAGGTCTGTGAGAGATGAGCTTAAAGGAGCCGACGTATTTTTGTCCATCTTGCTTGCGGAGGTTACAGGTTCAATTTCCGGCTCGCGTCGGGGTGTTTAGTTTAGTATCACATAGTACAAAAATGTTGAGTAATCAGCATCACAAAGTCATTCAAAGAACTCGCAATTTACATAATACGGCACGAGAGTGTCAATGACCTCTCCATCGGTACCGCAAAAAACTGGCAGTGACCTAGTAAGAGACCGAGGACGGCGGTCATTGCACCGCGCGAGCGAATACGCACTACTCATTTACGCGGGAGTGACAGAGACAGGTAATAACAGGTTAACGTACCAAGTTTGCACCATATGACTATTCTGTACGATTGAATTAATGATCATATTTTCCTTGGAATGAAATATTCTTTTGACATACAATTTTTTTGCAAAAATGGGTTCCTTAAATGATGTTTAGTGCGTAAAAAAAATTTGGATGGTTTTGTCAAATATATATATATATATATATATATATATATATATATATATATATATATATATATATATATATATATATATATATATATATATATATATATATGTTTTTTTTTTCAAAAGAAAAGAAATCTTAACTCTCCTTTCACTATATAAGTGGTCATGTCAACATTCACACCTTTTTTCACCATATCAAGTTTCACGCCAACCATACATCTTTTCTTGGTTTGGTATGCATCCACTCTTATTTCTAGCATTTTTCTTAACACATGACATTGTTCTCTACGCATTATATGACTAAACCATTCTGTTACTTTTCAACTTCTCTACCATTGACCCTACTTTCTGCCTTCCTCTGATATATTCTATCTTTATTTAACATTATTAAAAATATAAAAAATAATACCGTTCTAGCAGTTCGAACGCTGACCAATTCTTTAATGGGCGGTGCTCTTTTGGACAGCACTAACGGCGATGCAATCGGAGGTAGTTGCTCGCAATGTCCCGTCACCAGCATATTGTGAGCTCCTTCGGAGAGATTCAACGATGGTAGCGTGGATCTTTCGTTGGTTGCACTGGTGTTGTGCCCGACCGTGGCTTCAGAGGTTGAGTAGCCGTGGTAATACAGGGTTTCCTGTTATATTACATGAATGGAGTTGTGTAGCTTATACAGGGTGTGTGCCATCTATTGTGACCTCCTTCGTGGCGCAAATCTTCGGAACATCTTCGAGGGTCACGAGTCTCGTCCTGTTTAGGTAACAGAAGCTCTACTGCTTGACGACCTCCTGGCGTAACGACTAATGCACGTCGGTACGCTTGTAGAGGTCACGGGTTCGATTCCCTTCCAGCGTCTTGATGTTTATTTATAATATGTATTTATATGCAATAGAAAAGTATATAATATGTAGTATATCAGTTGTCTATAGTACTCATAACACAAGTGCTATGCAAGTTAGTTTGGAACTACATGGAGTTGTGTGAAATGTCCCAATATATTTACTTGTTATTATTTACTTTGGAACTATTATACAATGCCTTCTTCAGCTAACAAATAACAAATCAAGGACACAATTTTCTCCGTGCAAGGGCCGAGTTAGAATACTAATCCCTGCGGCCTGAGGTCGGACGTAAAAGGCGATAAAACAACCCTAGCTATGTAGTAAAGCTAAGCCAAGCTCGTCTGGATGGCACCACCTTTAGTCTTAAGTACATACTTAAGGCGACATCTTTTTTTTTTTTTTTATTGCTATAGAACAGCAGACAGGCTGACGGCCCGCTTAGGATTTAGCAGTTACCGTCGCCTATAGGTGTATGCAACGCCAGTGGCATCGCGAACACGCTGCTGTCCCATAAAGGTACAGGAACTTGGGTCACTAATGCCGGAACACAACGCAAGGTTATTATGGCGGCATACTTAAGATCAAAGGTGGTCGCCATCCAGACGGGCTTGAGGCCCTACCACGTAGCTAGGGTGGGTTGTTTTGTCGCCTTTTACGACAGGCCGACCCCGGCCACAGAGGTTAGTATTCTTTCTCCGCCCCTGCACGGATAAAAACATAAACATCGCCATAATAACTTTGTGTTGTATTCCGGCATTAGTGACCCAGGTTCCTGCACTCCTATGGGACAGCAGCGTGTTCGCGGTGACGCAAAAATCCAGAGGCGACGGTAACTGCTTGCTATTAAGTGGACCGTCAGGTTGGAGTTAGATTGTCGTTATAATTACAGAAGTACAAATGCATTGTATCTTCTTCCTTGGATTGGTGATATGGGTATAACAAGAAGCGGAATTATGGTATGATAGGCCGCATAATGCAGTAGTTTCAATTCGAATTTTAATTCAAACTTTATTTCATAAAAATTTGAAAAAGTTTTTTTTATTGCGATAGGAATGCAGACAGGGTGTGTCTATGAGTGTTTGCAACGTCAGTGGCATCACGAACATGCTGCTGTCCCATGAGGGTACAGGAACTTGGGTCAATAATGCCGGAACATAACATAAGGTTATACTTAAGACCAAAGGTGGTCGCCATCCAGACAGGCTTGAGACCCTACCACGTAGCTAGGGTGGGTTGTTTTGCCGGCTCTTCGACAGGCCAACCCCGGTTGCAGTAGTTAGGTATGCTTCCGAACTACGCTGCACGCAGCAATGCTGCCGCGGTACTACCGTTCCCCATACAATCTCTATAAGCTTATATGAGAGTACATTCCGAGCTAGGCAGCAATGACGCGGCAGCAATGCAGCGGCAGCAATGTAGCGGCAGCACTGCTGCATGATAGAGTTTGTATGGGGACCGGTAGTGCCGCGGCAGCAGTGTCGCGGCAGCACTGCTGCGTGCAGCGTAGTTCGGAATCATACCTTTAGATAAGTTTATGTCACAGAGTCAATGTTTAATTATTAACCGTGAATTCAGGGAGTATTTGTGCTTTCTACATTATAGCGAATAACCATACTTGGCTGTGACTTCTTCTCAAGTCCAAAACAATGGTTGTCCTTTGACGTGGTTGATCTGGCGTCAAACATCTTCTGGAACCCCTAGATTTGCCGCTGGCAAGGGTTGGAGCCGGGGTCAGAGGCCGGGAATCAGTCTCTGCGTATCTAAAGAATGTATTTAATTTTTTGTTGTTAAAACCACAGATAGACTGATAGACCACATATTATTATTAAACAGTTACCGTCGCTTATGGATGTTTGTGACGCCAGGGGCACACATCCAAAAGCGATGCGCTGCCGTCTGCGTAGGGGAGCATGAACTTGGGTCACTTATTCTC
This sequence comes from Malacosoma neustria, assembly GCA_963693495.1. Classification (NCBI taxonomy): domain Eukaryota; kingdom Metazoa; phylum Arthropoda; class Insecta; order Lepidoptera; family Lasiocampidae; genus Malacosoma; species Malacosoma neustria. The sequence continues at coordinate 15,892,689 of OY856386.1, forward strand.
ATTCAGACGGGCTTGGAGTATCCCACCTTTGGTTTTGTCGTCTTTTACGACAAGCCAACCTCAGTCGCAGGTGTCATTATACTTACTCCGCTCGTGCACGGAGAAAATATTAATTAGGAACTCCTTTAATTAGTTATTAAATGCACGTATGTGACAGGTTTAAAACTTCCCGCCAAGTTTTTGGGGTTAAGGAAGGTAATGATGCTTATTGAACTCTGTGGAACAATACAAGAGGGGCTTTCCTTTTCGAATGTTTTTTGACGATGACTGATGATGATATTTGATGAATCGCCCAGATACAAATCGTAACGACGTATTATGTATCGATTGTATATACAGGTATAGCAGACCAATTCAAACCATAAGGACGGAACTTCGTTCCACATTGTAAGAAACACTTTTAAAGCACTTTTTATGATCTAAGGTGTACTTGGACATGTGTGGCGCCCATGTCTGTGGTTAAAATATGGTGTATTCTTCCTACCTTCTAAACATGTCTTCTGTAACAATGTCATGGGGTGTTCTATTTTTCTCCTTATCTGGGCCATTGAGATCTTGGAACTTGGTGAGATCTTCGTTGAAGTAATGAGCCTTTCCTTCCAGGTACTGAAATATTTTAATTTGATATTAACCAAAGGTATAGTGACACACCTGTAGCCTTATCTATTCCCTTAGTTGATTGTGAAGCCATTTTTTTATGTTTACTTTTAAATTACTCTTGTAAAAAAATCATATGATATAATTAAACTAATATTTTAAGCAATTAGCAAGTTCAACTATATTTGCTAATAAAATGTGATAGTTTATAGCCTTACCCAATTATCTTTAGCTCTCTTCACAAACTCCTTGGCCTCGCTGTCAGCGGGGTGGTTGCACAGCACCGAGCAGGCTGAAGAAAATGGATTGTAAAGACCTGCGTACGGCCGTAACATGAAGGGCGCTGGAGACACCTCGCATTTTAATTCTACATTAGTCTGGAATTTAAAAAAATTCGGTTGCATATGAAGGTTTCATTGCAGTTTAAATTTCGAATGCTGAGTAACGTAAAAGGTCAAATATTATACTCACCTTGCCGGAAGTCTTCGGAGTGAAAAGAGGCAAAACAAGTTTTGATTTGACCAAATTTTGCAATAACAATCGTTCAATAAAAAACCAGAAGGAAAACCAAATGATGCAAAAAGTAACCCTTTTACAATGAGGAAAATCCTAAAAATGCGAAAGTGTTTGTTACGCGTTCACGCCTAAACCGCTCATCTAATTTTGATGAATTTCGGTATATTGATAGATTGGACATTGGAGAAGGAAATAGGCTACTTTTTTAAATTCATATGGCAGAACAACGTTTGCCGGGTCAATTAGTAATAAATATTTTTATTTATAGGTTTACAAACTATGGTTTATATAAATACTTTTTTACACTATTTAGAATTTGAATTCAACGTGGGTTGAGCTGATAGTATCAATAGGTAGTCGTGCAGCCAAGTTAATTATCTTACTCACTACTCAATCTTCTTCCTGCCCTTATCCCAAACTATGTGGGGTCAACTCAACATGTTCTCTCCTTCCACTCTCCTCTATTAGCCGTTATCTGAACAACCTTTATAACAATAACATTTTTACACAATCAACCCATCTTTTCTTTGATCTACCTCCCCTGTTGTATTCATCCACTCTCATTTCAAGCATCTACTCACTACATAAACAGGCATTAATACCATTTTTAAATTGAGCTTCTTTATCTCAAGGTTTTTCAAACTACTCCAGCAGAGTAGTCTAATGAAGTGGCAAAGAAAAGCAGAATTATTTTACAGTATCCAATGTCTCCACTTTGATTATGGAGTTTGCTGTTGAAATCTTAAGGAGTCGGCCGCTTTACCTTCCAACCCCGAAAAAAGATCTCTCTCAAATTAATATAACATATAAATCCCATAGGTTTGGGAAAATCGTAACACGATTCAATCTTAATATTCTTGAAATCTCAAATGGAATCAAACTTTTTCTGATATTTAATACGTATACACACCTGCGGTTGTACAAGAGTTGGTTTCTGGTATACACTTGCTAGCAAACCAGTATTACTTGTCAATACCATTCTTATGAGAAACAATTGTTTTATACGAAGTATAAGAAATATATTGATTAATCTAAGCCTTAGTAACGCCACAGCAAAAGGTTCAAGAATCGCACTACATCAAGGTATTCAGGGGAATGGACTCGCCGAACATCGGCTAAATCTGATTGAAGACTGGGATTCTTTTTACTAATAAATTGTCACATTTTAAATTTTGTTAAACAGGAACGAAAAACGGGAGTCAATTAACGTAACTGGTGCACTTTTTGACTCTTGCTATCGCTAGAATAGCGATTTTGAAGATATTGATGAAATAAGGGCTCAGCTTAAAATCAGCACTCAGCTGCGCACGCTGAATTGGAATCTCTAATCGTAACGTGTATTAAATTAAACGTGTGTATTATATTTACATGATATCAAATTTGTACACTGATGTTATTTGTATTTGGCAATAAATTGTACTAAATGTATACTGACCGTAATTATTCAAAACACGAGCCGAGTTAACTTAGAAAATGGGTTTTGAATAAAATAGCGTCATGATTTTTTTCACATATATTATCCAAAAAATTTACACAAAAGCACTAAGACATCAATTTAACCTTATTGTCTATATAAATGTAATTTAAAATCGACACGCAACCTCTCAATTAAGATATAATTTATCTCTAAAAATAATACTCATCTCTTTTTTGAAATCGGTTTCTATGGCATTACCAAATTAAGATCTACAAAGCGGCTTGGGAATTATTCTAAGGTTTTCTACATTCATTTTAATTCTAACAGATTTTATTTATTACAGGGGATTTTATATTACAATGTGCAATATTAATATTATGTGTACAGTAAAAAATCACATCTTTACAGTAATAATTATTATTACAAGAGAAATAAATTTGTAAATACATTTACATTCAAGCGCACTTTTTTATTTAATTTCCCTCAATTTTAACTTCATCTTTTAATGTGCGACCGGTTTTAATTAGTAGTTTATTAATTTTTATGTGACCATAAGTATTATGGCTGAAACAATACAGTCATTTCGAAAATCATGATTAAAACAATTACAATGAGTTTTTAAATAAATAAATAAAAAATATCATTATACAACTTACGAGTTTTGTATAAATCGACGCTTGAAAGCCAACCTACCTACCTACGCGACATTTAGTGTGAACTTTCCAGGAAAGTGATTTCAAGTTCAAATATTTAGAAAAAAAAAATATGAACTCACCTAATTGTTGGATTGAAATGATTATTTATTTTCTGTCGGATTATTTTATAGTAAAGGTTGCCTTTCAAGCGTAGATATCAAGTTCCATAATGTTTTATTGACACGATCTTAAAGTAAAAAGTGCAAGCCTATTTGAAAATAGGATTCAACAGCACTAAAAACGTTAGTTTTCATTTCATAGCCTAATGGATAATTTAAAGGCCACAGGACTTGATAACAATCGTGAATAACTAAATTTCATGTTCCGCTTGCAATTATTATTAAACGACGTTGTAAACAACGAATGCCCTATAGTTCCCATGATAATAAATCCATTAACAATTTGTTAACCGCCGAAATACATGGTCACGCACCGTTAAGGCCAAGCATTGCCACTAACTTCCGAACATTTTTTCTTAATAACATATTAAAATAAAAGTTTCGGAGTTGAATACTTAAAATAGCATAAATTAAGACAGCTAATTAATTTAACTTCTCATTTATGTATGGTACATCATTAATATATTTCCGTGAGTACGTTGCTGCTTACGTAATAAGGCAATTTGAAAATTAATGTTTTGAGTTTTAAAATAGATTTAATGGCTTCTTTTATGCCAACGCAATTGTACGTCATAAAATGTATATTTTTTTAGATTTGATGCGGGTAGTTGGGCAAAAAATTATGCCTTTCTTAGAAGCTTTATTTGAAGTGTCCTTAAATTAAATTAAGGCTTAATTTGTAAGATCATTTTAGATCTTAAAGCTTATTTGACTAATAGAGATGTGGTTGCAGTGGAAGATACTAGACTTTACGATTTGTACTGATTTTACCATATACATAAAATGTACATTATATCAGCTATAAATATTGCACATGGGATTAAATAAGAATTCAGTAATTTGGTTTCGTAAGATACTTATTTATGTAAAAAAAGGCATTTAGTAAAAATCTGTACAAAAACAAAAATACAATTAACGGAGACATTGAGACCAGTACAAACTGAATGCATCTCTAGTTTTCGTTGTAAAGCATAATTACAGTTTTCAAAAAAAATTACACAAAAAATATTTAGCTCACATTTGGCTTTATTAATAGAGCACTTGCTGTGTGACGCCAAAAGTCCATGCATAATAATTGTAACAGGTAAAAACTAAATGCGCCATACTTCAATATAGCTCGAGAAAACACGAGATTTTTCCCTAGCCGCATTAATAAGCTCCCTCCCGCTCCCAGAGACCAAGCGTAGTATTTTGAAGAACTTCCTCCCCAATCCCCCCCAGAACGGGTCACATAGCGGCTATAACAGCCGTGTCGACAATAAAGCATGTTCTTCGCGCGTTAGTCAATTCCGTCAAAGCTGAAACAAACAGCTTGTCCCCTCTTTAGCCCGATGTACATTATTTACCAACCATTTTCACAATATATTAAGCATTAAAAACCTAGGAACGAAACTAAATTCCCAAATTCAGTATAAGCTTATATCTAGCTTTGAAGATAACATAATCACTGCAATAAAAAACTGGGATTTATAATCACAATTCTGTTAGTGCTATACGTAAGACAGTGTTTGTTCTCTATCGTTACATAAAACGCACATTAAAACCTCATGGCGTATTATTAGTGGTCGTATAACTACCAATGCTGTTCTAACGGACGATCAACAAAATTGCATACAATAAAAATACCTATATCATAATCACTGAGATATAACAGATGGTAATAGTAGCTAGGTATGTAGTAGCCAAGTGTTATTAGACTCGGAGACCAAACCTAGATAATTTGGGTTCGAACACCACGATGAAATGTATTTTACATAAGCAGTATTTTCTGCCTTACCAACGACTGTGTAACCCGCCAATCCGCGTTGGACACGCGTTTGGCGTATACTGTCTATTCCCTCTAGACCTGTGGTCGGCAACCTTGTCATCCAAAAGACTAAGTTGCATAGCACATAAATATATTATGTTTATATATATATATATATATATATATATATATATATATATATATATATATATATATATATATAAACACCCAGACAGGAATCGAACCCGTCATCTCTGCAGCCATACCTACGTGCGTTAGCTGTTACGCCAGGAGGTCGTCAAGATAATAAATAATATTCCATGCCTGGATTAGACACTTCGCGGAAGAGGTGTAGCCGCGGAGTCAGTCGCATGCGGTTCGCGTGCCGCGGTTTACCGACCACTGTTCTAGGGGGAAGACCAAGTCTATTATTATCTAGCTATCATCATAAGAGTTCTAATCCCGGTTGTATATAGCTTGAATTTCGAAATGTCGTCGTAAAATATCGCACGCTTTGCCTCTAGCTATCCATGATCCGTTTGTGCTGAACCCAACTAGAAAATGAATGAAAAAGATTGGCATAATTAAATTTACAGGACCGACTGCCCTCTAAGTTTCACACACCTAAGGAAAATGCGTCAGAGCCTCGTCTGTTGTATAGCAGGGTGCACCAGCTGGCAGGTGAGGTTGACTTGGGTCCCAAGGTTTTGGTGGGACCCCTTGCACCCCTAATACAAGAGTAGCTGTTAAAATACTACATCTAAATCAAGGCGGTATGTTTAATATAACTTGGTTGATTCAATTTTAGAATGCAAATTTAAGTTTTAAGTACTTTCATTTTTAAATATTTCTGTGCTTACATTGTGCTCAATTTCTACATTTTTAAATACAAAAAAAGTATGTATCGTGGACCCCGACAGCGACATCGATCCTGGCATACTCTGAATGATCAAAACATTTTTGACAGACAAAATACACCTTTCATTAAATAATACTATAAATATTGCGTATAATGACCATTATCAAGATTTAAAAGCAACGTATTAGTGATGTGCCGAGTGAAGTAAATTAAGTACTCCTAACTCAAGGTCTTACATAATCAAGCTTTCAAATCAACACATGGCGTACCGGAGAACAAGATATTTTTTTAAAATAACAACTACAGAGGAATTTCCGCTATGAAGCATGTTGAAAGTCGAAGAATCTTTTATTATAGATCATAATCGCCATTGGAATCGAAGATTTCACTTCAGAGCCCGCGGTTGATCATACTCACTTGTCTCTATATTTTTTATAAGAGCTACTTACACACTGTCTACCCCGCCTACTCTAGGAAAAACAAAGGCTTTCGCTTGGTATCCGTGACCTAGATAGGGTGATCCATTGGACACCTATTAAGACTCATTATGAATATTGTGTGATTGTGAGTAGAATAGGAACAGAATTTTAAATTCTGACATATTATTTCTTTAATTAAACTTTAAACTCGGCACAACACTAATAATTTAATAACAATACTCGTAAAAGCTCAAATCACTGATATGCAGGTATAGTTAACTTCATGAAAATTATCCATTTGAATAGCAATTAGGCGCTCACGTTTAATTCAATTAGTGTAATTGAAAATTCTATATACAAAAAATATAAAAAAACCAAGTTAAAATAGAGTAAGAAAGTCACCTGATAGTAGAGAAGGCAAGTCGTTCAAAAAGGGCAAGTCAGTTCGTACTGTCACATACTTAAAAAATGGATAATATTACGTATATAAATGACATAATTTCAATTTCACGTAAATCGTAAAAGCTTATTCGATTAAAATAAGACAACCGTAATATTAACCAATTAATAGGGCATTTCGTCACTTCATAGTAACGTCATGTTCTCAATTAAGTAGCAAGTGAACCCTTATAACCATGTCATGAAGATAAAAATAATGTAGTTAACATTGAATACAATAATTACTGTAGTCGCGTGGTAGGTACATCAAATTAATGATACCCGGCACCCTTACATTTGAATACAACCCAGTTCAAAAGCTACTGGCTTCGTACAAACGCACAAATTACACATTTAGTTGATATGAAACAACTCACGTATTTCGCGTTCAAAAATCAAACGATTGTAAAAAAATGTCCGTACGATGTAAGTAGTGATCGAACCGGATTTAAGTGCTAAAAATAAACAGAAATAATTTAACCTATCCATAGTCTATAAACGCGTGACTCTTTTCATTCACAAAATATAAACTTTTTAATTATGACTAGTAGTTAAAATAAGTTTGAGCATGGAAAAAGCGTACTACACCATGCAACTATAAAAATATTATAAAAACTTAATTAAGTTACGGATCTATCATAAATATAATTACATTATAGTCACACAACAAAACCACTCGGCTCGAGTTAAATAGACGCGGGCAGCGCGTGAACACTTCTCAACTCACAACAACATAGGCATGGACGATGACTGCAGCGACGCACTCACTCCGACAGCACGACTGTGTGGTCGGGGTCGGGCGGCAGCCGCGGCACGCCTGCCACTCACTACGGGCGCGACGCGCGCGCCGCTTCTTCCAACACGCGCACCTTCATCTCCCGCTCGCGCTGCTGACGCAGAAAGTCCTCGTGGTGGGCTGGATGCAGGAACCCGCGCTCACGGTCTAGCAACAGCTGTCGCTGCAACTGTTCATGAGCGGCCGCTTGCTGGGCCAATTGTTCTGCATACGGTCTCCCCAACAGGTCAGGATGCGGAAGCGGCCGGAAGGGACCGCCAGCACCCAGACTGAGTCCTAGAGCCTCTTGTTGCGCCTGCGCCGCTGCTTGCTGGCCAGGATGCAGGTGCAGGTGTGTGTGGGAATGCGCGTGGGTATGCGCATGGGTGTGTGCGTGATACTCTGGATTGATACCTGCCATTTGTAGCCGTACCATGGGATCGGCAGCGAGCGCAAGGCGCTCGGCTGCCTCAAGTTGAGCGGCAGCCACACCCGGGTGCGGGTGATGTGGATGGTGAGCCTGCGCTGCAGAGACAGGCACGGTGGGCGGTCCACCTGGCGGCGCCGTTGGGGGTATACCGAGGCGCTCAAGCCGCTCACGTTCCAATTGCGACAGGGTTGCTGGCCCATGTCCCGGCGGGTAGAGGCCGAATTGCACAGGTACAACAGCGCCTTGGGGAGGTGGCGGCATACCATACCGACGGTGCATTTCTAACCAGTGTGGGTCGAGTGCTCTTGGTCCAACGTTGTTTTTGAGCAATTCTTCCTTCAACCTGTCATTGAGTTCGCGCTCACGTAGTTCTCGTATCTCCCTATCTCGCTTCTCCCTTTCGAGATGTTCGAGCTCCATGCGCTCCCGAGCCCCCGCAGCGCCGTACATGGAACTGAGTTGGTACTGGAGCATTGGATCCATACAGTGTCGAGGTAAATTACCGGGACTAAAGCCGGCATGTGGTCGTGCATATTCTGAAAGTTGTCTCAGCGCCGGCGTGTCGGGGTATCCTGGTGGTCTCGGAAAACGATCATACGGTGATGTTATAGTTTCAATGGCTCCTCGTGACGGCGGTTTTGTTTCTGGTTTCTCAGGTGTTGCAATTTTTCTGTGTGCCTGCTGCGCTATCTTTTCTCGCTCTTCCCTATCTCGTTCAGCCTGCTTTCGGAGTCGTTCTTCTCTTTTTCGGGCTAACTTGGATTCAGGTACTGGTTTGAAAATCAAGTCTGTACGTGCACATGAATTATAATCGCCACGATTCCAGTGTCTTAAGAATATTGCAGACTGAGATCTATGGCATTCATTATCTTCTATTTTAGGTTCAGGACTGGGACCATGCGGGATGTGCGCAGGGCTAGGGATATCATCTTCTTCAGGCTGTGATTGAGTTTCAAGTTTCAATTCAGGAGTTTCATCGGGTATAGGTCTTGGAGGTCCACGCAAATGTGGATGACCATGTAGACTTTGATGTGGTGACCCTGTCCTCGGATATGTTGGTTGTAATCCTGCTGCAGCCTGAGCATGTAGTCGAAGACTTTCTATGGAACTTGGTCCAGGTCCAGGTGCAAGACCTAATCCCATCGGATGTCCCATACTTGGTGGCTGTATCATCAGATGATTTGGATTTCCAGGGAGCATTTTCGGGTGGTGTCGAAGCAGCATTGAATCAGCCGGAGATAATCTTTCTGGATGGTGTGCTAAGTGATGTGAATGGTGATGTGTGTGATTATTTGTTACATTGACGCTTGAAGAAGCACTAGTAGTTTGGGATACACTTGCAGACAGATGGTGTGGCGAACTTGAATGAGAACTTGATTTTTGCTGAGTATTGATTTTATGTTGTATTGACTGTGAAGAACTGCTGGAAGTTGAATGGGATATAGACAAAGTGTGGTTAGTACCACCGCCTGCATGGTTTGGTTGCTTCTCAGTACTTGTATGTACTGCACTGTGATGGCTTGTTGAATGGTGATGTGTCATGGTTGTTTCATGTAACTGGTGTCTCTCTGTAGTCGCATTTGGATTTCTTGGGTCCTCTGAGCTTTCAGAAATCTCTCTCAGTGATCTTGTTGTAACTGATGAGCTGGTGCTATGATGAGAACTAAGCATTGTTGTTGACTCAATAGTTGAAGGTTTCACTGGTTCATGTCTTCCTGGTGTACTCACTGAAGGGTGCATAGGAGGAATTGCATGAGGCTGTGGTAGTGGTCCATAAGGATATGGATATGGCATTGAATAACCGGGATGTGGATGGGGATAATAAGGATGCATTGCATGTGCAGCTGCTGCTGCTGCAGACAACTGGAATATTGAGGGATGATGAAGTAAAGGATGGTGAGGATGATGCAAGGGTGATGCAAAAGGATGTGGTGGGGGTGGCCCCGGTTGTTGTCCAGAGTGCATTACTGGTCCTGGAATTGTAGCAGGAATCGACAAAGCCGGATTCATCAAATTAAGAGCTGAATGTGACACTGGTGTATTTGGTTGGACTGGAGATGCTGATATTTGTCTTGGTTGAGATGGACTTGTAAGATGTCTTGAGAACGGAGAGGTCGTAGATGAAGGGTGTGGTCCATGAACTGATGTGCTGTTATGGATTGGTTGACTTTTTATTGCAGTTGGTGTATGTGGGCTCTTAACGGGTAGTATTGCACTTGATGAATCTGATCCACTTCCTTGACTTGTACTAACAGGTGTTATATGTGGTTGATGTAAGAAATCAGGTTCTTTCTTAATACTTTCTATTCTAGGGCCCAAAAACGCATTAGGCATACTGTTGTTCTCATTAGTTGGTTGGCTTGGAGGTCTACTACTATTTTCAACACTTGATATTGACTCTCTATCCCTCTCTGTACTTAAATGCTGTGCAATAGCACTTCCAATAGGATATCCTGGTACTTTCACCTCTTTTAATGACTGCAGTGGGTCTGAAACTGACTGTGTTGACAGATTAGCAGGCATATTATCTGACACTTCTTGTTTAATTTTCAAATCCTGCGGCATAGATGTGTCATTCTGATTAGATTGAGGAGGCAATAAATTGCTTGCTGAATGACCATGAGAAGGTGGTACTTGCTGCATCAATGGTGGTAAAGATCCTGGCTTATCTAAACCTGGATGTGAAGGATGACCTGGATGACCAGGGTGACCATATAATTGTGTAGGTATAAACCCATATGGACTTATATTTGAGCCACTGCCAACAGATATAAGGGGCCCTGGAGTCATCAATCCAATAGAAGGTTGGCTTAATGATGGTGGAGGCATAGTTTGACTACTTGATCCAGAAGATTCGGTAGATCTAATACCAAGGTTTTCTGGTCTTACATGATGAGAGAAAGCAGGTTGTCTCAAGCTGTTTTGGCTTTCTAATTTATGCATAGGCTGTGTCTTTAAATCTGTAGGTTGTTTGTCATCCACATCAGACTCCTTATTTTCTTGAGAATGGCTAGGAGATATTGGTTCAGTATTGGTAGTCGAAGGATGCTCCATTGGGGGTGGTGAAGATCCTCTTGGATGTGTAGGAGACGGACTTATTCTTTGTAATGAATCCAATCTTGGAGCATTAGGAGAATCAACTTTACTTCCTGTAGAAATGGTCGCAGTAAATATTTCTGAGGCATTTTGATTTTTCATTTCACTAGCCTCATCTCTTGGTTCCAACTTGATTACTGTTTTCAAGGGATTCATATGAAGGTTGTGTTTCGAAGAATCATTGGCATAGTTGATACTTGATGGATATGAAAAACTTGGCATACCCGATGAAAAGTCTTTCGTGCTTCTGATAATTGAATTGTCCTTTGAAATATTAACTGGGTTGAATATATTGTTAGGTACTCCTTCAATTTTAATATTATGTGGCAGTTTCGGATTGTATATGTGGCTATCTTTAACAAAGAAGTTAGTGTTTTCCAAGTTCAAGGGCTTATTTGATTGATTTAATGGATGACTTGGGAAAGTATGACATAACGGATCTTTTTGATATTCTTCCTTTTGAAGATTCAAACTCTGTTCTTCAGCATCAATTTCTTCTTTAATTTTTATTTTCTCCATAGGTTCAGCTGACATAGGTGTAACTTTAGGTATAATCAGTTCTGTTTTGGAAAATACTGTATTGGGCATTGGGAGTGCTCTAGATTCTATACTGTCTATTATTTTGTTTGAATTAGGGTCAGTTTTTAAATCTAAAACATTTCTATCATCTTTCTCCGGAACTTTGAACATTGGTGCTACAGGATCCTTTTCAGTATTTATTAATAGTTCAGGATTGTGTTCTGCTTTATTAAGTGCTTCAACTGGTAATAGTGAAGGATGTTTAGACTCTAAATCTTTAGGTTGCTCAGAATTTTCTTTATCAGTTGTCTTATTAAAACTGAAGTCACATGCTTCTGGTTCAGGTTCAGTGTTTTCGACATCTTCCATAGCAGAAAAACTATCATTAGTGAGACTTTCTGAAGGACTCTCAGGTGGGTCATCTGGTCTTTTCTTTTTCATTTGCACATCACCATCCATTATGCCTTCAATTTTGGAATCATCTGGCAAACGCTTTTTAACTTTTGACACATCAACCTTTCCATTTGTTACTTTCTTCTTAGCATCTTTAATGATAGGTGATGATAAAACTTTTTCAGTAACATTGTTATTAGTATTTTGTACAATGGGTTTGGGTGTTTTTAGCTTAGATTTTGAGTCATTGTCACTTTCATCTTGACCTTTCTTACCATTGGGTGTTGTTTGTTCTTTAGATTTATTCCTAGTTCTCATTCGGCTGGGTGAATCTTCAGGATTATCAGTTATTCTTCCATTATCAACTTTTCCAAGATCACCAGCATCTCTTGAGTCACTATCTTCTTCAGAGTTTTCATCTTCAGTGACAGAACTCATCTCACCACCTTCTTTGGGGTTTGGTGATGGTCTTGAACCATTTGTTTCTGGGACTGTTGGTGTTGCCTCAGGAGTTTGCTCTTTGGGTGTACCTGCTCTAGAGTTTCGTGTATTACGGACCCGTCTCAAAGAAGCTTGTCGTCTTCTTCTGTGTGGTCTATTACTACTAGCTCCTGGTGTTTTTTTCCAAAGATAATAGAACTCAACTAACTCCGCTGTATCCTTATGAGGCAACAGATCTTTCCTTATTTTAAAGAAATTCTTACCAAATTGACGTATCCCCTTAACAAATCGTTTAGTCTCTTCCTCAGACCATTTCTTTTCAATACCTTTAGGAACTGGACACTTAACCAGTGCTTGCAAAGCCCTGCCAGGGTCGTACCCTGAATCGTGTAAAACATCCAGGGCATTAATTGTGGTGTCATCACGGCTAGCAGCAACACACCCATCATCAGGTGAACCTCCATCGCACATACCTGCAAATGCCGCCATCGACCGAGCTGCTCGTAAGTACATAACAAGGTCCCTGTCATTAGCCTGAGATGGTAGCCAGCGTAGTTCTTCGCCACCGGGACACGATTCGTCAGGGCCAAGGGGACCATTGGGACGCATGTCCGGCAAGCAGGCATAAATATCCTTGTCTTTCACAGGTTGATTCGGTGTGCCCACTTGAACCTCCCCCTGATTCTGGGCCATAGTTCATAGATTGTTGTATTTACACTATGCACTATTAACAGTTCACATTGCACTACAAACACACCACTATTACATATTTTAATAGAACTTAATTATAAATATATCAAAATAAGTTTTTACACATAGGTTTGTTGGTACGTAAAGCCTTAAGTATGCCAATATACATAATAATTACTTTTAATGGCCACCATTACACGATGCATTGTGCTTCAGTTTACGATCATATTTGATACACATATATCATAACATTTCAGTTCACTTGGCATTATTATAAAACTAAATCTTTTAAATATTAGAACAAACATAATTTTGTTTTATTTAAGTAATTACTATCTACATGTTACTCTTTTGTTTAGCTTCGCCTTTCTTTGATTCCCACCATAAACAATTTATAGTCTATAAAATGGCTGCCACGAAAAGTTTCTACAAAAAACGTTTCATTTTACAAAGACTTTTATGCTGTAATCTATAATAAACAATCATTTAAATATATATAACTAGAAAAATCCTAAAATCAACGTCCATGCGAAGTTTTTCACTGGAAATAAAAAGTATTATTAAACGAAATAAATTTTTTTGTAAATAGTCATATGTATTTTATTTAAACTTAATAAAAAAAAGCTAAGAAGATATTTGAGAAAGAATTAGAAGAAGAAATTACTAAAAGAATACTGAAATTAATGTTAAAATTGAAACGCTATAATCTAATAATAATATAATTAATCTATACATATAGACGGATTAATCATAATAAAAAAAACTGTGTCGATGGCATCGGCATCATGGCCTCACTAATTATAAAAATATCCACAAAGACGTCAACGTCAACACAATTTACATACAATCTACAATCATTCCAGTGTGACCATATGTGGCAGTTTCCTGCCATTTTGGCAGGATTGAGCCCTTATTTTAGGCTGTGGCAGGATGTGTGGCAGTTTTTGAAAATTTGGCAGTATTTGGCAGTATTGGGAAAAAATGTTAGTTATGGCAATACTACATCTTTAGTTACAGGTATTCCCCTTAACATCTCTTAGAATTTTTGTGTGACACTTAATTGTGAACTCCAATGATTCATCTATACAGTCTTATAACTATAAAACTGATATTAGAGTGTAAATTCTTTTTCTTCAATCAAATCAACCATATTATTATTCATATAACTTTTGTCTTTTATTCTGAGTACACGACTTTAAGGACTATAAATATATAATTTGAGTGTGTTTTGGTAAAATGAAGCGAAAGTATGAAAGAGCGTACAGGGCAGAGTGGGAGCAAGACCCATTACTGTCATCGTGGCTTACTAAAGCTAAAGACAATCCTGACAGGGCATTTTGTAACGCATGCAATTGTAAATTGCCATCGCGTACTGCCCTAAAAACATGCTAAAAACAAAACGGAAGAAAAGGAAGAGTATCACTTTAGGGGGTAGGCAGTCACCAGTGAATTATCTTTTAATTAATTAATTTTAACGTATCAAATTAAAAAAATATTCTTTGCGTTATGTGTATCTAATGTAGGTTTAATAGTCGCTAAAATAAAGTAATAGCAGCAACTTCTGACTAAAATACTCTTACTATTGCGAGACTTTATACGTATTTTTTCATGTAGTAATGTTGTTGTAGGTTACTAAATTTTACAAGAATTGTGTTTCGTTTCAACTAACCAAAAAATGGTTAAACGGATGACTAAAGACATGTAGCGATGAATATAATCTTAATTGTGATGTATGATCGACATTTCATATTAACAATATCAATAAAAAAATATTATTATTATACTGGCATTATTTTGGCATTTTTATTATAAACTTTGGCAGGATTTGGCAGGATTCTATTCAAGCTAAGGCAGGATTATAAATTTTAAGATGGTCACACTGAATCATTCTGTGTTCTGTCAGAATCAATAACACAAATCTCAATCAAGTGGTAAAAGTTTCATCGTCGTTTTACTGGGGGAATTATACTTATTAAAACCCATAATTATTAGTGTGCTTCTTGCAAAACTAGTGCATTTTCAAAATGAGTTCAGACGAATCCGATGACGAGCCTTTGTCCGTGTTAGCTGCTACAAAAAAGCAAAATCCCGAGTTATTTAATATACCAGCTTTAGAAGTGACTTTGGTCCCTAAGAAGAAGAAGAAGAAGAAAAAAAAGGTTTCTCAAAAGAAAGGGCCTTCAGTGACTATAGATTTCAGTAAACCTCGTTTTCCAATTACTTCAGCTGTGATCGAAAGACCTACTGATGTCTGGTTGTACTTAAAAGATTTGAACCCTACAGGCCCATACAGCTGTTTGTTGTGCCATGATTGGTTTATTAGTAGGCCTAAAATTGTAATTCATTATATCTTGAACCATAAAAAGGATTTTTGTGGGATATGTAGGTATGTATATGGTGTAGTAATAAAGGTTCTATTTAATTTTTAATTGACATTTTAACTCTAAACCTACTACTTTATGTATACAATACATATAAGTACAATACATATATATATAAACTAATACTTTATGTATACAAATGACCTTTTTACCTGTCATCATAGGTTTAGTATTAAATTGTAATTGTTTAAAATACAAGATGTCTGCCTTGTATTTTCATAAGAGCGCAAACGGCACTTTGCATTTATGAGGGGAATAAATGTCAATTGCCAGACATCGGTAAGAGCAGTAGACTCAAAAAGTGCTGGCATTATAAATGGTGATATGTGTGCCAATTAACTCACTATACTCCGGACACCGAGCAGGAAGAATTTCATCCATTGAACTGTTATTATCTGTCTCTGTTTGCTCACATAGAGCAATGACCATAGTCGGTCATTGGTCTGTGCGAGCAAAGCGGCATTATATTTACGCGGGAGTGGCAGAGACAGTTAATAACAGGTCAATGGATTAAATTCTTCCTGCTCGGCGTCCGGAGTATACCAGAAATACCAGAGGCCATGTAAAATGGAAAAGAAATAGTCAAAAAGTCCGACCCTGCGCAGCATAGCAGTAGAATAATGTCAAGTCAAAAATGCAAATGTGTTTCTATTTATAATTTCTATGTCTATTTATGACCAATCACAAAACAAGAAATATAAGACTCAGCTATGAGGAGATAATGCACTTGAACACCAATCTAGAGGTACTAGGTTTGAATCACTTGGTAGCATGCACCATTTAGACAGTTCTTCTTGCCCTTCAAAATGTATTATTACAACATAATAGCTATATACTGACAAATATATCAAAAAACACAAAAAATAAAGATTCTATTTTTAAATTTCAGATACTTTGTTCCTGACAGAGAATCATGGTCAGAACACTTGAAATTCCATTCACCATGGCCCTGTTCTCAGTGCATAGAAAACTTTAATACAGAACCAGAGTTACGAGACCATCTCAGCACTGTGCATAGCTTAGTCCACTGTACGATGTGTCACTTCCGTCTCCCTGATAATGATCAATACAATACTCATTTGTTAGGAAAACACAGTGTTACAAATATAAATAGTAAAAACCAACCTCATCCATGGGAATTTGATGATGATGGTAGTGATGAGTTCACTTGCCTATTGTGTAATAAATCTCAGAATTCATACTCTTCGTTCTTTACCCATTACATGGGTTTTCATCATTATACACTCAAATGTCTTGCTAAAGTAATATCTGGTGTAGATGTTCCATTCGTGATTTTGGGTGCAAATCTTAGTCCAGAATTCATACGTGGACATCTGAATAAACATATCAGATTTGGTTATATTGAGGCAGATGATAAAATTACTGATGATAAAGCTATCCCAGCAGCAGCATTACTTAATTCAGCCTTACCTGAACTTAAAGAAGAGCAAATGAGCGACCATGAAGAAATCAAAGCTGAAATTGAAGTAAATGTTGAACCGATTGGTGATGTTATTGAGTATACAGCCGAGGAAGATTTTGATATAACTCAATTAGAGTTGGTGATAATAGAGAAAAGTTATTATGAATACATAAACAGTTTATTATGCTGTATAAAAGCAGAACAGATGCCAATAAAATCTGATATTAACTATGCACCAACGAGAGACACATTTCTAGATATTCTATGTATTTTCTGTAAAACCAAATTCAATACAATGCATAGTTTTGTAGTACATATGTGTAAAATGCACTGTATTAAAGCTGCCCCACTCTTTTCATGTAGAATATGTGCAGCGAGTTTTGAAACGCAGAATGATCTAGATGCTCATATTACTGAAGAATTGGCTGAGTTTGATGATTTGTGGTTATGTCAGTTCTGTGATAAAGAGTTTGATAATAGAGAGAGAGCACGGAGTCACATGACGGAACACATGGATATAATTGAGTATGACAATTGCTTTAGTCCACATTTAGGCTTCAAATGTGCATATTGCCCAATGTTGTTCTGGAACGAGCCTGAGAGGCAGAAGCATGAAGTGAGAGTGCATATAGATAAATTTAAAGATCAGTGTTATTGGTGTGACGTTTGCAATGAGACATTTAGTGACAAGGTAAAGTTTTAGTATATGAGCTTCTGTTATTATTTTCATTCATTATCTTAAAAGTGATTTTTAAAGAATTGTTAAGTACCAAGAATCAGTCCAAGAAAGGTAGCTTGAGAGCCTCTTCCATATCAGATCAATATAGTGGACTGGTAAGCAAATGACCCTGACTTCGATGCTTACCTTTTTCTTCATACTTTTATATCTTTATTTGTGAAAACTATACAAATATAAATATTTTGAAAAATTAGGTTACATTTGACATATTTTTTGGTGATATACTTTAAATCAAACAAACTAACATTAGGTTTGAATATACCTAGTCAGGTCATAAATTCTGTCACATGTTTAATGTAAAATAATTGTAACAAGTTTATTAATTATGTAACCATTCATATACCAAAATGAACTTAACAAAACATAGATTCTTATGACATTAAAGTTTATTCAAAATGACCTCCGTGATTTTGAATACAAGCCTTCAATCTGCGCGGCCAGTTGTCTATCGCAGCACGAACGAGGTCCATGTCAATATCGGCGGCTGCCTTAATCAAGGATGTCTTGAGTGACTCCAAATTGGGATGAGGCTTTGAGCACGCCTTTTCCTCCAAGTGTTGCCATATCTTGTAATCTAACGGATTCAAATCTGAACTGGAGGAGGGCCAGTCTTCGTGCCGGATGAAGTCGATTTCATGCGCCGCCAGCCAGTCTTGTGTGCTCTTCGCTCTATGAGCTGGCGCCGAATCTTGTTGGAATACCCAGTGCCTGTTATTGAACATGGTATGAGAAACAGGTTCCACAAGGTTCGTCAGGACTGTATTTTGATACACAACAGCATTCGTTTTTACACCTTTCTCACAAAAATGTACCTCTGTTAAGCCCCAATAAGAAACTCCCAACCATACCATGAGCGAGGATGGAAAATGACCTCGTTGGACACGCGGAATACGGTTGCTCGCTTCTTCACTACTGTGTGCGTACACCTTATCATTTTGTTTGTTGTAGCTCTCTTCTACGGTAAACATTTTTTCATCCGAAAAAAGAATTTCCCGATATTTTTTTTCGCGTACCGCTTCAACAAAGCGCGGCATCTCTTCAGTCTCAGGTCCATTAGACGAGCATTCAAACGATGTCCTGTTTTTCTTCGATATGCCCGAAGCCCTAAGTCTTCATTTAACACCCTTTTCACCGTGGTTCTGCTTAACCCCATCTGAAGGGCCAACAGTTTCTGCTTACGTTTGGGATTTCTTTGAATTCGTGCCTTCACAGCTTTTATCACTGCTGGAGTCCTAACAGACCGAGGGCGACCACTTCTTGACCTGTCATCTACACTAGAGTCTTCATTGTATCGTTTGATGGTACGATAAACGAATCTTTTGGTAATATTCAAATTTTTCAGTATGTTAAAAATTTGAATTGGCGCGTAACCGCAACGATACAACGCAATAACTGCAACACGGTCTTCTTTAAGCGTCCACTCCATATTTAAAAATGAGTAAAATTCTAAAAGTTATACATTTTTATTTTCATGAACAATTCGAAATTCTAATTCAATAAACTTTTTTGTGGCCAGCATTCTAAAAGAAAAGTTTTTACTGTGTGACAATACTTATGACCTGACTAGGTATTTACGACACAGTTGCCTCAGCTACCCGAGTGGTCTGGTCTATTAGGTCTGTGGGTCTGATTCCCATGGAGGTCAATACATTTATGTGATGCAAATGATTCTGAACAGGCGGTATATCTAAGTCGATTTTGTGTTTGTGAAAAAGGTGATGTGATAGGTTTTCACCAAGTACAGCTGTGTCTCATTAAAAAAAACTGAAAACATTAATTGAGGTGCACTTGTGGACTCCTGCACACTAGATGTTCAGATCGTCTTTTGTTGCTGGAATCCTGAACCAACAGGTACTATGAAATTTATTAAATAAGACCTCCTATTTTGTGCTGTGTGTCGAATAACTTTCACAGCTCACTATTAAAATCTGAAAATTATCTAAAATTAATTATATAAAATCTCTTTATATTCAAGTAAAATTTTGTTCTCCAGCTCACTGTTAAAAATCTTCAGAAATAAATTAATTTTCAAATAAATCTTTCTTTTAGGTATGGTTCAGTTACCACTTCTTGGATAAGCACTCGCCAGGGGATTTCAAACAGAAATATCTCTTAAAATGTGTTATGTGTTGTTTGATGAAGACAAATGTAGATGACATGAGAATCCACTTCCAAGAGACCCATCCAGATTTGAAGAAAGTGTATTGTCATTTAGATGGATGTAAATTTAGACCATTGAGTCAACAGAAATCATTTAAAGTTCATATAAAGGTAATTTTGATGAATGAATGAAGGCATGAAATACCTACATTTACAAAGTTAAAACATTTTAAAATATACTGGGTGTTGCGTACTTAGCACAATCAATTTACCGCGAATATTTCTTAGTATCGAGTTGATCGTCTCTAAGCAAATGTATTGCCACCCCTCTTCTACGACGACGCTGCCATCTCTCGATTCGATACATTTCAAAAACATACGCTGCGGACGCGTCGCATCGATCTCCGTTGTTCTTTTCAATATTTCCATACATTAACTAGCGCAATCGAAATTAGTTCGGGCCAGTGCTTCCTACAGTCTTAATAGAAGAGCTCCAGCAGCACGAAGACAAGAGGTAAGTGGTAGTGCATTTGTGGTGCTAAGATTCTACTTCCGATACCGAACATATTTTTGGTCCTTCGAGCCGGATTACGAATGAAATTGATTGTGCTAGTATTACAACTTTTCAATATTCATGTTCATTTATGCATATTTTCATAATTAAAAACTAATTAATTTATTTCAAATTGTACTAAGAACTATTTTTTCCAAAAACTACCTACTTCATAATTTCGTATCAATATCGTTCACGACGATTGCAAATTGCTCTGCACGGATAAAGGCGGTCGCACACAGCGCGAGATGTTAAAAAAGAAATTCATTAAGAATATCAATAAAGAATTATAATTAACGCTTTCCATTTAACCTTTCATATATATTTAATACACTCTTTAGTCAAAATCAATATTAAATAAAATATTAGTGTATTTACTCTTGTAAAAGTATATAAACATTGCAAATTTGCATTCTTTTTCTTATTCCGTTTTATTTAATATACAGTTTAATTTAGTTTTGTCAAATTTAAGCATGTTCCTTAATTTTAATTTTCTTTTATTTTTAAAATTTAAACAATTGTCAACTGTTTAATAAAATTAGTTCAGTGTGCCCCTAACCTATTTTATAATTAAGTAGGTCACCGTCACTGTTTCTCATTATTTCTTAAACGTTTATTTTACATTATTTGCTTACTACTACATTACTATTTACTTACTTTTATATTCAAACTTACCTTTTTATATTATTTACTATTTAAAAAATGTCGCTTTCCGAGAAAGAGTACACAGAAAAAGAACAATTATTGTTCGAAAGAGAAATACGGATGGGCAACATTAAAAAAATGTTAGATTATTCCACAAAAAGTGAGGTTCAGTTTAGGTGCCGGCTTCGAGAGCTAGCTTCATGTAAGAAAGAATTCATTAAAGCTCAGACTAAACTAGAAAAATTGTTAGTGAAAGAAAAAACATTTAACAAAGATGAACAATACGCGATTCGCGAACAATTTGACGATATGTTTTATGAGGTTCAAGCCGCGTCGGACTTATTGAAGTCGCGGAGTCGACACAGTGAGCCCAATATACACTCTCCTCTAACACGTTCTTCCCATTTCCGTATGTTACCGTTACCACCTTTGCAATTACCTTGTTTCGACGGAAATCCAACTGAATGGCACAGCTTTTATGACCTATTTAAGTCTTTAATTACTGACAACGAACAATTATCCGACGTAGAACGGTTTAGGTATTTATTATTATCTTTAAGATATGAACCGTATAACTTAATCAAATCATTACCGGTCACTAATGAAAATTACGAAAATGCAATAAAAATCCTAATAAACCGCTACGACAACAAACGAATTGTGGCATCTAAACACTTGGATCGCATTATTGACCTCGAGCCATTGAACAGTAAGAAATTACATGATAGTTTGCGCAATTTAATCAACATATATTTCGAAAATGTAACCGCTCTTAAATCCTTAGGCTTTCCTATAAAACATTGGGATTTTTTTCTACTAAATATCTTACTTCGGAAAATTACAGATGATATTAGAAGCCGTTTCGAAACATCACTTTCTTCGCCTAGTGATGTACCTTCCGTTGGCGAGTTACTCGATTTTCTTGAAAAGGAACTAACAGCCTTTGAAGTGATGTCCAGCGCCGGCAAAATACTCTCTCAACGAGAGACAACGCTTTCAATTCAGCCTCAATCGCGGCGTCGTTTTCCTCTTTCGCGTTCACTTACCGAGACTCCGCGTTTTACTTCTTCCACCCCTAAATCCTTTAATGTTCATGCCGCGACTGCTAATAAGCTGGAGTGCGACAGCTCCTCCGTTGCAGGTCCTTCACAATTCTACAACCGCACTAGGAAATGTTTTTATTGTCAGTCAACGTCCCATCCACTATACAGATGTGACAATTTTAACCAACTGGATTTAGAGGAACGTAAAAAAATCATTTCATCGAATAATATCTGTTATAATTGCTTATCTGTGGGACATCGAGTGATAAATTGTAATTCTAAATTTTCATGTCGGAGTTGTGCACAGAGACATCATTCAACTTTACACGAAGATGACCCAAAGGTTACATTTCGAACTGCTTCTCCGGTAAATGCCAGTTGTAACAAAGTGTCTCTGGCGCCATCTGTCCGAAGTTCTCCAAATGATACTGTCCCCGATAAACAAGAAAATTGCACAGTCCTCTTAACTACAGCATTGGTCAAACTAAGACCAACCGGCAACGAACCCTATGTTCCACAAGCGATCCGTGCACTCATAGATCAGGGTAGTCAAGCCACTCTTATTT
The DNA here is from genome assembly GCA_963693495.1 of Malacosoma neustria. NCBI lineage: Eukaryota > Metazoa > Arthropoda > Insecta > Lepidoptera > Lasiocampidae > Malacosoma > Malacosoma neustria. The sequence continues at coordinate 15,915,290 of OY856386.1, forward strand.
CCGAGTCGTGCGTCGAACGCTTAAAACTACCGAGATTTCCTGTTAATCCTAACATGTCTGTTTCAGGCATAAGCGATGCCAAAGCAACTCCTCGTGGAAGGACGTTATGTGAAGTTACTCCCCACGATAAACCAGATCCCAAGCTTTATATAGAAGCTTTGATTATTCCTACAATAACAAATTACGTGCCTATTGTTCCCCATACTTTCGAAGGCATTTCTCATTTGAAGGATATTCCTTTGGCTGATCCAGAATTACGTTCTGCATGTCCTATTGAACTCCTGATAGGCTCAGATTATAGTGACAGGATATTACTTCATGATAATATTATAGGCCCACCAGGTACGCCCGTGGCCATGAATAGCGTTTTCGGGTATTTACTGAATGGTAAAATATCAAATTCAAATCATTTAAATTTTTCCGTAAATTTAAGTACTTACAATTTAAATATGCATCTTCAGCGCTTTGAGGAAGTAGAAGCTATTTCTGAAGAAAAATCTCTTTCGAATGAAGACCAGATTTGCGAAACTATATTTTCCAAGTCATTTACACGTGACGACTCTGGTCAATACACGGTAGCTCTTCCTTTTAAAAATAGTGTTATTACTTTGGGTGAATCCAGAAATATTGCGCTTACTCGCTTGCTTCAATTAGAAAAACGTTTCAAAATGAATGCTTCTTTGCATACGGAATACTGTAGATGTTTGCAAGAATATTTAGACTATGGACACGTGGAACCGGTTTTATCTTACGTGGCCAACAATTCCTATTATATTCCGCATCACGCTGTCATTAAATCTTCTAGTTTAACTACAAAGGTCAGAGTTGTTTTTAAGGCCTCCTCCAAATCGGCGAATGGTGTTTCCTTAAATGACAACAGTCCCACTGATGAGGACACAATGATTCTATCAGCTCTAAATGATGGTTTGTCTGTTAAGGTGTTAGGGTTACAATGGACTCCTAAATACGATACTTTTCATTATGATTTCACGTCTCCATCTATAACTTGTTCCAAACGAAATATTCTTTCTGAAATTGACAGGATTATGGATCCTATAGGATTTCTTATTCTTATTACGATTTTTGTTAAATATATGATCCAACTTTTATGGATTTCCGGCATAGATTGCATCTGTGATCAATGGTTTCAATTTCTTTCCGAATTACAATTACGAGTACTTGCAAGTTTAAAACTTCCTTGGTATAAGTTTGCTAACAAGGCGAGTGTACGAATACATGAATTTACAGATGTATCCGAAAAAGCATGCGCGGTTTTGGTTTACATTCCTGTTATTGATGAACTTGACCATATTTCCGTCAATCTAGTTTTCGCGAATACTAAAGTTGCACCATTAAAAAAGCTTTCCTTACCCCGATTACAGTTTTTAGCTACCGCTCATCTTACAAAATTACTAAACAAGAGTAATCATGTTTATAAACCTTACGTCCAAATTGAAAATATACACACATGGAGTGATACTTCAATTACGTCAACATGGACTCTCTTGTGCTCTCATGAGTGGAAAATATTTGTTTCTAATCGGATCAGTTTGATCACTGGTGCTATTCCGGCATCACATTGGAGACATATTCGTTATGAAGACAATCCAGCTGATTTTGTATTTCAAGGCATTCTCTCATCAAAATGGGATCACGTCGTATGTTTTAATAGTCCAGAATGGTTGACTAAATGTGAGATGATGTGGCCGGTTTCAAAAGTCGATTTCACTAATGACGAAGAACGTCGTAAGATTGTACAAAACTGCAATTTTAACGATATTACATTTTTTGAAAATTTTCCTTCCTTTCCAAAGGTCCTTCGAGTTATGTCCTATATCTTTAGATCTTATCTTAGATGTAAAAATATCAAATTTTATGAGCCAAAATTCATAACATTACTGGAATTGAAATCTTGTAGTAACGGATTGACTTTTGCTGTTCAGTATTTATGGAAACGGTGGAGTGTTGAATGTTTGTCCACTCTGCAATCTCGTTCTAAACGGTTTCACAAAAATAAATTCTGTCAATCGCCGGCACCCCTCACTGTGGATTCTGTAGCTGTCGTGAAAAACGACACACTTCCTCCCTTGCAGTGGCATCTTGCAATCGTACATAAACTGCACCCAGGTTTCGATAATATTACTCGCGTCGTTACTCTCCGTGTGGGCCAGTCTTTCTTCAAAAGACCAGTGATTAAAGTTTGCCCTTTACCAATTGCACAATAGCGTTCTTCATACAATTTTTTCAAATTATCCATTTTATTTCAATTATTCAGTTAAAGTTGCTTCCTTATACAAAGTATTATTACAAGTTAAATTTTGTTAGCATTTCTCCACATATCTATCTTTGTTCAATATATTTTATTTTCTGTTTTAATTATTTTAGTTTCTAGTATTTTCCTATTATTTTCCTTTAAAACCATAACCGGTTTTAACGCCGGCACTATGTTGCGTACTTAGCACAATCAATTTACCGCGAATATTTCTTAGTATCGAGTTGATCGTCTCTAAGCAAATGTATTGCCACCCCTCTTCTACGACGACGCTGCCATCTCTCGATTCGATACATTTCAAAAACATACGCTGCGGACGCGTCGCATCGATCTCCGTTGTTCTTTTCAATATTTCCATACATTAACTAGCGCAATCGAAATTAGTTCGGGCCAGTGCTTCCTACAGTCTTAATAGAAGAGCTCCAGCAGCACGAAGACAAGAGGTAAGTGGTAGTGCATTTGTGGTGCTAAGATTCTACTTCCGATACCGAACACTGGGACAATTCACAGAGCGCCATCTAATCCTAAAGTTTAAGTAGTAGAGCACTTGTGTTATGGGTACTAGATAACTGACTTATTTATATACTTTTTTAAAAATCTATATATTAATACGTGAAGCGAAAACTTTGTACCCCTTTTTACAAAAATTGCGCGGATGGAGTATGAAATATGGCACAGTTAAAGTTTATTTGGAGAAGTGCAGAAAACTGTTTTTTTTTTTTGCCTAAAATCCTTTAGAAATACATTAAATTAATTAAAATAAACATTACACACTCTACTGCTCGAATTATACACAACACACATACCTTACTCACGCTTTGTTTTTTTATAAGAGTTTATGGTCTGGTAAAAACCATTAACATCAATTTTATAATAATATAATATTTAAATTCATAAAATATACCTCTCATTCAAATGGATCAACAAACACTCACTCACACTCATTTTTTTCTTCGAAAACTAATAAATCGTGGTAGGTACTCAGCCGTAACGGAAATTTACATAGTAAGATCTAATCTTCACATTTTTTATCGAGTTTTAGGAATATGGTAGAAATGTTGCTGTAGGGGATCCACCGGAACCAGCTAAATTTTGAAAGGGGTCTATGAGAAAATAAGTCTGGGCAGGTGCCCATAGGTATGTCGTATAGGCTACTGCCAGCCAACAAGAAGAGTTTTTGTTGGTTAAGGCCTGAAGGTCGTATTCTTTTTATGCAATATCATAGAAACATGTGTTACAAATTGTCATCAGAGTCAACACGACCCGAGGATATTGAAGAAGGGGCTCCCAAATTGTTCGATATGTAAGCGCGACTTTGCGACTGGCAGGGCGTATAGCGCGCATATGGCGCAGAAGCATGGACCTGGCAGGTTTAAATGCAAACTGTGCACGGCCACCTTAACCACCATGGATGAGAGGTAAACTTAAACATTAATATTACAGACGCCAAAGAAAATATGTATAAGAAAGCTTTTTTTCAAACAAGCCTAAATTGGTTCATTTCAGCTTAGCTAACGCTCCTATGTCCGTGACATTGCGGATAAATTGTAGGAGTGTTGCCTTCACTGATATGGCCACATTTTATGGCAACCGGCTACTTACGTGGGGAACAAATGTCTGGCCATGCTGCCTCCGCTGGGCCCCGGCAGGAGAGGTAGACCCAAAAAGCGCTAACTTGACGTTGTAGGATTGATATGCGTGCCAACGGACTGACCGCCAGAGATGCCGAAGATCGTGCGAAGTGAAGAAGAAAAAGTCGGAAAGAAGACCCCGGGCGCCGAAGTGAGAGTTTGGGCTGCAACCAGGATTCAACACTAAGATTAGCTAAACAATGGCTGTACTACTGTTAAGTATAAAGTGGGCCACCAGCTTGTCTGCTGTTTCTCAGCAATATAAAAATGAGATTTTTTTCCACAGGAAACTCCATTACCTGATATCACACCCTGGCCAGCATCCATACCAGTGCGAAGAATGTGGAAAAGCATTCCAATACAAGTCTACCCTTTACATGCACAAGAAGGACCATGTTCCTGTGAAGGAGAGCTATCCTTGCACATATTGTGGGAAGGAGTTTGCGGTATGAGTATCATTTTCAGCAGTTTACCGATAAAGCAACACTATCTAGGTGGCAGAGTTCTATGCCCATCTGGATGGCAACCACCCGTGCCGCCATAATAAACTTGTGTTTTGATCCGGCAATAGTGACCCAGGTATGACACACCTATACGGACGACAACGTGTTTGCTGTGCCCCTAGCGTTGCAAACGTCCACAGGTGACGGTAACTGATTATTACAAGTAGACCGCCAACCTGTCTTCTGTTCTTCAGCAATAAATTACTGATGAGAAAATTAACGTCACTGTTTTAAAAAGCGTGTGGGATATCAATCATTATAATTTTTTTAATAGATTCATTCTGTAATGCAGAGTTTAAAAGTATTGTACAAAGCACCCCACGCTTTTAGAACAGTGACATTAATTTTCGTTTCAGTAATTTTATTCTTTTGTTAAGAATATTTTTTTTTTAATTTCATTAACTATAAAAGCGTGTTTTTTAGTTTTTTCAAACTATAATTTATTTTCATCTTTTTAGTTTGATTAACTATAAAATATAATTTATTTGTTGTCAATACGTAATAGGTAAATGTTTTTATTAATTTAACGCCATTTTCCGCCGTTGTAAAAAATTTAATGCCATATTTAACGCCAGATGGCGTTTCTGCAGAAGGAAAAGAAAGCACTAATCATGATAAGGACTATGGGACAAAATTATTAAACTTGTGTATTGTCATAAGGTCTTGACAAGTGTGCATATTTGTTTTTTTTTTGATCGATCAAAGTGGGTAAAAATCGAGTCCGAAAATTCCGTTACTTATATACAGATCAAGTAAATATATAAAGCGTAAAAGAACAATTAATATTCTTTATTGCACAGTGAACTCGTTTAGAAACAAACCTTTTCTGAGTGACATCATACTTGCTACGCAGCGGCGCACACCATACGTACAGTTTACAGCACGAGATATTTAAAAAATAACTATGAAGCATAACCATTTAAGGAAAACTGTATCTTGGGAGTAAAATCCTGAAAGTGAATAGTGACTTCGCCTGTCTAACAAGTCATAATTATCTTATAACTATAATGACGTAGAAGGGACTACTTAAATTTAGTCGTAATATCCGGTGATGCTGCTGGTCAATATCACTGGTATGTTGTTCTAAACGCTGTCGCCATAAACGATTTTAACTGTAGTTATGAAAAGCGTTAATAATCAATCGATGAATATCGATTTTTAATCGATTGGTAAATAAAGTAATTGATTTTCATCGATTCGTTGGTTTGATTTTAAGCGTAGACTTGAAATGTTCTGATTCCAATACATTATCAACAGTCATCAAGAGAAATATCATCCGCCATGGCATTCATTGACGATGTATTTAATATAATAAAAAAAATCTTTTCCATGAGAGAGAATGGAAAAGGAGAATCCTTTAAGAAAATATAGTGTCCTAAATTGGACCTGACTCAGAATAATGCTGGCTTTTATTATAAAAAGCCAGCGATGATTTTCCGTTAGGCCCATGGGTACTGTTTCATTCAACTCAGTCTGCGTTATTGTACAGAAGCGGGACTCGTTCCGCGAACACGTGGCGATCCACGAGGGGCCTCGGCACGCGTGTTCCTACTGCCCCATGCGGTTCGTGCAGCGCTCCAACATGCTGCGCCACGAGCGCCGCCACACCGGCGAGCGTCCCTACTCCTGCACATACTGCCCACGCACTTTCGCCGACAAGGGGGCGTGTAACTCGCATACTAGGTATTGATTGTTTTATGATATCTAATTATAAAAAGTTATCTATTTTTATATTGTTAGGTGTTTGGAATGAGCTTCGTCGCAATACGATATGGGGTTTTTCAAAAAAGACGTTATAAAATTTCTTAGAGGTCGGCAGCGCGTTTTCATTGCCTCTGATGTTGCAAACGTTCATAGGCTGTGACCGCTTGCTTTAGGGTGGGCTGTTTGACTGTTTATTTTCAGATCAGCTTGTCGCTAAGACAAATATTTTTTAACCTTTAGAGATAGATAGTTTTTATATAAACATTAGCTGAAACGTAGTTTTCGCATATAAATAATTTCTAGAGTATCGAGAAATCTATCGACCACCGACAGTTGAAGATTATTACAGTACTAATATCGCTACTTAAAAATGGGGGTTGGTGGCAGAAGAGTGAAAATTAATTCAGTTTATTCATACTTATAGATATTGAAGTATAGCATATATATGTATTTGACAATTGTTCCTTGTTTACCACATTTCATCAATTACTACTTATTTTTTCGGAATACAATTTATTAAATAAATAATCATTTCTCGGTGAATCATCAATTACATTTTCAAAATTGTCATTAAAATGGTTATTAATTGTATAATAAGTTTTATTTATTAAAAATATCTTAACTTTTTTAAAGGCAAGAGATTTAGCCGACTTTATATAAGTTGGAAGATGGCTATATATTCTAATGGCCATACCAAAAATACTCTTGCGGAATGTAGTAGTCTGACATTTAGCACTGTTTACGTTATTATGTTACGACATTAAGTCTTAGTCTTAATGTCCTATGACATGTCCTATGATAGGGCAGAGGGCGTCCACAGTACTCTGGCATCGCGTTCTATCGTGGGCCACGCGTTTTGCCCCAGGCCACGTAAGTCCGATTTGTTTTAATTTCGTTGCCACCGAGCGGCTCCAGGTATGTTTAGGTCGGCCACGCTTCCTATTGCCTTCCGGAATTCATTCAAGCGTTGACCTGGTGACCGAAAATTAACATTGCCGTCCGCACGTCTCGTAAAATATTTATCGCTTGGCGCCGGCATGGCAGCGCTAATTCGGATTACTTAGCTTGTCGCCGGCCGTCCTTGGCATTATCGGGAAATTATAAATTGTTAAGTTTTACTACTCTCATCTTTAGTTCATATACGTAAGTTCTCAACCCTTTTCCCCTACTTTATTGAAATTTATACATACAAAATTTATAAAATAAATACAATATTTTGTACTTTTACAATGTACTATTTTAAAAAAATATATTATGTAATCTGTAATTTTTTTTTGTACAATAAAGAATAAATAAATAAATAAATAAAATTTGTTTGTTTTATATATTTGTATGTTTACATTTTCTTTGGTACTTAGTATTTCTGTTTCGTATTATGTAGATGTAACGCAACTCCACAAGACTTGCATATTAAGTTTGTTATACCTACTTCTTTTTTGTTTTTGGAACATACATGGCATTTCTTCTCATTTCTTCGTTTTCGTTTATTCGTCTCGGAAATACTTATTTCCGAGAGTGAACTATGTTGCTTTATGTGACCGGAAAGTCTGTCAACCGGATCATGATAAGACGCACGCGATGTAGTGGCAATCTCCGAGGTTTGCTCAGTAGCAAGTACATGGTATCCACTAATCAGACACTTTCAATTAAAAATTGTGAAATCGGAGACTGGCCGCTACTTTGCGTAAGATACCACTGTAGTGTCGCCGGACGGCAGTGTTAAGTGTGATATTAATTTTTAAATGCCAAATCATAAAAAACAATTGTCCAAAAAATTTGGGATGAGCCACCATTATTACTTAGGGGTATAAAAAATAGTTTACGACCTATTCTCAGAACTACCGAATATACACAAAAAAATTCATAAAATTCGGAGTTGGGTTACAAACACTGTGACACGAGAATTTTATATACAGGGTGACTTTGACTAACCCGTCCAAATTCACACAGAAGAATCTTTAGTAAAAGTTATGAGAAACATGTATTTTAGTTTTGTATCACATAGTACAAAAATGTTGAGTAATCAGCATCACAAAGTCATTCAAAGAACTCGCAATTTCAATAATACGGCGCTAGAGTGTCAATGACCTCTCCATCACACCTAGTAAAAGGCCGAGGACGGCGGCATTGCACCGGGCGAGCGAATACAAGCACTACTCATTTACGCGGGAGAGACAGAGACAGGTAATAACAGGTTAACGTACGAAGGTTGCACCATAGCACTATTCTGTACGATTGAATTAATGATCATATATGAAATATTTTATGGTGAAAATTTGACATACAATTTTTTTTTGCAGAAATGGGTTCCTTAAATGATGTCTAGTGCGTAAAAAAAATTTGGACGGGTTTGTCAAAGTCACCTGTATATAGATTTTGTCACACAATTTTTTTACATAAATACTAAACGTATCATTGTTTCGTTTTTAACTGTGATGAGTTTCATAGTTGTTAAATGCATTCATGCATTATTATTGTTGGTTTTCAGAACTCACATTCGCGACACGTCCTACTCGTGCATGTATTGCGGTCAAACTTTTGTGCAAAAGTCGAAGCTTACTTATCACATACGCAAACATACCGGCGAAAGTGAGTAATACATTAAATAGTTTAGTAAAAAATCTTTTAGTTCATAATTATTTGCACTTAAACTTTTTTAAATCTCAATATTATTGTCAAGAGTCTACATACTATTTTTATCCGTGCAGGGGCGGAGAAAGAATACTGATTGAAAAGAGTATTATATAGAAGAGAGAGGATTCGGGTATTCCGGCGAAGGCGGGTAGGGAGCCATTCGCGCTTATGACGAAATTCGGATAACATGGTCATAACTATTTGCGTAAACCAAATACTAAACGAATACAGAAGTTTTTGAGTCGCTCTAACTTATCCAGTTTACTTTCATTAATATCGAGATAACTGACGTCACCATAATCAAGGATTGAACAAGCGCAACTTTAGTGGCACAGTAGATTTTTAGTCTTCTAAGAGAAGCTACACCAGCAAATATTTTTCGACTAATCGTCTTATTCGCCCCAGGATAGTAATTTGTCAAAATATACTAAATTTTTCACTGTACCACTTAAGGCTATGGGAATATTGTCAAATACAATTTTAGGTAATTGAGACATGTCAAGCCTTGAAATCATCCTGGAGCTGCCCATAATAATTGACTGAGTTTTGGACGGATTTACAGTTAAATTGTAATTCTTGCTCCAACTGGATATGGTTAATAAATCTTTATTAATAAGACTAAAAGCGTTATTGAATTTTGTAATTTGGGCTCTAATGTACGAGTATATTTGAAAATCATCAGCATAAAGGAACAAAGAAGATGATTTGAGATAGAGGTTATAAAAACTGCGAAAAGTAGCGGAGATAACACGCCACCCTGTGGTACGCCGGCCGACGTATTGCTCCAATATGAATAAACGTCTTCAATCCGGACGCGTTGTCGGCGATCGAGCAGGTAATTACGAAAACAGTCAATTTCCATTGGAGATATGTTAAGGCAAGGCAAAATACCAAACAAAATGTCAGAAGTTCACAGTGTTGAAAGCGTTACTAAAGTCAAGCAACATGAGAAGCGTTACCTGACCATTTTTTGCAGCAAATCTAATATCATTTTTGACTGACCAGGACAGTGACAGAGCTATGCCCTGCGCGGAATACGGATTGAGGCTTTAATAAAGAGTACGTGTTAAGAAAGATACTAAGTTGATCATAGACAAGACGCTCAAATGTTTTAGATAAAAATGGAAGTTTGGAAATGGGACGGTAATCAGATAAAGACTTAGGATTCGCCTTTTTTTAGGATAGGAGTTACTTGAGCTTTCTTTCAAATATAAAGAGCCAGAAAAGAGCCAGTGTTTAGGGAGTAATTGAAAATATACGTAATAATAGGAAGGACTACATCAAGAATAGGAAATAATATACGTCTGTTAACACTGTCATCGCCCACAGCCTTTGACTTAATCGAAATTATACTCTTCTACATTACAATTGGTCAATTGTGCGAAAGTAAAAGGAGAATAATTGGGCATTGGAAGCGTGAAAAGATATCTTAAAGTCCTGTCTTGTACTGAACTAAACTACAATCTAATTCTACTGTAACTGGAATGAACTGAACAAACTAGAAAACAACTGTACTATAGTAGTAATTTTATTGATTTATCTTGGTCAAAACGAGAGCTACAATCGAATGGTGCAAAATGAAATACAAAGACCGGCAATTGTTGCATCCTAAGCCGGTAGTTGAGCTGCTAGGTTCAATAATCGTTATCAAAAGATTTATCAAAAGACATAGTGCTTCCAGTGCGAGGTGCAGCGCTGGTTGTACTAGCAGACTGCTATATTGCAGCATTCAACAAATAAGCTTATGGTGTAATAACCGATCGCAAATTGTTATAAAATAAATGTATTGAGTGACTTATCATGTGCTCAATTACCTTCAAGGCTTAATTTACTTAGTTTGAGATCTCGTTATTATTTTTTACAGATTTAGAGACATGTAAGATATGTTCGAAAATATTCACAAGCGCATGTTCATTGCGGGAACACATGAAGACTCACGTAAAGAAGAAGGATGTTGTCAAATGCCCTCTGTGCGGTGAGATAAATTATTTTAACTTTCGATATGATTATTTGAATAGATAGATAACGCTTTATCGTTAACCAAATGACTTCCAAAACAATTCGTCATGATTGTGAAATAATGTCGGTTTTGATATAGTCTATGTATTTTGGATTTCAAATGAATCAATTGGTAAAATGAGGGATTTGACAGGTGTATAGGCGCTCATAGTAAAATGATGCTTGTGTATTTTTGAAATGGCTGCCCTTAAGTTTAATACATGTCAGATCCGTCACTATTCTACGACTATGTATGAACAATTGATAATTATTTACATAGAAATGGCGACAGGTCTCAGGAACAATTTACGATCTACAAGCGCCGTTTAGACTTAAAGTAAAATGTATAAGTCCTTTATAAGATGAATTGATCAGAGTGCTGGGCCACAAAGGGGAAAAATGTGAGGCATGCAGCAGAGATGCGAATGTTGAGATGGATGAGCGGAGTTCAAAAATGGATAAAATTAGAAATGAGTATATTAGGGGAAGTTTGAAAGTAGCGCCAGTGATTGAGAAGCTGAAAAGTAATAGGTTAGCCTGGTATGGCCATATAATGCGAAGAGAGGAGCGTCATGTAACAAGGACGATGCTAGAAATGAGAGTGGATGGATGCAAGAGGAGAAGAAGACCAGAGAAAAGATGGATGGATTGTGTTAAAGATGATATATGATTAGAAACAGGTGTGAATGTTCAGATGACGGCTATTAGAGGTGATTGGAAGGAGAAAACATGAGGCGACCACGCATAGTTTGGGATAAGGACAGGAAGAAGTAGTACCATAGAATTGGCTTAAAATGGGCGTCCTTATCGCTACATAGCAACTGTTCCAGGCAACCCGGGCGATACTATAGGACATTGCACGTTTTATACAATATTTCTACATCAATATAGAGGTGTAGGAATAAATAATAATATTTAGAAAAAATGTACTTAAAGAAATGTTTAAGAAAGGATTGTTATTAATTAGAGTTTCTACGGTATTAGAAATTAAAAAAGTATGGGTGAAGATATAGAGAGAAGAGTTATTATAGAATAAAGAATTATTGTAAAGGAAATCGTACGATTAGTATGAAACTTTATTTATTCAAGTCATTTCAAGCTAGTATTATCTAAAACGTATATTATAGTAAGAATACTAACCCCTGCGGTGAGGGTCAGTCTGACGTTAAAGGCTACAAAATAACCCTAGCTAAGTGGTAGGACAGCAAGACCGTCTGGATGGCAACCACCCTTGGTCTATAAATATGCCGCCATAATAACCTTGTATTGTCTTCCGGTATTAGTGACCCACGCAGACGTGGTCGCTAACTATGGGCCTTATGAGAAAGCTCATGGTCGCTCAGAGAGCAATGGAGAGGGCTATGCTCGGAGTTTCCCTGCGAGATCGAATCAGAAATGAGGAGATTCGCAGGAGAACCAAAGTAACCGACATAGCCCGGATGATTGCAAAACTGAAGTGGCAGTGGGCTGGGCACATAGCTCGAAGGACTGATGGCCGTTGGGGCAGAAAAGTCCTCGAATGGCGACCGCGTACCGGAAGACGCAGTGTTGGTAGGCCCCCCACAAGATGGACCGATGATCTGGTCAAGATCGCCGGGATAGGTTGGATGAGGGCAGCGCAGGACCGATCATCGTGGAGATCTTTGGGGGAGGCCTTTGTCCAGCAGTGGGCGTCTTCCGGCTGAAATGATGATTAGTGACCCAGGTTCCAGTACTCCTATGCGGATAGTAGCGTGTTCGCGGTGAGCCTAATCGCCAATGTTACTATCGCCCATGGATATGTGCGATGGTAACAGCTTATTATTAATTGGGCCGTCAGTCTATCTGCTGTTCGTCAACAATAAAAAAATCAACAACTATATAAACGATAGTTTTGACTATTTACTTAATTAATGATTGACAAAAAATGACTATTCAGAAAAAGAAAGAAGAAAGAAAATAATTTTTATTTAGGACAGTTAAACTAAACTAATATAAAACTAGGTGTTAATAAAATTAAACTTAAAACAAAACTTGTCCTAAAAGGGGCATCAGTCTCAGCATAATGCTGGTCTATTGACCAGCGCTGATCTTCCGCTGAGCCCATAAGGCCCATAAGGTGACGGCACGGCAGACATTACACCTTTATTTAGCACACAAAAAATAATATAATCTTATACAAATATATATATATATATATATATATATATATATATACAAATATATATATATATATATATATATATATATATATATATATATATATATATATATATATATATATATATATATATATATATATATATATATATATATATATATATATATATATATATATATATGTAGTAAATGGTATAAAACAGTAAATATATGATAAATATAAATGCAATAACTCAATCGATTGTAATTCGAAAAATTAATATAATAATGAGTAGAATGTAGCAAATGAGTAAAATTTAAGTGTCATACATAATATTTAAGCTATAGCTTAAATATTATGTATGACACATTGAGGTATACCTCAAGAGGGTTGATTGTACGAGGGTTATTAGGAAACTAAGGTCCATTTACTTATAAAAATTATAATTTTTTTCCCAAAAAACTTTTTTTTAAACTTACACGTGTCTCTATTTTTCTATACAGCTTCCATATTTGTTTAAACATTTGTCATAACGTTCTACAGTCTTCTTTATGCCTATATTTTTAATGAATCACTGAGCTTATTTAAGAATCAGCGGGCTGATCAATTGTTTTAAACATTTTGAAGGAGCATTGTACTTATCACACTGCAAAAATGCCAATGCAAATGGCGTCGTTTGACGCCAGCAAGTCATGCCGGCAGTTGGTACGCATGCGTGTTTCAATGTTTCCACGATATTCGATTGGCTGCGACGATTCGGACCTTAGTTTCCGAATAAACCGAATATAATGTGATTATATACATATAACAAGCATGAATTAATTGAATTTGGTAGAAAGATTACGTTTTTTTCATAGACAAGAAATATCAAGACGACAGATGTATGCTACGTCACTTGAGGACATCGCACGCTCATCCTACATATAAATGTCCGCTGTGTCCGAAGTTGATGACGAGTGCGGCTGGTTTAAGGGACCACGTGTTCACACACAGCCAGATCAAGTCCTACAGGGTTAGTATGTGCAAGGGAGCGTACCCATAACTAAGTGACCAATTTTTGTCCATTTTGGTTCAGCGGGAAATTAAAGGAATACTCACCTGCCACTGGATCATATCGGAAGCGAGCACTACTGAATCTTGCTCCCCTTTTTGGTTTTCGCCAACACTGGGGTGTAGTGGGGGGGACCTGCTTCGCCAGCGGCATGGTATCCGTCCCATTCATAGCGGGTGTCTGGATAAGGGATGGATACTGTGATGAGCTGAGTGCGGGAGCGGGAAGGAGAATACCGGTGCATGCAGGAACGCCCGGCGTAAAAATTAAAAAGAGTATTTGCCCATATTTGTCTTTAATAATGCAGCGCTTGCCGCGTGATGCTAAAAATACATGCATACTTATATTTACAAGTAAAAACTAAACGTTGAACGCGACTACGCGACGAAAACCTAAGCACCATCCTCTGCCTGTGACCAAACGTGGTGTTTCGAACGTCTCTTTCCCGCTCTGAACGAGTCACGTACGGTGGGTATGTCTCCTAAAGAAATATCAATTATCTAGTATCCATAACACAAGCGCTCTTTTGCTAACTTTGGAACAAGATGGCGCTGTGTGGTTTATCCTAGTATATTTATGTTATTTATTGTTATTTCAGTGTAAAGTCTGTCCGAAAGGCTACAACAGCAAGCGTACCATTATAAAACACGTTCGTCGTCGACACGGCTACAAAAACGATGTCGCTAAGAGCTATTTCCGACGCCTCGATCCACGAGAGTGTCAATTAGGGCTCGATGATGAGGTCATGGAGAAAGTGTTCGGGAAAGCAAGGAAAGCTTGCCGAAATATCGTACTTCCGGTTGAGTTCGAACCGCCGCCGTTAGCTGGAGTGAATGTAGCGAATAGTGAGAAAGAGGAAGATGTTGAAATTACAGAAGAAAAGGGAAGTCAACATTCGTATGCGAGTGAGGAGGATAGCAATACTGGGAATAGACCGATAAAGCAGGAAAAGGAGGATTATGATGAGCTGGAACCAACCGATTTTGTTTCTGTTAAAATAGAACCTATGGATTATGACGAAGATTAAACGACTTTGAACTCTTTTAAGCGGAAATACTTTTATGTATTTATTTTATCACCATGTTGAAAGCAGAATAAATTCAGTTGAGATGAGAGCGTTAAGAAGTATGATAGGAGTCAAACTGAGTGACAGGATAAGAAATAGTGAGATAAGGAAACGTTGTGGTCAGAAAGAAGATGTAGTGACAAAAATTGAGAAAGGTATGCTGAGATGGTTTGGCCATGTCGAGAGAATGAATGAAGAATGATTGACGAAAAAAGTGTATAAGGCGAGTGTGAATGGAAGTGTTGGAAGGGGTAGACCTAGGCGGACGTTTCGAGACCAGATCAGGGACGTCTTGAAAAAAGGCCAGGACAAGAGTACCCTAAACCGAAGGGCATGTATGAAGGGAATAATGAAAGTGGACGAAGCGAAACAAGTATGTAAGGATCGTAGCAAGTGGAAAGAAGTGGTCTCTGCCTACCCCTACGGGAAAGAGGCGTGATTATATGTATGTATGTTGAAATTATTGTTTAAGATAATTATAGTTTTCTAAAAATTAAATAATTTTTTTGACAACTGTTTTTCTTATTATTATAAGAAGAAAAAAGATTTTTTTATACAATATGCAATAGTGATTATAAAAAATATATTTAATACTTTAGCAATAAAAAATAATAGTTAAGGAACTTAATTATTTTTATTTGGAAACGTTGAATCTACATAAAGATGTAGTAATAAAATGTCAAACTTGAATTTCGTATTATTTTTCCGCCTTTTAGAGCTTTTTATAGCAAACACGCTCGACACATAACCATTGATCGACGTCTGCTCTCAACCCTGGACCGGTAGCGGGTGAGTATAAGTCTACTACATATATGGAAGAGGTGTAGAAGCAATCTATAGGATTTGGACACCTCTAACACGCCGGCATACTTAAAAACAAAGGTGGTCGCCATCCAGACGGGCTTGGGGCCCTACCACGTAGCTAGAGTGGGTGGTTTTGTCGCCTTTTACGACAGGCTGACCCCAGCTGCAGAGGTCTGTTAGGTGTTGACGATGATTGACGCTCCACCGAATTGGGTTTTCTAGGATCTATTCCAAGATCTTGTTTAGGTAGGCATATATATACATAGGCACGAAGATCCAATAAGCGGATGGCACCCGACCTACATAATATGGACTGCTTTCTTAGTCTTCCATCTTTCCACTCAACTGGCCTATCTGTAGGCACGCGTCGTAGAGCCATAGTATTTTTAACCTTATATATCGTAATGTTACTGTACTGCTGTTGTGAATTCTTTAAATGTTGAAAAAATAATTTCTTAGTCTGAATATTTTAGAAATATGACAAAATTATACTTAGAGATTCTTTAACATTTTTATGAGAGTACTTATATCTTTCTCTATTTTTCTTGCGTGTGCCAAATTTAAAAATGTTATGAACAAAGCACTGGAACATATAATCAGCTGTGAAACGTCACTCTGACAGTTTGACAAAATAAATAAAAGGACTTTGGACTTGTAGTTTTTATCAATTTAATACAAAATTCGTAAAATATAATCATTGTATCAATAGTAATTATGGTAGAATAAGTAAAAGTGATTTAAAAAGTGCACTATTTATTCATGATAAAATGTATATCCCTGCTATAAGAGCTGTACGTACGTTCCATGTTTTCGTTCGGAATATAAGTGGTCGCAAAGTTATTTCAGCAGCATATCCAGCGAGATCATATTCTTCAGAAGACAAAGTGACAATTGGTGATATTAGTAAGGAAATTTCACAACCTAAGAAGTTGGAATATGTTCCTAGAAAGTATTGTAAGTAAACACAAATTATAACCTACAAGTTTCTTTTCAAGTTTTTTTAAGACCAATATTACTGCAATTTTACATAATTTCAGTGACAATACAAGATTCTAAGATAAAGTCACTATCACAAAGCACCCTAAGGAATCTGAGATGGATGATGCAGAAAGATCTGTTGGGTCAAGATATGTTCTTATTGGGAAGACCTGGCCCAAGCAGGTATTTTTTTATTTTTATAGCTAGAGTTCAGCAGACAGGCAGATGGCCCACTCTGGCAGCTGGTCACCGTCGCCTATGGACGTTTGCAGCACCTTAGAGGCATTACCAACCTGCTGCCGGCCTCGAAGAAATTTTGTAACACCATTCAGTATTTTTTTTTAAATTCCATCACTCTATTGGTCAGACACATTTTGACAGACTCAGGTGGTAGGACTCCAAGCCCATCTGAATGGCAACCATCTCTAAATATGCTGCCATAATTACCATGAGTTGTGTTCCAGCATACATGAACCAGGTTCCAGTTCCCCTACACAGACCACAGCATGTTAGCGATGCCACTGGTTTCATCTAAACATATATAGGTGATGGTAACCACTTATTGAGTCATCAGCCTGTCTGTATAGCATAAAAGAATCAAATGTTTGACTGCTTGAATTTTGTCCTTTCTTTGCCTAAACTAAGGACAACACAAGTATACACTTCTTGGTGGTATCTGCTTGTGATTTCTTGCCATCATCTGGTTTCCTATATGTACTGTACCATAATATTTTTTTTCTATAATCCTAACTATACTATTATAAATGCGAAAGCGAGTTTGTTTGTTTGTTACGCTTTGATACCTAAACCACTGAACCAATTTTGATGAATTTCGGTATAGTCGTAGATTCGACCTTGGAGAAGGACATAGCTACTTTTTTTTAAATTCATATAATAGAACAATGTTTGCCAGGAATTTATATAGTTTAAAATTAATGTTGTGTAGTCTACGTATAACACTATGGATAGACCTTAACATACCATTGATGTCCTAATAATTTATAATAAGAATATTATAACCATTTACTATATATTTTTGTAAGGACAGTGTAAATTAAATTAATTTGTTAAAATTTTAACTCTTACCCTATAAGGTCAGGTTAGAGCTAAGCAGATTTACGTTCCCATTATTTACCTCTTATACAGTTTATACATTACTTTTGGTGCTTTTTAGGAGAAAAGTGGCACTACAATATTTGGAATTAACACAAAGAGAACTTGAGTATGTTGCACTATCGAGGGATACAACAGAAGCAGACTTGAAACAAAGAAGGGAGATACAAAGTTCGACTGCAAAGTATTTTGATCAGGTATGAAATAGATTGCTAGGGGAAGCACGGTCTGAAGGAGGCCACACCCAATTTTTACAAAACCAAAATAGAGTATCTGTTCATAGGTTTTGCTGCAACTTCCTATGTTTGAAAGACACCTCTGACAATAAACAAATCCCCTTTACCAATTTGTTTTGAATGTTTATATCTTGCTACCATACTGCAGAGCCACGGAGACATAGGAAAGATGTTTGCAAGAAATTAGGGGACAACGGAAGGGCAATGCTTGCCTCCAAAAGGCTAGGTGTGCTAAATCTGTAGAAGCAGTATTTAAATCCATGGCAACAGCTTGTGCTTTGCAAAACACAGGTTAGGCATCCTTGCCTGTGTCATAAATATGGATTTAACGTTTATAGGTTGGAGCACCTGCCTAGATTCTATTCAACGACATGGGATCGTCGAAAAGATAAACTCCATGCAATTGGATGGAGTCTTGGACTCACAGAGTGTCTAGACACGCTTGGATTTCGCAGAGACTTTGTGTCTCTGCATAATATACGGGGAACGTTCTGAGGAGCTACTTAGAATAGTTACAATGTCGCCTTTCTAACACCTCACTGTCCGTTAACGGGCATCGCAAACATTAATTTTGCACACTCTCCGGATTCAGAATGTTCCGAAGAGCTTCTGGCTGAGGTTTTCATTGTTGTTTTTTCAAGAAAGGCGTTATTAGGTTTATCAAGGGCAGCAGTGCATTGGCATTATGAGAGTGTGCGAATTGATAAAGCATAGATTAAAAAAGAGAAGAAAGTAGGCTGTCATGATACCAAGTAATTGGGATAAGGGTAAGCTGAAGAAATGTAAATAGATTGGTCCCTTTTGGGGCCCAAGTTAACCATTCTACCCACATCCATCCACATCCACATCTACCCACTGGTGTACCCTAAAAAACTATATCTTGTGGGATAGTTATAATATTTAATTGTACTTCAAGCATATATGATTTTTGAATGTTTGATTATTTGTATTTTTTAAGAGTGCAGTAAGAGCGGCTGTAGAGGGACGTATATTAGTACTAGAAGGCATAGAGAAGGCCGAGAGGAATGTGTTGCCAGTATTAAATAACTTGTTGGAAAACAGGGAAATGCACTTAGAAGATGGAAGATTTTTGGTTCCAGCTTCAAGATATGACAAATTATTAAAGGTAAATCATGTTTTCGTTAATTTCAACACATTCGTGGTAGGGCCCCCAAGCCCGTCTGGATGGCAACCTTCCTTGGTCTAAGTATGTCATAACAATAATAACCTTGTGTTGTGTTCCGACATTAGTGACCTAGCATCCTGTACCCCTATGGGATAGCAGCGTGTACGCGGTGCGCCTAGCGTTGCAATCATACAATTATTATAATACCAAGTAACTGCTTATTGCTAAGTGAGCTGTCAGCCTGTCTGCTGTTTCTCAGCAATAAAAAAAATCCTATAATTATATCATACTAGCTGTACCCTGCGCGCGTTGCTACGCTAGTTACTAAAATAAATAAGAAGGAAAGACATTACACAAATATTGAATTTATTTCGAGTCAATTTATTGATTACGTTCATGTCGAAAAAATTGTGACATTGCAGCGTTTCGTTTCAATTCGATATTTATTGAAGTGCTATGGGATACACAATATTACTTGATTTTCCATCTGGTACGTAAACGAATAAATCAGAAGGTTTTCCGACGCGTGAGCAGGCCACTGAAGGACGATATAAAGAGGGTCGCTGGTTCCAATTGGATCCAGAAAGCTCAATGTCGCGACGAGTGGAAAAAGTTGGAGGAGGCCTACACCAAAATGGTTGAAGGAGCCTAAAAAGATAAATAAAAATAAAACTAACTTAGAAACCTTTGTGGGTTCATGCACAACACTTTGCTGAAGATCATAACATGATCAAATTCATAGTTTACGATTCTATAAAGGACATACAGACAAACATTCATTTTTATAGATATATGTAGATAGAAGATTACCAAAAAATCAACTACTAAACTAAATTTTAAAAATCAATAATAAATTATGTACCATAAATCTAGAATATCATTATGAACATAAATAGTTATTATTTTTGGATTACATCAAATTTAAAGATGTTTGGTTGCACATTTTTAGTGTTGTATAACAAAATATAGGTGGAATATAAATTATACTCTCCATATTATGATGATTTTTTTCATAGTTTAACCTATAATCAAAATATTTTCCTTACATGCTTCCTCCTTATGAATGTACAGAGAATCTATTAAAGGATATATATTGAAACCACACACACGCACACTCACACAAAACGCTAACTCGCTATCACATATACTTTATGATAGTAATGTGTGTATGTGTTAATGTATTAGTATATATATAATTATTATAATGAGTATGTATATGTGTATGTATGTATGTATATGTATATATTTATGGTTATTATTTTATAGGAAATTAAAAGGACATGGTATAAGTTTTAAATATAATGTTACAATGACTAAAATAGAAAAATCATGTAGGTATAATTATAATGTGAATATTACAGTAGATAATTCGTATATTATTATGTATTACCACGTCTCCAAAATACAGGCCATGCCTAGTTTGGAGGCGCTAAGTTAATCAATTGTAAAAAGCACTTGAATAAAAATGATATTTGATTTGATTTGATGCACTTGTTCTTTTTGCCTCATCGTTCATACCTTCCGCAATATTACGAATTATTTTTTTCTTAAATTTATTTAACCGAAATGTACAAATATAGGAACACGGTGCAGAAGAAGTGAAGAGATGGCGCTTGGTACGCGTCGATGAAAACTTTCGCGTGATCGCGTTGGGGTTACCAGTGCCGAAGTATACCGGGCAGCCTCTAGATCCGCCACTGCGTTCTAGGTTCCAAGCTAGAGATGTCGCCACTATTGGATATGGGGTAAGTTTAGTTTTTATAGCTGAGATCGGCAAGCAGGCAAACGGCCCACCCGATAGTGGTCACCGTCTCCTATATGGTATACCTCTGTAATAGCAAAAGCATTGCCAACGTGCTACCGGCCTCGAAGAGAAATTGTAACTTGGTTTAATAATGTTGGAACACAACAAGGTCATTATGGCGGCATGTATTAACACTAGGGCTATCCAGTCGTTCTTGGAGCCCTACAACCTAGCTATATACGGTATGAAAATTTTCACCAAATTATAACGCAATAAACAAAATTAAAATTAAAAAAGTTTTGACCCAGAAGAAGTAGAGATGTTTTGACTAAAATCAGTCACGATTTGGAGTCCGGATGCGGGGCACACAGGCGTCACAGAGTGTATTTAGGGCACTTCGTTCGCATATTTGAATGACACTTTAGTTTCTTCTGAGATATACTAACTCAAGAATAAAGTAAGAATAAATTGTTCTATATTTGGCCAAATTGGTTTTTTACCTTGCGTTAGAGTATTCTTCGTTGTTTAGCCGAATGCTCATGCAGGATAACTAACGAGTAAGGTGTAAGACACCTTGCACCCTAAAATCAGGCAATATGACAAATTGAAAAGGCTGTTAACACGAAGAAGACTTCTGAAAACAAAATATAAAATAAAATTTATTCAAATAATATATAAAATACTGTAACTGGGTGGTGAGCGAAGATTCAAAACACGATGTTCTACAAAATGTATTGCAACAATATACAGTACAAATACAAACTAGTAACTAGACTATGGCAATGTGCCTGACACGGGCGCGGGGCGCCTAAGTTACGTTGCGACACTTCTAAGACATCGATAACAATACCGTCCCAACAGGGGGTGGAAGAGGTGGTAACGGTTGTACGGTAGTAGAGCCCTGTAGTCCTAAGAGATTTCAAAATGTCTGTCCCAACGTAGGTGGAAGCAGGATCTTTGCCACTCTATTGAAATTAGCAAAAAGCTAAGATTTAATTTAATTAAAAGTAAGTCCAAATAACCATTAGCCACAATTAGGATAAACGTTTTGTCACTTGCTTTTTAAGCGTTAGTTGATTTGAATTATTTAAATGTCCTTCTTCTCATCAACCTTTCAGAGCACTTCAGAGCTCTGTGTATTGTCACATGACAATATTTCTGAGCCAGTGTTTTTCCGTCACTCCTTTTCATTATTAAAAAGCCATAAAAATACTTGAAATATGTGTCGGTAAATTTAATTTTTATACGACTACCCTCATACCTCTCGACCCCGAACGATGCTCTCCCTTCTCTCCATTTGCTATTTATAAATAAAGTAGTGATGTATTTGTTTCATTTTAAGAGTCCCTGGCAAAGTTCTGCCATCTGTTTAAGTGTTATTAAAGTTTCATAAGTTTAGAAATTTTTAAGATATCATAGGAGAACGATTAAAATATAGAGTTAATTTTGTGCAAACTTTTAAAGTGGTTGAGTTTTGAAATCATTATTTTTAGTGTTTTTAATAGTATTCTGAGAGAGAAGACTTTCGGTCCGACTCGTGTTATTTGAAGCGGTTTTCTTAGGCATGTCCGGCATGAAAATGTGTACTTGTTTCCTCGTGACCTTACTAACGTCCGGAATAAGTTTCTTGCTCACTAACTCTGCGTATTGTTTCTCAACAGCATTCCTTTCGTTCGTCACTTTCTGTCGAGTTTCAATTATATTTACCCGTGTATCTTTGGTCTTTTTGTTATGGGGAGTGAGTTCGCACCGTGTCGTGATTTTTCCGTTACGTGACTGCCGCGCGTAGTTCTCAATTGTGGGACTCGAATAAAACTCATGACGATCGATACATGTATTTTGTTGCGCCTTTGTATTATTATTGGATTTGGGCGTCTCAGTCTTCCGTATGTCCACGACTGTTTTGGATTTTGATACGTTCATGTATCGCCGCTGCAGCTCTGGCCAGCTGTGACGCGGTTGATTCATCCTTTCAGCGTTATCTGGCGCTAGCATGTCTATCTTCCCAGCTAAATCTAACCACTGTAGTACTCTGTCAGATAATTCATTGTTTTCTTTCTCGCTTCTGGATGTTTTGTTGACTCTCAAATTTCTCATATCGATAGCGCAACTATTGTCTAATTTAGGACTTGTGTCTTCACTCCTTGATTCTTGATCTACTTCACTCAAATCTAATTTTTCTATGTCACAGTCTGCAATATTGCCTTTACTATTAGTGATGATAAGATTTAAATTTCTGACACAGTCGTTTAAATCAGACCGACAACTGAGCCGAGAGCTGGGCTTAGGTTTGATCACGCAGCTGGCTGACGAATGGGGCCTATGTCGTTTGGTCTGCAGTTTTAATAGGTACGGATCGTCGTTTGTGAGTATGGCGTGTCTAAAGCCATCCACCCATACAGTCCTGACGTACATAGGCCTTTGGGATGCCTGCCAAAGTACTGGCATATTCTGAACCTCTTCGTTCGCTTAATGTTTTCTGTCACGCGAGCATTAGTGCGTGTTGGACGCTCACGCATAATTGATTCGTATCATTTGTAGTGTCTTTTCGCGGTTCTGCAAAATAAACAAAGTTCATGTTAAGTTTTGATATTAAGAAACTTTTGTACATAAATCACGTCTTCATGGTCTGGGACGACGTGTTCCGTGTCAAACTTAATAAATTTTTCTCAGACTTGGATCCATTGATAATAGTCGTTCTATAAAATATTATTATACAAAATAATGATTTAATATAGCGATGTTTGAACTTACAAGTTTATTGTAAAGAAAATAACGGATCATTAAAAATATCGGGGATTAATATTTAAGGTCACAATTTTTTTTTATAGTATAGTTTTGTTCAACGAGAAAAATAGTGTCATATCGGGTATTGGTATCAAAGACTGTATTACTCTTTCTTTTAGCTAAGAGGTCTCAAAAATTAGCTTATTCATTTCATTCTCTTTGGGAAAGGAATAAGCGAATAGAGAAATAAAAAAGCGAAATAGAATAGAACGATTTGTTTGATAACGGGCTTCAGATAAGTCGATTGCAAAGACAAAGGAACTACGGTACAAAATTCACTGGAAAAATCGTTTTCAGATATACGTCCTGAAATGTACAGCGGCTCTCATAAATATGGAATAAAATTTATGAACGGATTCGTATAGCCTAATAGAAAAATCATAGTCAAAGTGTAATAACTTCGTTACAGTAGAGCCTGTTGCACGTAGGAAGTGATTAATGGACAATTCATGACTAAACTGTTTCGTTTCAATTAACAGAATGTGTGGTAGTCGCATTTAATGATTGCAACGCGCATTAAAAGGGCTATAGTGCTGAATTTCCTTGAATAGTGCATTTTCTCTTTTATTATTTCGCGTCAATGAGTACCAATAAAATATAACATTACCTTTATAAAGTACTAATACCTATTAAAAAATTAAAAATCAACTTATTAAACGATATACATATAGAATTATTAATAAATATAAATAAATTGTTTGTACTCTTACAAAAGTTTCAACCAACTTGCATACGAAGCTTTCACTTAGAAAATTCTACTCGCTCATTTACATTGGTATTCTTCCATGAAAATCCCTTTACCTGAGCTTAATTTCATAAGAAAATGGATGTGGCTATATTGGTGGATAGGATTGTGGATAGATGTGTCCTTACAATCGTAAAGAAATCACCTTTTAAAGCAATAGAAAACATTTCAATGTTGTTTTCATTTACGTAATATATAGAAAATAAAACAAATATATAAAAATCAAGAAATTCCATTACTTTTTACTACTTCGAAAACAAACTCCACGCTCAAATAACAATGTTTTACTTGCCTCAAATAAAATCCATAACAAAATAACGTAGCAGTCGATACGGAGTCACTCGTAGCCAGTGCTACGGGATTACTACGACATAAACTACGTCTTCATTATCAATCACTAATGCCTGGTGCTCACTATTTTGTAACGATATCGTAAAAACAGATTTGTTTATTTGTAAATAATATGCAGTCGTCGTGAGCGATATCCTTGTTGTCCTCGACTGTCGAATAAGCCTTAGTCGCGAGGAGTTTCGTAGTGGAATAAAGGCGAGTGTACACGCGATCTATTCGTTCATGATTTTGACATACGGAGCGGTTTTTTCGTGATGTGCATAGTTTATGTATTCCAGGGTTATAAATATTGCGAATGGCCATTCTTTGGCGCTTGTAAAATTTATTTTCTATATCTCGGGAATGGATTGATTTTGATCGCATGATTGATTCGATGTAAGGTAGCCCGTGATCTATATTAAACCTTATTTTTAGTTGAATAGATTTTAACTCATATAGCAAAGATGTTGAATTTAGGATTTTAATATAGTAAGATTAATTATTAAAAGATAATTCATAAATGTTAAGCAATAGTATTTTATTTATCTGGTATATTAATGGTACACTCGAAAACCATCTCGAGGTCTATGCACGCACCTCTTAGGCAGTTTTTTTTCGTGTAATATGCTTATTATTGCATAATAATAGTGTACTAACGGTGAAGGGAAACAGCGTGAGAAATCCTGCATCATCACCATCACCTGTATGTATAACCCTCCAATCCGCCTTGGACAAGCGTGGCAGGTAAAGTGTCCGTTCTCTCTAAGGAGAGGCTCGAGCCCAGCAGTAGGACGGTATGGGCTGTAATTTTCTATAGTACTAGCCGTTCTCGCCCGCTTCGCTGGTTAAAATTACATGAAAAAGTAAATATAAAAGTGCGAATAAATTTATTTTGTTATTGGTTACACGCATTTTGGGACTTTCTAGATCATTCCAGAAATTTTTATAATTTTCTAATCTTTTCAGAAGCTTTTTAAAACATTCTAGTCCGATTACAACAATTGCAATTATTTTGTAACTTTCTAGATATTTTTAGAATTTTCTAGACCATTTCGGATCAATTTTATCAGTTGCACGCATTTTGGAACTTCCTAGATCATTCCAGAAAGTCTTAGAACTTTCTAGATTGATTACATCAGTTGCACACACATTCTGGAAGTTTCTAGATCATTCCCGAGATTTTCAAAATTTTACAGAAGTTTACATTAGTTAGAGAATTTCACATTTTTGCCACCCACAACCACCCACTTCCACCCATCCCGACCAAACTCCCAGTGGCGGATGATAGATAAAACCGTGGACACACGTACGAACATTAGCATTTTATATAATATATTAGATTAAGATTATATAATATATTAAGGTTTTATAGCTCTTGATTTTTAATTATAATACCTTATTTGGCGTTATTCAGTTTAAAGGATCGTGATGCAGTATAATTAATATATCCGTGTGATCTACAAATATTTTATTCTGGCCTGCATGTACATTTTCTACTTTCTACTAAAACTAAAAGCTTTTTTCTACAAGAATTTTTTTCCGAATTGGGGGCGGAGTACGAATATTACTACCCTTGCGACCGAAGGTGGCTGGTTGTTGGGGAGCAGTGTTAAACTCCCGATTTTACTAATGTGTTATTTAAATTATTGCGAATATTAATTACTAGTTCCTTATTTTGAATGCGTGTTCGTAGGTGCAAGCGTGAGGGCCTTTGCTAACTGTG
Organism: Malacosoma neustria; assembly: GCA_963693495.1. NCBI lineage: Eukaryota > Metazoa > Arthropoda > Insecta > Lepidoptera > Lasiocampidae > Malacosoma > Malacosoma neustria. The sequence goes on from OY856386.1 coordinate 15,941,854, forward strand.
GAGTCACTGGCACTGGCGATCCAAACAAATAAAACATATAATTTTGTAATAATTTCCATCTTATAACTACCAAAAGCTAATACGTTCACACGCGTTGGCCAGTGCGCAGTAACTGGCGAACGCTCCACACATGCCTTTTTCGCTACATGGCCATAAAAGTCGACATAAAATCCTTAGGCTGTGTGGTAGGATTGTACCAGGCTGTCGTATTGCAACCACCCCTGGTCACTAAATATGCTGTCATAATAACGTTGTGTTGAGTTCCGGGATAGGTGGCTCAGGTATCTATGTATGGTCGGTGGCGTGTTAGCTAGTTCAAGTGACATTGCAAATGTCTATAGGCGATTGTGACTGCTTGTTAGCAAATCGTCAGACTATCTACTGCTCCATTTCCATTCCCTTCTATACAGCTGTTGCGACATGCCACTATATTCCGGTAAAGTATCCTTTTCCTGGTATCATTTCCGCCCCCCCCCCCCACGTCAATCTCGGCTCTTGTGCGCATGCGCGCGCGCAACCAGCCTCCCGAGTGCATTTCAAATATATTCAAAATCAATGGCTGCCTGAGCATCGACGCGGAACCACGCGCGTCTGCTACAGGAAAAACGTTGGAAACCTAAAACAACTTTGCTACCGACCGTTCCCCGTGTACGCACAAACCGGTGGTGGAAGCGCCAAGGCCGAGTCCTAGCCAATTCCTGCCACAGCTCCAATAGCGGTAAGTGCTTCATTTTGACCTTACTGGGTTCGTGGGGATTTACGGGACGGCGTCGAGTGAGCCGGAGTCAGGGTTGCTTCAACGTTGTAGCCATTCCTAACCACAGCAGTAAAACAAAACCTTTTAGAAATAAATTTCAGTTACAAATAGAGAATTTCAAAAACTATTTAAACATGCAATGTAGTTTTGAAATTTACAATCCAATTTTACCGGTTACGATTAAAATTTCGCACAAAGTATTGAATTTTACAATACATTAGCTTGAATCCGGGTAACTTTGAATGTTGTGCTATCACGGAAAGTTATTTAAGCGGAAGCAAGTAGTTTTGAATAGGTTAAATTAAAGTTATCTGCCGATAAACATCTGAGGATAGCAAAATGGGTCACGTAGTAAATTTAGATTCAAGAATATAATATAAGGGTGAATTTTAGGTACTGAAATTCTCGAGGTATGTTTGTTTATTCAAATTCTCATTTTTTTTATTGCTAACAACAGCAGACAGGCTGGTGGCTCACTTAATAGTAAGCAGTTACAATCGCCTATGGATGTTTGCAACACAAGGAGCATTGCGAACAAGCTGCTGTCCCTTAGGGGTACAGTAACCTGGGTCACTAATACCGGAACACAACAAGTTATTATGGCGGCATACTTATAGTCTAAGGGTGATCGCCATCCAGACGGGCTAGGGTTGGGGCCCTACCACGTAGCTAGGTAGTTTTGCCGCCTTTTAAAACAGGCCAACTCCGGCTGCAGGTGTTAGTATTCTTACTCCGTCTCTGTACGGAGAAAACATTTTTAAAATGTCAACTAGAAATCAAGAAATATAAAAGAAAAAGTTATCGAAGTTTGTTGTTTACAATAATGGTTCGTAATTCTATGTTCTAAAACTTTAAGCACATAGAATTGTCTACGTGCATAGGTCGAGTAAGAATACAACTGTCCCTTGCGGCCGCAGTTGGTATGTCATGTAAAAGGTGACAAAACTACGTGGTAGAGCTCCAACCTCGTCTGGTTGGTAACCACCCCTGGTCTATAAGCATGCCGCAACAATAATCTTGTGTTGTGTTCCGGCATTAGTGACCCAGGTTCCTGTACCCCTATGCGGACATCATCGTATTTGCGGTGCCCCTGGCGTCGCAGAGGTCCATAGGTGACGGTAACTGCTTACTATTCAGTTAGCCGTCAGCCTTCCTGATATTCCTCAGCAATAAAAAAATAAAACAATCCATGAAATGAAATACGTTTGTAAATGTATTTGTTATTTTCTGATTTCCATACAGTGATTATTTGTTTTGTGGTATGCTAAAAATGTATTCGATATTTTATATGTGATATTGTAATTAAATAAACATGTTTATTAGTCTCAGTAAAATTAACTTAACTCGAAATTATCTCCATCTGGAAATTTAGAGATCACTAAAGAGAATTACTGATATCTTAACGTTTAGAGCAGCCAAAATATATAATCTAAATAGAATTGAATTAAACCATGATATCAATTGACAAATATGTGAAGCGGACAAACGATCCAAATGTTCCGTCTCTGCGTATTCTATCGTCTGTACAACGGGGAGTGTTCTGAGAAGATATTTAGAATGGTGCCCTCGTCGTGTTTCTACCACCGCACTGCCCGCCATTGGCTGTATGTTCATCCCCATTTCTTGGAGTCTCTTCTTTCTTGTACGAAACGGTTCTCAAGAACGTTCATGTTGCGTACTCTCAGGATCTGAAATGAGCTTCCGGCTGAGGTTTTCTCAGCGCGGTACGATATGGGGTTCTTCAAAAAAGGCGTTATAAAATTTCTTCGAGACCGGCAGCGCGTTGGTAATACCTCTGGTGTTGCAGACGTCCATAGGCGACGGTGATAACCTGCCAGGGTGGGCCGTTTGCCTGTCTGTTACACTCTCTCTATAAAAAAAATGTATCTTAAATTTGAATAGAGAAAAAGTTTCTATGTAACAATGTCTTACTGGTTAAGTAGTCTTCAAGATCATAATATATCCATACTACTATTATAAATGTAAAAGTAACTCTGTCTGTCTGTTACGTTTCCACGTCTAAACTGCTGAACCAATTTTAATGAGTTTCGGTATAGAGATAAATTGCATCTTAGAGAAGGACACAGGCTACTTTTTGTCGCGAAAATGAAACTTAAAAGGGGCTAAATAGGGGTGAACGTAATTAAATTTGTTTTTTTTTAAATTCATATAGCAGAACATCGTTTGCCTGGTCAGCTAGTACATATATAAATACTATTGTCAAGCTCTCTCAATGAATAGTGTCACTGAGCGCTGGCCTAATAAAAGGTGGACTGTATAATTTTCTCTTTTGTTGGTCCCCACACTAGATAAGGTACTTAAAATCCACCAACCTCGCGACTTCCTCGGTCTGGATCAGCCCAGGTGCAGTTCGCAGTGATCACGCACGGCGTCTCTCTTGCGAATTGTTGTTCAAGTCGCGTAGTCTGGACTCTATGTTGTTAAGAGTCTATGAAAGAATTGTTCTGGGCACACGGTGCAAAAGTGGTTATCCTTTTTATCAAACGTTGACATAAGAGCGAGAAATTTATTGGACTACCCTCGCTTCAAACAGACATACATGAAGGTAGTCGCCGAAAATTGGTTGAGCAATAATTTTGTACCTAAATCTAGGCAAGGACCGAACAACTATTTATGAATATATTGTTTCACAAACTGCCATAAACGATCTGTATTTTATTGTGCAAGAAGCCTATTCAAATTGTTCGACGAGCAGTGCGAAATGTGAATAGATGAACTCGGCGATATGTAAATGAAACGGTCGATCTGATAAGAGTATTCTATCAAGAACCCATACTTTATGGCTCAGATATTTTTGGTGCGTTTTAGTGCCTAACATTTCACATTGGTAAGTTTTTATGTGTTGTTATTCACTTTGTGTGAAAGTAACTCTGAACACGGTTACACACACCTACGATCTCGGTATACAGGTATCCGCACGTTGTCGGTACGTGGCAATTGTGTTGCCTGCGTGGTGGTACATATATTTAAGTATATTAACACTAGTTGACCCGGCAAACGTTGTTCTGCCATATGAATTAAAAAAAATGTCTTATTGCCTATGTCCTTCTCCAAGGTCTAATCTATACTGAAATTCATCAAAAACAAACGAACAAACTAACTCACTTCCGCATTTATAATATTAGTTTGGATTATTTTAAGTAACTTTTTCTAGTCGTTCTCTCATTTTATATGGGATTGACATTTAAGTGAATTTTTAATAATAATAACAAAAAAATTAAACCGCCAAAATAAACCTTCTTTTTAATAAGTAAGTTCTTAAACGAATATAAGTATAACTAATTTTCAATCGGTGCCAGTGCCCTTACGTGTGTCCGTTCGGGTTGCTGTCTCGCTGACATTAACTTCGTAAACGCTCGGCATTTTCCGGCGAAGGGGCGTGTCACGCTGCGCCGCCGCCGCGCATTACGCTTTACGTAATTAATTAATTTGCTTGTTTGCATTCGCTTAAGAACTTAGTTATTACGGTTAATAAAAAGAAGGTTTATTATTTTTAGTTTTTTCGGCGGTTTAATTTATTTGTTAAAAAGTTTTTATTTTATAATTTTTTGTGGCTATAATCTACTAATTACTACATGCTTAAATAAATCAATTCCGTCAAAAGTTATGCGTGGTCATAGATATAATCAGTGAGTGAACAATCAATCATTCTCAGATTTCGTACCCTTAGGGTTGGATTTTCTTCCCAAATTTATATGGGACCACCTTCGGGGTGGAATATAAAATATGCTAGAACATTTTTATATATTTTTATATCATATATACGTTATAAGACCTGTCATATTGTACGGATCAGAGTGCAAGGCCACAAAGGGGAAAGATAAAAGGTTATTGCATCAGCAGAGATGCGAATGTTGAGATGCATCCATCTCAGTGGAGTTACAAAAATGGATAAAGTTAGAAATGAATATAACAGGAGAAGTTTGAAAGTAGCGCCAGTGATTGAGAAGCTGAAAAGTAATAGGTTAGCCTGGTATGGCCATATAATGCGAAGAGAGGAGCGTCATGTAACAAGGAGGATGCTGGAAATGAGAGTGGATGGATACAAGAGGAGAAGAAGACCAGAGAAAAGATGGATGGATTGTATAAAAGATGATATGGTTAAAAAAGGTGTGAATGTTCAGACGACGGCTAATAGAGGACAGTGAAAGGAGATAACATGTTGTGCCGATCCCACATAGTTTCGGATGAGGGCAGGAAGAAGAAGAAGATGCTAGAACATTTTTAGTTCATTTGGAGACTTTGGAGTCTCCGCAGCGCATGCGATAAAAGACATTCTGTGGTTAATATTTTAATACCTTGGGTTTCATTATTGAAATTCTAGTAGAGATCCCAAATTTTTTCTACTGTATTTATTACACCCTATGTTACTCAGGGATAACGTAGCATTCTGATGGTGATAGAGTTTTTGAAATCGGTACACTATTTTTTGAATTTTTTTTATTGCTACAGCATAGCAGTCCTACAGGACAGCAGACAAGCCCCACTTAGAATTTAGCAGTTACCGTCACCTTTGGGTATTTGCAACGCCAGTGGCATCGCGAATACGCTGCTGTCCTATAAGGGTATAGAAACTTGGGTCAGTAATGCCGGAACACAACATAAAGTTATTATGGTGGCATACTTAAGACCAAATGTGGTTGCCATCCAGATGGGCTTGTTTTGTCGCCTTTTACGACAGGCCGACCCCGGCCGTAGAGGTCAGTATCCTTTCTCCGCCGCTGCACAGGTAAAAATTTAATCGTTACAAACACAAAAGATTACAAATCTTAACTCTTTATAATATTAGTGTAGAAAAACACATAAGTAACACAAGTGTCTAGTAGACACAGGCTCTATATCCATTCTATGCGCCCATTACCACGAATGGGTTGATGGAATTAATATGATTGCGTCGTGGATTAATTGCGTGGAAAATGTTTGCTCGTGGTTATAGTGGTCTAATGGAGCTCAGTCACGCTTGGTCCTGTTTATGTAGTAAGCAATCCAAAAACAATATCTTCGTAGCAAATCGACCGGAATTTGTTTAAAGTATATCATAATTTATTAGGCGTATTTTCTGTTAGAATAGTGCCGTTTAGTTTACGCTGGATTTTCATATTTTCATTTTAGTTGAGATTTGGCAGTTTTGTTATTGACGCTCTATGCTCCTACAGTGTAAACTCTTTATAGCGTTGAAAGTGCTTGACTTTGCTTAGCTTGTTTTCTAGCGACAGCAATACGTTGGTGAGAAACACTGAGAAATAACAAGTGGACGAAGAAGATGAAACAGTCAATCCTGTTCCTCCACCGTGCATCAAACAAGCGCATTATGCAGCGAAAGTATTAGATAAATACGTTTGCCTGACAGTTTTCGGTATGCGATACTTTAGGGAACGTACCCGTATACTACGTGACCTATTTTTGTCAATTTTTACCCCGTCCCCCCTCCCTCCCTTTGGTAACTATCCGTAATATATGAAAAGATCCCCCCTCTAGTTTTCATGTAATAAATCATAAATACGGTTTTCAGTTATCTTTTTGCATACATAAATTTAAAAAAAAATTTGGATTATATTTTGTCACATAAAGCACTCTAAACGTGTCATATTTGAACATAATACGAATTAGCGCGAGATTTTTTTTCGAGGAAATATTCTCCAAAATCCGTAGTCAGTATATGTAACGAAAACCTAAGCCAATGTGGCCAAGCGTGGCATTTTGAAGACTACCCCCCTGAATGAATCACGTAGTATGTCCCTAGGTCATGTTGCACTTGCCACTCGCTTTATACACTTTTTTCGTCAATCGTTCTTAATTCATTCTCTCGACATGGCCAAACCATCCCAGCATACCTTTCTCAATTTTTGTCACATCTTCTTTCAGACCACAACGTTTCCTTATCTCAATATTTCTTATCCTGTCACTCAGTTTAACTCCTATCATACTTTTTAACGCTCTCATATAATTAACTTGATAAGTATTATTAATTTTTGTTCCAAATTTAAATCGAGTTCTAAATAAATACTTCTTTCACATGTAACGGTTGATATGGGGAAAATTAATTTACATATCGATTCATAGAAAAAAAAATAAAGAAATTAACCAAGTAATGACTTTGCGAAATGAATACGCCGTTGTTGATTTATTACAGTGAAATTGTTTTACAAGTCTAGACGCGCTAATGGTTTGGAGACACGCCACATTAGCCGAGGAAGGTGGAGGAAATTAATTATATTTTATTTGTAAAATATAAAAGGAATATACAAAGCAAACAGTATTAATAAGTAATTATTGCCACGCTTTTATTAACTTGACCTGTATGTATATTATATATCTATCTATATATCTATGTAACGGAATTTTCGAACTCGATTTGCACCCATTATGAACAATCAAAAAGATCAAAATTTAATAATTTTGTCTTATAGTCCTTATCAGGATTACTACGTTTTTTAGAATTAGAAATTTTCTCGTCAGTAAATATATTTTTATGTTAACAATTATTTTTTAGTTTGATCAACAATAAAAGCGTATATTTTGAAACTATAATTTATTGTGATTCATTTCATATAAAGCATTTACTTTGGGGGCCGCTGTAGTCACAGGGTAGAACTAGTGCATACTACATATAGTATAGGTTCATAGATCGGTGCATATTATTACTCTTATTTTTTTTGGCGTCCAAATAATAATAACCCATAACGTCCCACTGCTGGAATCGGACCTCCCCCTGGAGGGAATGGACAGTATACCCGCCACGCTTCTTCAAAGCAGAATACACATATCGGTGATCTCGGTACATGGCATTTATGCTGTAATATGCACATTAGGTTTGAAAAACTGCTGAAGTGGTCGTTCGATCCTTGCATAAAGGGTATTTGAAATCCCACCTCCTGATTTTTGTTACCTACCCTCACTCACGGTGAGGTAAATGGTAAAAGTGAGGGTGGGACGTAAATAATATGATTAGTAACGCGCAAGCTTCTAAACGAGCGGGAGGTCGACGTTCGACTCCCCTGAAGACCATTCTCTGCGCCGTGCGCATTTGACTTCAGTTACTCCAAACTCTCAATGGCCATGCTACAATAAAAATGTGTGTTCACTGCGTGACGTTAAGCTGGTGCCGTGCAACAGTTCCTCCGCGACCTGCACCGAACCGGGAAGGGATGGTATCGAGGTCAGTGCGAATTTCTTTGCCCCTCCTCTTTCATACAGTCCACTGCTCTCGAACTATCCTTCTCATTGCAATCTCGGTCCGTGACCGGCATCGTACAGTGGTTTATGACACAGTGAGATCCAAAAATTAATTAACACCACGTTACGGTGTAAATCTTTTTTTTACAAATGCTACAAATTCATTCCAACGCTATGTCTGAAAAACCTTTACTTATATAAAAATAATTCTGATTTCAAATCGTTCAGTGGAAAAAGTTGACATCGAATTAGTAACCGCGAGGTTAAAGTGTTTAACACATAAAACGCTGCCGTCGATGTTGGTTTTTATGAGCTTTCCGATATGAAAGATTAGGTTTTCGTGTATGTGCTATAGCGCCTAAGCTTTATAGATAAACGAATAATTTATAGCTGTGTGGTTTTGGCTAGAATTAAGAAATGAGCTGATCCATCACTTTAAGGATAGGAAGTCTATTTTTTATTACTTTGAAACAAAGATAAGCTGACGGCTTCCTTGCGTCGCCAGGGGCACCGTCCGCAGCGCAACTCGCAGATCACTGCGTGCCCCCTCTCCGTCCTGCGGTTCTGGTCGCAGAAGTTAATCTCCTTTACCAGCTGGTGCAGTCGTGTCAACGGAAAATCTCTGATGATAACGTGCTTCTTTCGGCTTGGGGGCCAAACGGCAATCATTCTTAAAACTAAATTTAGCCAAACCTATTCTATTTTCAATTGCTAATTTCGTCGGTACAGGAAAAGGGATATTACTGATAGGCATCAACGAAAATTATGTACTAGTTTCGCTTGATGATAGTTCTCAACAGTGAATCGCTATGTACTATTACAGTATAAAACGACAACGGAATTCAAATATTGGTGCATGTTCGTGACTTGTCCATGATGATTATTCATAATCGTCGTGTTGCTTTTGTGTTATTAAATTTTAGAGATATTAACGGTGATATCTCTAAATTTACGACGAAATTAAGACGGCGTAACAGGGCCGCATTTCGAGTCTATATACATTAAGTAATATTCTGTAGTGTGCATATTGTAACTAATTACCATGTACTAACGAATGGTTAAATAGTAGTGAAAATAATGATTTGTTTCAACTAATTTCAAAGAAAGAAACCCAGAGCGCAACAGTGGAGCGTTATGAATTGTTATTATATACTGTTTATGGAATTATTGTTGGTTAGGAATTAGAATTAAATAGTAAAATATACATAAAATAATGAATACACATCTTGCATACATACATACATATAATCACGCCTCTTTCCCGTAGGGGTAGGCAGAGACCACTTGGCCACATATCCGTAGGCCCGGGCGTAGGCGATAGAACAGAGGGGTTTTTTAGTGGGTAGTCGGATGGCTGAACATCTTTCCCAGAGTCCCACATATCCCTCGGTCCCCCTGGGCCGGGGGAACCCGTCAAGAGAGGTTTTTCCCCGAGACAAAAAAAAAAAACAAAAAAAGGCAGAGACCACTTCTTTCCACTTTTATTATTATGTTTTTCTTGCATCCGTCGTTTAATTTCTTCTGTTTCTCTGTCGCCTTTCTCAGCTCCTTATTTCCAACCATTAATGATAAAATAATCATCTGTATATTTTAATATCATATGTTCCATCCTGAAAGTACTTGGTCTTCCGTTTGTTGGGGAATACGTGTAAGGGCGTACCATTTGTGACTCCCAAATGGCGGCCAAGTTACAGGTTCAAGTCAGATCTGGAACACCATAATTGGGCTTGTTCTTTTATAAGCCTGTGTAAAACTTATGGTATATAAATGTATATCTGTATTTTTATTTCTGTAATCATTTCCGAAAGATTTTGGTGATATATTAAATATGTATAAATATAGGTATAATTAAGTAAACATTCTCAATCATTATTTATGCAGCCAAATTACTATAGTTTGCCCGGCACCCTTTGTACCCTTAACCCGCTAAGCAAAAACGGTGGGTAGTTATTAATTTTGAATGAATGAATATACTTTATTGCACAACACACAAAAAAAATATACAATATAGGACAAAACAAACAAAAGATTGTACAAACGGCGGCCTTATCGCTGGAAGCGATTTCTTCCAGGCAACCTTAGGATGGATTAGAGTTTGAGAGGGCTGAAAGTGGGGTAGTGTTTCATATTCATTCAAAACGAATACATAAATACATACGATAAATACATACATACATACATAAATACAAAATTTTATAGATTTTAATACTTTTATCTTTATTTGACTACTGTTATTTACCAGATAAGTTATTTCCCATTTAGTCTGCTTAGCGGATCCGAATATCAGTAAGTTTACGATTTACTGGAATTACATTAAGGACTAAAGGACTGTTCGTGGCATTATGACTGATTTTAATGCATTTTTTATTCATTTATTAAAGACGTAGTTTACTTTAACACCCGGCCAGAAACAAGAAAGGGTGACGAATGAGTTCCTTTGCTTCTTTGCAGCTAAGAAATTGCATCATTTTCCTACATAACGTATAATATTGCTTAGACAACACAAAAATTTGACTTAGTAATGGCCCACAGTTTCCGCCATGATGTAGTTTAATTAAGAGGATAATAAGTTTAACCCATTTATTACAGGAACATTTAACCGTATTGAAAGAAGAAGCACCTAAGGCAGATCCAACTAAGTTAGAACAGTTGCTGTCATCAGCGTATGCCCTCATAAGTCCTGAACTGCAGCAAATCAGTCTGCCGGATTTTCCTGTCGATAGTCTCCATTCAGCTGCATCAATATTGGTATGAATTATCTTTAGTTGAATTTTTTATTTTTATTGAAATAATACAAACATTTAAAAGTGATCAGATCCGACATCTGAACAATATTTGTGTGGGTCCAAATTTAATGACGCCTCTAAAAGGAGGGTAGTTTGAGATAATTTATTTTAAATAAAACAATTATGTATATATTATGTGTAATAAATAATGAAGAAATCGAAATAAAACAAAAATAATATTTTAGGACGATTACTTCTCTAAGATCTCGTTAATCTAGGATTGTCTATGTTCGGCCCGGGCCACGAGATCGGCAGGCCACATATTCGCGGGCCCGGGCGTAGGCGACAGGAAACAGCGGGGTTTTTAATGGGTAGTCGGATGGCGAAACATCTTTCCCTTTTATATATTCCTCGGTCCCCCCGGGTCGGAGGAACCCGTCAAGAATAGGGTTTTTCTCCGAGACCAATAAAAAGAATTGTCGATGTTATAAATAATCAGAGGAGAAATACAAACGGTATTATGACTACGAAACAACTAATTTTTTTTTATTGCTATAGAACAGCAGACAGGCTGACGGCCCGCTTAGGATTTAGCAGTTACCGTCGCCTATAGGTGTATGCAACGCCAGTGGCATCGCGAACACGCTGCTGTCCCATAAAGGTACAGGAACTTGAGTCACTAATGCCGGAACGCAACACAAGGTAATTATGGCGGCATACTTAAGACCAAAGGTGGTCGCCATCCAGACGGGCTTGAGGCCCTACCACGTAGCTAGGGTGGGTTGTTTTGTCGCCTTTTACGACAGACCGACCCCGGTCACAGAGGTTAGTATTCTTTCTCCGCCCCTGCACGGATAACAATAATTATATAATTATATTAATTATATAATTTTGTGTTGTATATACATATGTAAGTACATGTTATACATTACCAGCCAGACTCGGGATGGTACGTACCCGTCACTCCGCAGGGGTTGCGATAGCCTTTGCGACGTTGAGGTAGTTACGTAAAATTGTCATATATCGCTTTATAAAACCCTCAGATTGAGGAGTTGTCCGATTCTTATTGCTGACCGACTCCATGGTTATTACATTAAATATACCAGTGAACCATAAATTAATGATAATTAATTATGGTAAGGCCCTGAGTCCGTTTGGATATCCGATAAGTATGTCGCCCTATGTTGTGTTCCGGCATTATTGATCCAGGTTCCAGTACCCCGCGGTGCCCCTAGCGTCGCAAATTCCATAGGCAACGGTAACTACTTACTATTAAGTGGGCAGTTAGCCTCTCAGCTGTTCCTCAGTAATAAAAAAAATATCCTTTTCATTATCATTGAACACGTAATATTACCATCAATTGTATTAGTAATTACCAACCTTGGAAATTCTCAGAGTTGATGTAAACTTGCCCAATTATCTGAACAAACACATCTTGACCTTGCCTGATGACATGTTCGCGTGATTCGAAACTGTCACTTGACTGTGAAAAAGTTTCACGGACACGCCTTTTCGCAGTTTTGACACTTAATCCATACATTATTTTGGTGGAAATCAAATAAACGTAGCTTTTATTTGGCGTGTTATGTATATTAAACATATAGAAATACATAGAATTGGTATATACAGCATGTCCAAAAAGAAAATAGGATATTTGTTAGTTCAATAAAATAAAAAAAAATACTAGAAATCAAGCATTTTTTACTGTGGGTTATTAGAATACAAAATAGAAAGTTACTTCAAATAATTATTCAAATGGTGAGTTTGGTGTCACTCTTCTAATCTGAAATGAAGACTGGCGATAACACTGACACAGCCCTCGACTGCCATTTCTGATCCGATCTTTTGTCTCAATTACGTTATAATTATACAATTACGGACTCCATGATTCCCTCCCCGCGTCCTTCCGAAGCTCTGAATCAACTTCAGTACTGTAACAAATACCGGATACTCATTTTGGATACCTTGTACAACAAATGTAGATAGGATAAAATCATACATACAACTGTACATAGAATTGATAAACTTTGTTTGTGATGAGTTACTTAGCATTAGAACGCAGACTTAAGTAATGTGCGTTTTTAGTTGCTATACTTACTGTAATAAGTAAACTAACTTTGAGGCTAGATGGCGCTATGTGAATTGACCCAGTATATTTATATTTAATTTATCTTGGCTTACTCTGCATATCAACCTCATTGGCTTCAGTCATTACGGTTCAAGAGTATAATCTTTGTTGCTTACTTTCCTAGCTACGTTTAGCGAGTTTTATTCCCGGAGTTGTTTATCGCAGAGTTATTTATCACACAGTAACTGATTTGATATTTAAAGTTCAGACCTTCCAACATTGAAAAGTGTAACCGTGCTAAGTTCAGTCTCTTTTAGTATACTTGGGTTAGATGCCACCCTCTCATCCCCTACGTGAGAGTGAAAATGCCCGGGCTCATCACTAACCCAGTTTTACGAGTTAGTTTACTTCAGTTGTAGCGGACTGTCCCGGAAAACGCTGTAGTGGTTTTAATGAATATACTAGCCACACTAGCGACGGGCGCTTCAACAAGAGACGGCAACATTCCGGGAGTATTGCACGGATCCTAAACTACTTTGCTACGTGGTCAAAGCAGCGGAGTATGTGAAAAGCATTTCTGAATAGGCATAAACAGATCCTAGCGCAGAATAAGCTGTAGGCAATATTGTTGTATATTATAATACATAAGACTCTTGTGAACAATGGCGGTAATCTAAAAGTTCCGAAACTTGGAAAATGACATGTCATGTTAAACTTTTTTTTTATGTGTAACCTGTGACAAATGTTGTTGGATTTATATTAGTACTAACATATTAAATAAGACAATTTACTAATGCTCATATAAATACTGTTTGTTTGTCCAATAAATGAAAAAAAAATGAAACCTTCGTGGCGTGACAGCTAAAGCTGCATGCAGCGTAGTTCGGAATTATACCTTTACGCAGAAACGCACGCAGAGGTCACGTGTTTCTTTCCCGTCCCGCGTCTGTGTGTTTATGTATAATATGTATTTATTTATAAAAAAAAAAGTATTTATTTAGTATATTAGTCACCTAGTACCCATAATACAAGTGCTATGCTACTTAGTTTGGGACAAGATGGTGTTGTGTGAAATGTTCCTATTTTCCATTCAAGTATTATATTTATAAACTGTCATAACAGTCGTACGTAGCTTTTAATTAAACTAAATTCTAGTTTTTTATATGGTGTCATAATTTAACGTTTTTTTTTTTTCAGGAAAAGAATCCAAACATACCAATCCATAAACTACTTTATTTCCTTTATCCTTACAACTCGTTCCTTTCAAAAGAACATATTAAAAATGTTCAAGGAGTTCTACAGAACCTCAAAATTGATAGTTCACCATGTAAGACTACACTAAGCGGAATAGATATCAAGGGAAATCAAGCTTTAGTGAATATGGAAGTAAATGGAGCTAAGAGCCAATTTTCCGTGCCGGTTGGTTTGAGAAAAAAAGGCATGGAGAATAAAGGGATAGTCAAGACAGACTATCAGAGTCAGCTGTTAAATGATTTGTTGCTAAGCCATAGTGTTGGAGATTTTTGTATTATTGGTAAGTTGTGATTAATTGAATTACATCAAATGAAAATCTGTATCAGAAATGGACAAATACGTTCACCTAGATCAAAACAAACTATTTTTGCGTATACTATATATTATAATTAGTTTTCTGTAAGGAGCGAAACTACGAACACTACACGTTTTGGAAAAATGTGTGTTTTTCTTTATTGCTGAGGAACAGCTAACGGTCTACTTAATAGTGAGCAGTTACCTGCGCCTATGTATGTGTACGACAGTAGGGGCACCGCGAACACGCTGATGTCCCATAGGGGTACAGAAACCTGGGATAATGTGTATGAAGATTATGCTGCTAACTTCGTGTTAATTTTAATATGTATTCTAAAGTATGTATATTCTAAAGTTCTAATGTATAGCTCATACTTATTATGGAAATATTCGATTTTGTTTGTGACCGTACAATGGCTTTCAGCACTTTCGTAGAGTCGTAAATACAGACGAATTTATTACTCCTTTTGCTCGTTTACGTTTAGAATATGTATTGTACGGTATTTTTGTTCGTAGTTAGAGGGGAGTAGGGGGGAGATTGGCTAAAAACTGATGATAATTTCTCCGCTAAAAGCCAAATTGATACTCATACATTTGATTTTTTTTTCCTAATAAAGAAGAAGTTACATAAAGGCACCGTTGCCAAAACGCGTGTTTAAGTTCATGTATAAACATAACAAGTAGCTCGGGATGAGAAATACAAACTAACGGTGATCAGAATAAAATGCTTACAGATAATAAAGTTGTTTGATCCGTTTGTTTTTGAAATACAGAAGTAATAACAAAATACGGTATTCTTCTTTGAGATTATTATTAATAAGGGTTAGTCCATTATAACGAAACAGGTATTGTATTTATTAACGTACGTGAGCTGTCGGTGTTTAGTTACGTTTTCCGAAATGTTATTTGATCAGTGAAAATTGATTATAATATTCATTACAGGACCAAAGGGTTGTGGAAAGAGCTTACTAGTCACACAATTAGCTTCCCTATTGGGCTACACAATAGAGCCCATAGTCCTCTATCAGGATATGACAGCACGTGATTTGGTGCAGCAACGCACCACCCTTGATAATGGGGATACTGTTTGGAAGAACTCTGCGATGGTGGAAGCGGCTTTAAAAGGTCATATGGCAGTGTTAGATGGTCTGCATAGGATACATGCTAGTACTTTAGCTGTGCTGCATAGGTGAGATCCTTTTGTATAGGTTACGTGTCAACAAGTCTTATGTTCATACGGCTGTACATAGAGAAAACGCTCCAACGCATAGGTATATAACAACAATCAACAGTGACGGTCGCCATTGGTCATGATATTTGTTTATGTGATATTTATATATCTATGTTATGTACCTAAGTGGTGCGTACGACATTTGGAGCGTTTCTTCTTAAGAACATAAGTCGTCTGAGGGGTTAACAGATAAAAAATTGTAATTGTTGTTAACAAATTAAGATGAAAAGAGACATCGTTTTTTGTTAATAACTTAAAAACTATTATTATTTAAGGACTTCTGAAAAAATATCCTTAAAGTGGAGAAGAAAATTTCAAATGGAAAAGTGTCAACTCTCGAAACTCTAACTCCATTATTTATTACTAGCCGATCACGCCCGCTTCGCTGGGTGATTAACAGGCAATATTAAATTGAAATAAAATGAGAAAGGTTCGTAAAAAAACTTTTCATTAAAAAGTATCACATGTTACTTCTAACACCTCCAAGAGGTACAATGTACATATATGTACATATGTGTACAAAGTTTCATGATGATCGGTTAAGTAGTTTTCGCGTGAAAGCGTAACAAACAAACTTACTTTCACATTTATAATATTAGTAAGTATGATTTTTATTTAGCGCTGAAAATACGGCTTCGCTCAGATATTACGACATAGAATATTTTTTTATTGTAACAAATATTAATTTAAAAATTTGAATAAATAATAGTATTGTCTAAGTACTTGAAAGAATAAATCCCCGTTGGAAAAAAATTAAGTCAATTTTTACACTAGTTAATATTAAAGCTAATCCAATTATTACACTACACTATTGTTATATTATCTTGTGATATTGTTAATAAAAAATCCAATCTTTTTCATAAATAATTACATAAAAGCTTTAATAATTGACCTATAAAATTTTGGCTTCATGGAGTCTTTCTTACATACAACAATAACATTTAGCATTTTGTTTATAATGATTTTTGTTAGTGAACAAAAACGACGCGTGAATTATCATATAGCCAAAATTAAAAAGTAAATAATAATATATCAGGACATTTTTTATAGTTATCAAGTTGTAAATATGTTGTAACAATTATTACTAAACTAAACCATTATTATAATTACAATTATTTCAATTATTCAATTTTTGTTGTTAAACTGAATTCCCTAACCCCCTGAAATATAGTTATTTCAGCGTATCTAACTTTGCAAAGGGTTAATTATAAAATGTTGAAGTATTTTTCTCAATATAAAATGATCGCCTTTAGGAAATAAATTTGATAAATCATATTAAAATATGAATCAATTTCTATTCCTCCTAGATTAGTCCATGATAGGGAATTACAGCTACATGATGGTACAAGACTAGTGCGTCATGACAGATATGATGAATTGTTATCCTCTGGCCTGACCGAACAACAGTTAGAAGAGAGTGGCATCAAGAGGATACACCCGGCATTTAGGTAAAGTTTGAAAACAGTATAAGGTTGAAATTTATAAAGCGTTACGAGATGCTCTAAAATTTAATACGAGGATTTTAATGATTTCAAAGCTAAATCCAGAGGAAAGACGCAATATCGGAAATCTATGAGAGTATACGAGGGTTAATGTATAAAATATAGAAAGTTCGAATGTCCAGGTGGATCAGCCAAAATCCAGATGAAATGTGTCGTATATCAGAAATCTGTAAGGGCATGCCAGAGTCAACGTAAAAAGTACCTATATAATTGCTAGTAAATCTCGAGTAACCTCAACAACAAAATAATGAAAATAGGTTTGACATTGACATATCATTTGTCAAGTCAAATAATTTTATCGTTCTGCTCTACTGATTTTACACGTGTTAATTTTGTCGTTTTGTAATAATAATGCATTATATCGATAGTAAATATAATTTAAATACAACTAATCGTTGAAGTATATAAGATTACTGATATTGGAGCTTATTTTATAAATATTATCCTTATAAATATCAAGAAGATATGATGTGAATAGAAACTTTATGAGACCGCTCTTGCTTAACATGCACCCAGTAAATTCTTAGCTCAGAAAGATTATAAATTCGAATCCTGAGATTATACTGAGCAAAAACTCACATAAGTTTGCCCTAAGCAAAGTCTGAACAAAGTTCAAGTGTGCTCTATAAATTTCAGCCTAACTTTCTTGTTTAGAAGTTATATTTTTGACGCTGTGTTCAGAATGACAGATTTCATGAGATTTAGTACAATTTTTTTAATACAGAGGAACAGCAGCCAGGCTGGCGGCTCAATTAATAGTACACCTAATACCTAGTACATTAACACTTACCGTCGCCTATGGATGTTTGCCACGCTAGAGACACCACGAACACGTTGCTGTCCCATAGGGGTACAGGCGCCTGGGTCACTATTGCCGCAACACAACACAATGTTATTATAGCGGCATACTTACAGACCAAGGGTGGTTACCACCCAGGCGGGCTTGTGGTCTTACCACGTAGCCAGGGTTGTTTGTCGCTTTTTACGACAGGCTGACCTTAGCCGCAGAGGTTAGTATTCTTCCTCCACCCATGCACAGAGAAAAATAAATTAAGATGAGTGCATAAATGTAATCGAGATGTCTCGAAACTTAATAAGTACAATTAGACTTCTTAAAATTTTCGTGTTTCCAATTTTGTAACGTATTGCACTATTTTAGAATTGTGGCCTTAGCTGAGCCGCCGATAATCGGCAGAGGACAGCAGTGGTTATCTCCAGAAATACTAAGCCTCTTCGTATTCCACGAAATGAGGAATTTAAGCAAAACTGAGGAGATTTTTATAGTAAATTCTTTGGTTGGTATTTAAATTTCTTTTCTTTGGTTAATGTAATGATTTATATTACCTACATGTAAATAGTTGTATGTACAAATATAATAAAAAAATGAAATTTTATATCTTCCAGTATGGCGATATTTCTGAACCGTTACATAAAATAATAAATCTAGCTGACGAGCTTAGATCTTCTGAAGATAGCACTCTAAAAAATCTGTCATCATCTCTATCGACTAGGCAACTCCTTAGAATAGCTAGCAGAATGTCTAAATATCCTGCAGATTCTGCCTATGAGACTGTGCAACAAACATTCCTTGCAAAATTCTTACCGAATCTAGCTAGGAGAGCACTAGATGGTGTTTGCCAAAAAATTGGCATTGATCAACCCAGAACGTTTGGTCTTTTTGGCGCTAAAAAGGAAGAAAAAGTTACCTGTTCAGTAAAAAATAACATTCTCACTATAGGAAACACGAGTACGGAAATATATAAAACAAATTCTCTAACTAAAGTTCCTGATATTTTATTCTATGACGTCCCGCAACACATGAAGCTTTTGGAGTGGTTGCTACAAGACTTCTTGCTTGGGAACCATTTACTTTTAGTCGGGAATCAAGGCGTGGGAAAGAATAAGATAGCTGACAGGTTGTTGCAATTATTAAATAGGCCGCGAGAGTACATACAGTTGCATAGAGATACCACCGTACAATCGTTAACAGTTCAACCAGCTGTTAGAGACGGAGTAGTTATTTACGAAGATTCACCGTTAGTCAAAGCAGTTAAGAATGGTCACGTTTTAGTAGTAGATGAAGCAGATAAAGCTCCAACTCATGTCACGTGTATATTAAAGACATTAGTGGAAAACGGTGAAATGATTCTCAGTGATGGGAGGAGAATTGTCCCGAAACACATGCTAGAAACTTCTGGAGGAGATGTGCAGAGTTATATACCAGTGCATGATGATTTTAGAATTATTATTTTAGCTAATAGACCAGGATTTCCGTTCTTAGGCAATGATTTCTTTGCTGCTTTAGGTAAGTACTATTTCGGTAATTCTATTTAAACTAAAGCGGTATTAGAATGTGATGTGTTAAAATTTGCCCAAATTTCATTTCTACGTTAAATATACTTTTGACGAAATATTATTTCATTAAATATATATTATTTTAACTAAAAGAACTGTAACCGCACTCAGCGATAAACACTGCATAATATGAAGTCATTTTTTATTACACTACAACATTTTTAATGCTAGTGATGTGGGTGGCAAAGTTAATGAAAAAGTTTTTAGTAAAAAAATGTGAAAGTGATGGGATTTTATATTATTATTATCCTGAGTACATTAAAGGTCTACAAACAGTTTAATGGAACATTAACTTAAGTGTGTCGAGGCAGTTTTACAATTCCACAAGTCTAAGTCGTGACGACTTCATATGAACTTAATTTATTCTGGTTAAATTTAGATTCTGCTTAGCTGCAATAGGATTTATATAATTCATATCCATTTTCAGGTGACTTATTCTCGTGTCACGCTGTAGATAATCCTTCAATAGAATCAGAAATGGAACTGCTCCGTTCTTATGGACCCGATGTCCCTAAGGATATTATGAAAAAGTTAGTTCAAGCGTTTGCGGTCTTGAGGGACAAAGCCGACCAAGGGCAGTTGACTTATCCTTATTCAACCAGAGAACTTGTTAATATTGTCAAACATTTACAGGTAGGCAAAGCTTATATGTTATATTGTATAAGATAAATACCACTTATCACGAAATCTCTAAAATTATACACCCGATTGATTTGACATTTAGAATGGTTACACATTTTGCGATGTAGATGTTCAATAATAACATACATTTAAGAAATTAGACCATACTTGGTACGCTACAAAGAGCATACCAAATTTAAATAATTCTATTCTCTATAAAGAAAGAGTTCATAGAGGAACACTAAGAACGAACTTTACGGAAATTTTAAATTTATACGATTGAACAATGTTTACCCGATCAGCTAGTTTATTATACAAATTATTTGTAGTTGAGTGATGCTTTTGCTAATCGATTAAAAAATAATTCGTGTTAGTTACTTGACATCACATTGGAGAATAAGCAACATAGAAGCAAACACCTCTTTTGCAGTTTTTCTTGTCTTATGTTTTTTTTTTTTTTTTTTTTTATTGCGTAGGACAGCAGACAGGCTGACAGCCCGCTTAGAATTTAGCAGTTACCGTCGCCTATAGGTGTTTGCAACGCCAGTGGCATCGCGAACACGCTGCTGTCCCATTAGGGTACAGGAACTTGGGTCACTAATGCCGGAACACAACACAAGGTTATTATGGCGGCATACTTAAGACCAAAGGTGGTCGCCATCCAGACGGGCTTGAGGCCCTACCACGTAACTAGGGTGGGTTGTTTAGTCGCCTTTTACGACAGGCCGACCCCGGCCGCAGAGGTTAGTATTCTTTCTCCGCCCCTGCACGGATAAAAATTTATGTGTATATTGTGATGATTAATATGTACTGATGGAGAAGAAAACTTATGAGGAAATTTTCACGTGTAGATCGTCGGCGTGTGAAATCAAAGAATCCGTTCTTATTGTTTGTGGTTACTAGAGGGAGGGGAAGATACTCCTTCTAGTGGGTACTAGAGGGAGTTCGAGGAGACATTTTTGGGTGGTATTATCTTGATAATGCTTTAATATTATAGCGGGCTGAATGTCTTTCCTTCACTAAGTGAAAACCTGTATTACAGGGTTTTGGACAAACATACATTACAGACACGTCACCCAGACCATAAATATTTTATCCTTCATAGGGTTCGTATTCACCCACTGTACCGTACGTTGCCACTGAGCATTCAGCTAGCCAGTCGTATTGTCAACAAGAAAATACTCCAATGTTCTTTGGTATTATAAAATTACATTAAGATTATATATTTATATAAATATTCTAGAAATACCCGCAAGAAGATTTAGCCACCGCAATCGGGAATGTATTCGATTTCGATCGGTACAGCAAAGATATGGCGGACACCTTGCTCGAAGTATTGCATTCGAGCGGGCTGCCGACAGAAGGCGTTCTCCAAGGGAGATCGAAGGAAGCCCTGAAGAAGCTGCAAATGACAATAGATAGGGTTAGTGGGTGAGTTCTTATGCTTATTATCGCAATACTCAGGGAATATAATTTTGTTGTTATATGGTTAAAAATAAACTGGATTTGAGCAAAAATATTTGCCATAGCAGTTGGCGATACTGAAATGAAAGTAATTAAAACGTCAACAATGGCCAAAGAACACGCACTTAAAACGGAAACTACTACTACAAACGTCAGCACTTTCGTTCCAAATCTGTATCTTTTATATAATATGTATGTATAAGGGGTGTTCGAATATTCAAATTATTCGAGACGAATTCGAATCAATTGATTCGAATAGTCTAAATCATTCGATTAGTTCCAATAATTGAAGTGTTTTCTATTGATAGACTAATTTATTGCGATGAAAACTTACGTTTTGTATTTTATTCAATCCTTGAAATGAAAAAGTTTGAATTTCACTATAAAATAATTATTATTACATGTTAATTAAAATAAAAAACGTAACTTTTCAATGGAAATTAATTCATCTATCAACAGAAAACAGTTGTTTAAATAATGCGAATTTTTCAAATTTTTGAAACAAATATTTATACGATTCGATTCGAATACTATTCGCATACCCCTAGTATTTATTTAAAAATAAGGTCATATGAATAGTATATATGTTAGTTGTCTAGTACGCATAACACAAGCGCTATGTACTTATTTTAAGACTAGATAGTTTATTAAAATTTATTATTATTGGGTTTTTAATGAATATATTTTCGTACAACATTGTCTATATAGAAAGGATGTATCATCTCCCAAACATGGTAAAGAAGATCCGGACAATCAGCCACACGTGGGAGGTAACACGTGGGCGGGCGGAACGGGCGGCAGAGACACGGCTGGGCTGGGTGGCAAGGGAGGACCTTATAGGCTAGATAAAGGGCACGATGTCCATCAGGTTTGTAGTTCAATAAGTTCTTACCTTCTCGCATTCCATGTTATATGCGATAGACACACCGTATTCTCTTCTACGTAAGCTACCTGGGCACGTTATTGGCCAAGCCACCTATCCGTTGGCTTAGGCACTAGCTGATATCAGACAGCGGGTTCTTTTGTGTGCACTTACGTCCCACTTACGTCTTTACTTCGTAGTCGGAGGGGAGGTATTCGCAACAGTTATTCCTATAAAAATAGTCTAGGCAATATTATCAGAACTATTTACTTGAGTTTCCTGTTACTGTAAAAGTTCGTATTTCTGTAAATTAAGTGTAAGATTTATTGATTCAATCTAAGATTATACGGAATCAAATATAAAAACGAATATAACGACATTTACTAGAACACGAAGTAGGATATACATACATTCGTCCCAGAGCTATGACCAAAAATCGACCCTCTTAACCCCCACATGTTTGTATAACATACTATTCAATCCACAAGCCCCATCTTAAGGAAAGGTTCCAATTCCTTCACACCGGCAATTTAAGGTATCTTAGGTCTTCGGAGAACCGGCTGTTAAAATTACCTCATCACTTGTCTGATTTCTCTGGAAAGTCTATCACTGTTCAGGCCACCTGCCTTTGGAATTCTCTGCCGGAAGATATCCGGATTTCTAAATCACTCCCGATCTTTAAAAGACTTGCAAGGGAATACTATCTGGAAAACTATTTGTAAGCGTTCATGTATGTTGTTTTCCTTTGCCTGCTTTTTGTCATTGTTTCTATGTAATAGAACTGACAGGCTGTTTAAGTTACTCCCCGGATTATATGTTTGCTTTTATCTAATATTTATGCACTGTATTTATTGTATGTATTGTCTGTATTTATGTATTCGTTTTAAATGAATATGCAACACTACCCCACTTTCAGCCCTCTCAAACTCTAATCCATCCTAAGGTTGCCTGGAAGAAATCGCTTCCAGCGATAAGGCCGCCGTTTCTACAATCTTTTGTTTGTTTTGTCCTATATTGTATATATTTTGTGTGTTGTGCAATAAAGTATATTCATTCATTCATGTTTCTACGTGGTAGGGCCCCAAGCTCGTCTCAAGGCTCTTCGGATGGCGACCACCTTTGGTCTTAAGTATGCCGCCATAATAACTTTGTGCTGTGTTCTGGAATTAGTGACCCAAGTTCCCTTACTGTTATGGGACAGCAGCGTGGTCGCGATGCCACTGGCGTTGCTAACACCAATAGGCGACGGTAACTGCTAAATTCAAAGTAGGCCGTCGGCCTGTCTGCTGTCCTAAAGCAACCAAACCAGCCTTAAAGTAATGACCAGGGTTTTAATGAGCGTGCGAATAGACTACCTATTTCTCGCTAGCCAGCCAAGTGGTTACACTAGCAGGGCGAAGAACACCGCATACCAGCGTTGACTTCTCACGGGAGTTTCGGTGCGGTACTACTAACTTAAAAAATACTTGGGAACACTGCTCTGCCTTACGTTTTCACTCGATACACCTCGTACGTAAATCAGTTTTCCGATTTTATAGTAACATGTCCTTCCTCGCATTTTGCCAGAAATGTAACACATTAACAGGTTAAATCCACCAAATAAGCTCCAAGAATATTGTCAGTGTACCTACCAAGTACAATAAGTACGCTGTCTGATTGTAAGTCGGATTGGCAGCTGGCCATATCGGGAACAAACATGGGTAAACAATACCTCAATTAAAAAAAAATCATTATTGTCAGCCACTGCTGGACATAGGCCTCACCAAGTTTGCGCCACAAATTTCGGTCTCTTCCCATTCATTAAAAAAGGTAACATAACATATAATTGCAATTAAAGCTTTCAGATGCTGAAAAAGACGACATCCCGGAGCACGTTAAGAAGGCTGCTCGCGAAATGAACAGGAAGGCTTTCGAGGAGCGTCTCAAGGAGATCAAAATGAGCGAGTATGACGCCAAATTATATGAACAGTTCTACAGGGCTGTGCAACCTCAGGTACATGGTTGCGTGTATTTTTCACGTATACAGGTTGTTTTAGAAGGAGTGTGTAATTCTTTAGGAGTAGCCGAGATCGAAACTGATCATATTAACATAAGCTAGCCAAACTCTCGTGGTTTTCGAGACATAGAAATTTTTCTGATTTCAGGGAAAACTCCTTCCTTGTTTATTATTTTCGATGCCATGACAAAATCTAGGGATTTTCCACATATACTTCGTTGTATCTCAAAATATTCTTAGAGAAAATGCGTGTCAAAAGTTTGAACTCCTTTGATCCCCCACTTTTTATAAATAACCGTTTAGTTGATTTTCTGTTGTAACAAGTAGCCATAGCATAATTCCGAAGAAGTACCGCTGACTGATTCATGATGATTTGTAGTGCTGAAACTGTTTTTAAAAACGAATCATCTACAAAAAAACGGTTTAAACGGTATATAATTTAGCAAATATTTTCTTCAATCCCATAATGAACGGTACATAACTAAAACCGGCTACCAAGATTGACCTCTATGCTGATGCTATTGAATCTTGCAGTATCAAAAACCCATTACCGTCAACAGATAAGTGCACTGCGGGGAGTTCTAGCAGAACTTCAAGCAAAAAAGAAGGAGAGGCAATGGAGTCGACACCAGACGAGTGGGGAGCTCGATGATGGAAAAATTATTGAAGGTAGTTTTAAAATTGATTTTATCGTCTTGTTTTTAACTAACTCCTATGTAAGCCATAAATATTTTTTAATATACATAATTAACACGTGAAAAAAAATTGAGGTCCTGTAATCACGGTCTGAGATAAACATATGAAAATGAAATGAAAAATGAAAAAATATTTATTTACAACATGTACAATTGTGCGAAATAACAGATATTGCAAGTGCAGACGAAATGTGTACAAACATACATGAAGAACTAAGCAATTGAAAACAGATTAACCGTGGCCCCCACGCTAGATCAGAGTCTGTGTTGTGGGGACCCAATACGATCAACAGAAGTAGCAGGCTCGGTTATTTTCTAAGTTAAAATATTAGTATTAGTAGTTAAAATTTGTTTGGAAAAACCTCAAGATGTAATGTTGTATATTGTATAAGTTTAATTTTGGTTAATAAAGTTAATTTCTATTTAAAATATAAAATTATAATATAAGTTCACAAATAAAATAAATTATTCCTGTAGATTTTCAGTTTCTTGATACGAAAGCATACCTATATGACCTTGATTTTTCCTTTTAGTAGGTAAAGGCACTCGTCACTTGAGTTTCCTGGCACTTTTCGTCACTTGAGTTTTCTTATATAAGTTGTCTTTTAACGTCTGCAGGGTTGACTAGATCAATTCCCGTTTCGGGTTAGGGTGTTCACGTATTTATAATAATATCGTAAATATAATTGCCACCTGCTGACTGTTACGGAAATTTGCACACCGATGTATAATTTTTATTATGTGATCTGATTATCCGCCTTGGACAAGCGTGGCCAATATGGATTTGGAACGGGCAGTTACCCTTTAGAAGGCCTGCGCTTAACTTTCGACAAGAATATTTTTTTAATTTATTTAATCTTTTAAAATTAATATAGTTGCAGTAGTTCCACCAAACTGCACATTAATTTGTCGGCGGGAAAAACTCGCCTCGTCTGAGATCATTTTTGATTACATAATATATTTTTTACACTATCTATATTCATCACAAATAAAAAGTCAAAAATATCATTATTATATGTCATTATTAATAAGTCAATCTATAATTATCATTAATTTTTATTCCATTATTATACTTGATGGCCTCAATACAGCTTCCCAAGGAGTAGGTCTCAAAATGAACATGGACAAAACGAAGATCATGTCTAATGTCCATGTCGCACCTACCCCCGTAACAGTTGGGAACTGTACTCTCGAAATTGTTGACGAATACGTCTACTTGGGTCAAACGATCCAGTTAGGCAGGTCCAATTTCGCGAAAGAGGTCACTCGTCGAATCCAACTCGGATGGGCAGCGTTCGGGAAGCTCCGTAAAATCTTTTCGTCCCAAATACCGCAGTGTCTCAAGACGAAGGTTTTTAACCAATGTGTGTTGCCAGTGATGACATACGGAACGCAGACGTGGTCGCTAACTATGGGCCTTATGAGAAAGCTCATGGTCGCTCAGAGGGCAATGGAGAGGGCTATGCTCGGAGTTTCCCTGCGAGATCGAATCAGAAATGAGGAGATTCGCAGGAGAACCAAAGTAACCGACATAGCCCGGATGATTGCAAAACTGAAGTGGCAGTGGGCTGGGCACATAGCTCGAAGGACTGATGGCCGTTGGGGCAGAAAAGTCCTCGAATGGCGACCGCGTACCGGAAGACGCAGTGTTGGTAGGCCCCCCACAAGATGGACCGATGATCTGGTCAAAATCGCCGGAATAGGTTGGATGAGGGCAGCGCAGGACCGATCATCGTGGAGATCTTTGGGGGAGGCCTTTGTCCAGCAGTGGGCGTCTTCCGGCTGAAATGATGATGATGATGATGATGATGATTATACTATTATAAAATTATAATTATATCTATATCCTAAAATGTATGATTTAAATCACCTGACAATAATATATTTTTTATTTTGCTATTTAAATTACATTTAGTAATTTTATAGTGTAACGATGACCACCGACGGAAGCCGGACCTCTATATTGAGACCTCCCCCCCATCTTAATGGTATCGATGAATATTTGACTCCAGGTCTAACTGGCGAGCGTTCGATATACAGGCGTCGGACTGAACAAGAACCACCACCAGGTGCTCCCCCGGACAAGCCTAAGAGACTTCGATTAGTTCTTGATGTTTCTGGCAGTATGTACAGGTATTTTTTTTTATATTATTAATAGGTTCTAATCTAGTGCCTCGCAGGTTTCGGGCAGTAGAGAAACACTGAGGTGACATGCATCCTCTTCTCAACTGTGGGGGTTTATGGGCACATTGGACAGGAGTCTCACACTACCCTACCGTGAGCCTTCAAGCAGTGGGGTGTGTATTAAACATTTCCACCTGAAAAAAGGGCCTTACTTAGATGTTAGTAGAAAATTATTGCTCCATTAATTAATAATAATATTAAATAATTTTTTACTACTTATTGGCATCAACACCCTTTGTTGTTTTCATTTAATTATATAAACGGTAGGATCTTCGCTCCTACCGGTTTTTCCACGACATCTCGATTTTTTATTGAATCTTCTTTTATCTAGATTCAATTCATACGACGGTCGTCTAGAGCGGTCCATGGAAGCCGTAGTTTTGTTGACAGAAGCTCTGAAAGGTTACGAGTCAAGGATCAGGTACGACATGTACGCCCATTCAGGAGAAGACCACGCTTTGGAGCTGGTCAGGGTCGATAGGCCGCCTGAAAATGAGAAGCAGAGATTACAAGTATGTGTAGCAAATTTTTTTAATGCTGGGGAACAGTAGACAGGCTGACATGATAGCTCACTTAGTAGTAGTATGACAGCTCACTTTTATCCGTGCAGGGGCAGAGAAAGAATACTGACCTCTGCGGCCGCGGTTGGCCTGTCGTAAAAGGCGACAAAACAACCACTACTAGCTACGTGGTAGGGCCCCAAGTCCGTCTGGATGGCGACCACTTTTGGTCTTAAGTATACCGCTATAATAATTTTGTGTGGTGTTCCGGCATTAGTGACTCAAGTTCCTGTACCCTTATGGGACAGCAATGTGTTCGCGATGCCACTGGCGTTGCAAACATCCATAGGCGACGGTAAAAAAGCACCGCCACACGCTGCTGTTTGTTTACATAGGAGTACTGGAGAACCTGGGTCACTTATGCTGGAACACAGCACGAGGTTATTATGGCGCATATTTAGAAACCAAGGGTCATGCCATCCAAACGGGCTTGGAGCCTTATCTGCCGTTTACGATAGGCCGGCTCTGGCTACAGGGGTCAACATTCTTACTCCGCCCCTGCACGAAGTTGCGATTTTATGTGTCCATTTTTATTGTTTGGGTTCTCATGTGGAATTAAGCTAACAATATTTTTTGAAACTGTTGAATGAGAAAATAATGTATGAATTTGACAATTATAGCATCTGTCGTCTACTCTAGAGTCTATGCGTCTCAACCCTGACCAAGGGCGGGGTCGAAGCCTACGTAGCCAATGGACAAACTACCACATGCCTTTGAGATTTTTTAAAGCATTAACAGGATTCCTAGTGTGACCTTGGTGACGTAATCCAATAATCTTAAATAAACACATCGTTGCGTTAAGTGATACTTGATCCCATTTGGTCTTCCGCCTAAAATTTGTATCCCCTTGACTTTGAATATACATTTACCAGTCGCGTAAAACAGATCTAAGTTATTAACATGCTACGTGTACAATACTTGCGTGTTTAAAATTGAGATTTAAATACGCCTTAAAAGGGAAGCTTATTGAAATCCCTGTGGGTGCTTTAAGAGTCTTTACCCAACATTATAAAACATTAAAACTAAATAAGATAGAAATTAAACAAAAAAATATACTAAAAGATGCACTGTATTGTCAAGAATTGAAAATAGCAAAAGAACTCATACACGGATAGAATGTACGTCACAATACACAATACGATCTATGATAAAACTAATGGCGTTTGTGGTTGTCGGTCATATGGCGGGCGCGCAGCCTTCCGTTTAGGCACTCGGTTAACGGCTGCTGTGGCGAGCGATTTCGAATGAGCTCCGCCAGACAGTAGAGGGTGGCACCAGGGTCTAACGGTATTTTCCCGTCCAAATATGATGGCGAGTGGTGTGAGTCGATGCGCGCCACATTCCTAAGCTAATGCTAGTATTTTATTTAAAGTTAGATCTAGTTTTACAATACTACGTAGTGCATGGAGTAAGTGTTTGCATACTTCACCTTGTTACTCGTATCCAGCATTGAGGCATTTACAGAATGTTGTAACGATTTGGTCTATGTTTAGATAATCCGGACAATGAATGCGCACGCGCAGTTCTGCTGGTCTGGTGATAACACACTGCCGGCAGCCAAGCATGCTATATCAACCCTCGCGGCAGAGGACGCTGATGAGGCTATAGTGCTCATACTATCCGATGCTAATCTAAGAAGGTATGCAGGAGTATTCATTATTACTTTTTTATTGTATGCATTGTTTTAGCTGTTAGTTTTCCTAGTATTAGTAGTAGATTAACTCGATACTAGGAAATATTTACGGTAAATTGATTGTGCTAAAAACGTAACAACACCCTTATTAGTAACATTTTTAATCCATTTCATAAGCTGTTGGCTATTTTTTTAAACGTTTCATCACGGTGCATTTGTAGGTTATGCTTTAGAGCGTGAAGTACGTAGGTGTCTATAACTATATGTGCTTTATTGACTCGCCAATATATACGTATATCATCACTCTTTAATATAACCCCGTATATCGCTCACACTCGTCAATGGTTCTTGTGCCTTGACAGTGACTTCTTGACAACTATACATACAAGTAGACGCACGAGACAGCGTGGGTTTGCTTTCTATCTTTCTGTCTCTGCGGTCGTTTCCTTACGGCTGAGGATCGTGGTCATCACTGGATGTGGACATCGATGCTGTGGTGCACCTTGTTTTAATAATCTGCCTCGATCTGTGCCAATTCGTTGCGTGTCTGACGACCGGGCAAGATTTGGATGAGGTTAGGGCCTTTATCGCACCATATGGTTGGAGGCCGTCCGCGGATTCGTCAACCCTCCGTGTTTCCGACTACAATCAGCTTTCTTAGGCAGTTATCTCCCTTCCTCACTATGCGGACGAAACAAGATATTATTCTCTGCTGACAGATAGTCGAGAGGCGTGTTTGGATACGGAGTTGCGAAAGAATCGGTGCACTGGTGCGCCTGGCAGTCCACGGTATCTCGAATGCTTCGATTCTTTGCCTTTCACTGGCTTGTGTGGTTTTGTCTATGCTTTCAATGCATTTTTTAGAGATCTATGCGAAGATGTATTTGGGTAAAGCTTGTATACACAGGTGCTATTCTTTTGCTCTCAGCAAACAAGCAAGTAGTGATGATTTGTGATCTACGACCTTCTACGACCATCTACGAAGATGATAGTCCTATTCTTAATTCGAGCACTTAAAGCCATTAGATTGTTTTTTTTTTTACCTTAAAACTAAATGATTTCTTCCAGATACGGCATACAACCCGAACATCTTGGAACCATATTGACGGCAGATCACAGAGTTCAAGCTCACGTCATATTCATCGGAAGTTTAGGCGATGAAGCCAACGCGTGAGTATTTCTACTTCTTCCGCTTTCCAGTATGGAAATCTGTATAATAGTAAGCTGTTACCGTTGCCTATGGATGTTCGCCTAGGGGCACCGCGAGCTGCTTTCCCATAGGAGTACAGGAATCCGAGTCACTAATGCTGGAACACAACACAAGGCTATTATGGTAGCCTTATACCAAGGGTGGTTGCCATCAGAGATGTTATGGAGCTCCGTAACCGTAACCGAAACTATCGGATATTCGAAATAAAATTATATCCGTATCCGTAACCGTATCCGTTTCACAAGTTTCGGATAGTTTCGTATAAGGGCGGAGTCTGAATAAAACGACATGTTTCGATATACTTGTGTCATTTTGTGTTTATATTTTACTTCAATCTAATATCCGTAACCGAAACTATCCGAAACTAACGGATAATCCGAAATAATTACATATCCGTAACCTTATCCGAAACCGATATAATTTTATTCCTATATCGATATCCGTATCCAGATCCGAAATATCATATCCATAACATTCCTGGTTGCCATCTACACGGGCTTGGGGCCCTACCACGTAGCTAGGGTTATTTTGTCGCATTTTACGACAGACCGAGCTCGGTCGCAAGGGTTAGTATTCCTATTTCATCCCTGTACGGAGGTCATTTATGATGTTAATACAATTGAATATTATCGTTACAGCCTCCTCCGACGTCTCCCGGTGGGCCACGCCCACGTCTGCATGGACGTGGCCACCTTACCGCATATCTTGCAGCAGATATTCGCATCATCATTGCTTCAAGGCTCATAATAGTGAAATTGCACGATAAAATATTGATTTTACATTCCCAGTGTAACATTAAAACTAATGTTCGATGAATTATTGAATGTATTATCAACTCAATGCATATACCTAGTCAGGTCATAAGTATTGTCACACAGTAAAAACTTTTCTTTTAGAATGCTGGCCACAAAAAAATTTATTGAATTAGAATTTCGAATTGTTCATGAAAATAAAAATGTATAACTTTTAGAATTTTACTCATTTTTAAATATGGAGTGGACGCTTAAAGAAGACCGTGTTGCAGTTATTGCGTTGCATCGTTGCGGTTACGCGCCAATTCAAATTTTTAACATACTGAAAAATTCGAATATTACCAAAAGATTCGTTTATCGTACCATCAAACGATACAATGAAGACTCTAGTGTAGATGACAGGTCAAGAAGTGGTCGCCCTCGGTCTGTTAGGACTCCAGCAGTGATAAAAGCTGTGAAGGCACGAATTCAAAGAAATCCCAAACGTAAGCAGAAACTGTTGGCCCTTCAGATGGGGTTAAGCAGAACCACGGTGAAAAGGGTGTTAAATGAAGACTTAGGGCTTCGGGCATATCGAAGAAAAACAGGACATCGTTTGAATGCTCGTCTAATGGACCTGAGACTGATGAGATGCCGCGCTTTGTTGAAGCGGTACGCGGGAAAAAAATATCGGGAAATTCTTTTTTCGGATGAAAAAATGTTTACCGTAGAAGAAAGCTACAACAAACAAAATGATAAGGTGTACGCACACAGTAGTGAAGAAGCGAGCAACCGTATTCCGCGTGTCCAACGAGGTCATTTTCCATCCTCGCTCATGGTATGGTTGGGAGTTTCTTATTGGGGCTTAACAGAGGTACATTTTTGTGAGAAAGGTGTAAAAACGAATGCTGTTGTGTATCAAAATACAGTCCTGACGAACCTTGTGGAACCTGTTTCTCATACCATGTTCAATAACAGGCACTGGGTATTCCAACAAGATTCGGCGCCAGCTCATAGAGCGAAGAGCACACAAGACTGGCTGGCGGCGCGTGAAATCGACTTCATCCGGCACGAAGACTGGCCCTCCTCCAGTCCAGATTTGAATCCGTTAGATTACAAGATATGGCAACACTTGGAGGAAAAGGCGTGCTCAAAGCCTCATCCCAATTTGGAGTCACTCAAGACATCCTTGATTAAGGCAGCCGCCGATATTGACATGGACCTCGTTCGTGCTGCGATAGACAACTGGCCGCGCAGATTGAAGGCTTGTATTCAAAATCACGGAGGTCATTTTGAATAAACTTTAATGTCACAAGAATCTTTGTTTTGTTAAGTTCATTTTGGTATATGAATGGTTACATAATTAATAAACTTGTTACAATTATTTTACATTAAACATGTGACAGAATTTATGACCTGACTAGGTAGTTAAAAGTGTTATTATGGTCCAAATAAAACATTTCTTTTTGTGTTTCTTGAGTATAAAAAAAAAGACGGAAAAAGATTTGGAGATTCACATACACGATATACAAAACAGTACAATAATTAGAAAAAGGTATCAAAAGTTCAGAACATAGTTGTGTTTTTTTATTGCTGTAGGACAGCAGACAAGCTGACGGCCCGCTTAGAATTTAGCAGTTACTGTCGCCTGTGGGTGTTTGCAACGCCAGTGGCATCGCAAGCACGCTGCTGTCGCATAAGGGTACAGGAACTTGAATCACTAATGCCGGAACATAACACAAGGTTATTATGGCGGCATATTTAAGACCAAAGGCGGTCGCCATCCAGACGTGCTTGGGGCCCTACCATGTAGCTAGGGTGGGTTGTTTTGTCGCCTTTTACAACAGGCCGACCCCGGCCGCAGAGGTTAGTATTCTTTCTTCGCCCCTGCACGGATAAAATTTTTTCTTTATTGATATTCATACCATGTCAGTGGCATAATAATTCTAACCTATATTTCGTAATGATGAAAAAAAAAAAACGAAAAGATGTGTATAAATTTTGTATAGAATGTTTAATAAACGTTTTTTCAATAATTAACGTGGTCGTGTAAGTATTCATTGCGTTGGGGGTCTATAAAGCAGACAAACATTAGAGGATGTTGTTTAAACATCTTACTTTTGTGGTCTATTTAAAGTTGAATTCATATACGACAGTCGGTCTAAGTTCTGTGTCTAATAAGAAATATGTGTAAAAGCCTCACTTATTTTTGAGATTGTCATATATTTTTGATACAGGCTTTTCTGTTTTTGTTTCTTTTTCATTAATCAAAGATTTAAATTATAAGTACAATGCTATAAGTAGAGTAATGTATATTTTTGTTATAAATAAATATTTTTGTTACAAATGTTTTCTTTCATTTCATTGACTCAACTTTAAGGGAAAGCGTAATAAAGTCTTGTTGGGAAACCATTGAAGCTTTTTTAATTCATCACCTAGATCCTTTATGGCGAATCACAGGATCGACTTTTAGTTATTACCAGTCCTATGGGAATATCCTAGTCGTAATTTTCCGACTGGGTGAAAAGCATCTGGTGGGAGAGGGAACGTGGAGGCTCGCACCATTACTTTTACCGGACTTCCCGGTTGAAAAACCATCTAAGCCTCTGTTAGCCTCACTTGGCAGCTGTGCATCTGGTGCCAAGTCTGGTGCGTACGAGACTAACGCAAGAATTTATTTGAGTTTGAGGTAATAACGGCTTTTTAATCCCGAATATCGCTAATGGTTTCCTTACCCTTTCAATATCTCATTTTGATAATTTTGTGCCTTGATCTTGACAAGTGAAGGGATATGACCCTTGTAAGAACCAAACCATATATTTTCGGGATGTGAATGCGTTTTACGCACAGAATCCTGGACCGTTTTTCAAAGTTCTGCCCTAAATCTGATTATCTGCCGGTAACACTTCTCCTCAACCATTTTTTTTTAATTGCAGTAGGACAGCAGACTGGCTGATGGCCCGCTTAAGACCAAAGGTGGTCACCATCCAGACGGGCTTGAGGCCCTATCACGTAGCTAGGGTGGGTTGTTTTGTCGCCTTTTACGACAGGCTGACTCCGGCCGCAGAGGTTAGTATTCTTTCTCAGCCCCTGCACGGATAAAAATACCGTATATATAGTACTTCGTTCGACCATGTATTAGTTCAAAACTTAATTTAGGATGAGGTTTAAGTGATGCACTTTTATTTCATTTGAAGTTTTTTTAAAAACCATCTTTTCACCTATCGTCTTGTCTCTGGGCTGACAGACATCTGGCTGGGCTTTTGCCCAGTCCGAATACCGTGGCCGAGGACGAGTCTTGTCTAAGTTATATAACTTATAGGTAAGTATTTATTCTTATCGAGAAAAAACTGTTGACGAGTGCCTCCGACTTAGGGGGTTCAATATTATATGGGATTCTGGGAAATACTACCATTATCGATTAAAAATCCCGCAGTCTTTCAATCGCCTAGAACCTGGATCAACGAATGAACTGGTCCACCGATCTCGTAGGCCAGGCCAAGGACGGCTCACCTCTTGTGTCAGGGCAGGCCTCTTACATAGTTGGCGCAAGGTCAAAGTTTGCCCTCCCAGCGTTCTCCTATATCAGTCTAGGATTAAGGCGGAATAGCACGCGTGTCATCGCCCCCGCAGCGAAGGTGTGGGCTTATCCCAAGGGGCCGCCCACAGCCGCTGTGAAATATTAGTCTGCAAAGCTAAATTTTTAGTCTTTCTGAATAGTAATTTATTTAATTTCTCTGAATGTTACTAATGAATACATTTGTACTAGCCCCAGCATGCCGAAGTCAGCCGTTGTTAAGTTTCCACTAATACGCTTTCTTATCAAATTTTTCTTGGCGGATGATAAGAACACATCCCGAGACGTAACAACTTTCACAGTCTTTCAAAGAGGTAGTTCTTTTATATCTGTACAATAAAATGTAATACATAATAAAATATATAAAAACACATAATACAGTCAATACGAGCACACATTTTCCACACTTCGGCTTTATACAAATATTCATATTTCCAGTTAGATGGAATAAAATTCATACACATATATTACTTGGCGCCATATTTACTAAAGAGTATGTAATAACTGCGTTCTAATTTTAACGAAGAAAGAAAGACTCATTCCTTTTTTGATTCGTTACATTCAATATGAAAAAGGTACACCACATATAAAGAAAAAGTTAATAAAACTAGTATTTCTTATTACTTAATAGATTGGATTTAGTTAGGTTATCAGGTTTGAAACCTGCTAACCACCCCGTCTTTAAATATGCCGCCAGCAGCGTGTAATTATTACATTTTGTACAATTCTAATTAGATTTAGAGAAAATCAGGTTTTTCATAAACCTATACCCTAAAAATACCTGTCTGTGTAAAGTCCTCTAGTGGGATCCACAGAATATGATAATTTATATTTTGATATTTCGCTGGCGAGAGGATAAGCGGGCTGTCTGCCGTTCTACAGCAATAAACAAAATAGAAATTCGTTTTAACATGTACAAACACACGAAGTATAAAATAAGCTTTCCATTCACCCAACTTGAACGTAATTAGAACACACGAAGATTTTATTCAAACTTCAAAAAATACTTTAAAAAATGAATTTTTGCGTCTTAATTGAGCTTCTTGTAAACAAATTAAGCCGGTTGCGAAATACTTAGTTATTTTAGGAGGAATTTTATTTGTTTAAAACGTAATGAGTAAACTTCGCACCCTTTGATGAAGTTTGGGGTAATTAAGGGATTTAGATCAAACGTAAACCGTCAATATGCAGATTAAATATACAACTGTTTAGGATTAAATCATAAATTTTTAGATCGAAATAAGTTTGAATTATAAATATTAGTAGATTCCATGTTGTCATTAGCTTACTTTTTTGCTTGGGATCTTATCGGAAGTAGATACCACTGGATCTTGCTCCCATTTGTAGGTTTTGGCAGAGGTCAAGGTTGGGGAGAGGTTGGCAATCGAGAGCTCGGCCATTCCTTGCCAGCGGCAAGGTATCCGTTCTTTTTATAGCGGGTGTATAAGTAAAGGGATACTGCGGTAGGAGAAGACCGTAGCATGTTCGTACACCGGGCGCATACATTAGCGTTCTCTGTAGGCTTTGTTAATTATTAATCTACGTGACAATGGCTGTATACAAAAATCGTGCCATGCCATCATCAAATAAAGATAGAAGCAGGATTAAATCAAATAATTCAAGCAAAAATTTGGGACACGAGCCAACGAGGTCAAAGTAAATGACAGTCGTTTCTGTAAAAGTAAAAAATGTTACTGATTAGAAATGCCACGCTTTATCAGGATTAAAATAAAAATGTGCGAACTTGTGAACACTTGTGAACTATCCAAAATACTTTTTGGATAGTTCTGTATTAATAATAATTAACTATATAATTATTAATTTGTCCGTCTTAATTAGAAGTTTGATATATATTTTTTATTGCTGAGAATCAGCAGACAAGCTGACGCTCCACTTAATAGTCCATCGCCTATGGATGTTCGTGACGCTAGAGGCACCGCGAACACGGTGCTTTCCGCTTAGGAGTACAGGAACCTGGGTCACTAATGCCGGAACAACGCAAGGTTATTATGGCGGCATGGTCGCCATCCAGACGGGTTTGGCATCCTACTACGTAGCTTTGTCGCCTTTTACGACAGGCCAACCCCAGCCGCAGAGGTTAGTATTCTTACTCCGCCCCTGCACGAAGGGATATTATATTTATATATATTGTATAGTGGATATGTCACACAGTACCTTCTAGCTCCTATGTAAATAGCATTGCATTTGTATTGTGGGTATTATTATTTCAGACGCGGGATGGGGATCAAACCCGTGACCTACGCAAGCGAACCGGCATGTGGAGAAAATATGAAGCCAATATAACCTGTCTTTTTCTTTTAGGTTCTTATAATTTTTTATACTATTTATTTTAATAATATATTTATTTGAACAAGAAAGCTTTAACAT
Source organism: Malacosoma neustria (assembly GCA_963693495.1). Taxonomy (NCBI): domain Eukaryota; kingdom Metazoa; phylum Arthropoda; class Insecta; order Lepidoptera; family Lasiocampidae; genus Malacosoma; species Malacosoma neustria. The sequence continues at coordinate 15,979,159 of OY856386.1, forward strand.
AATGAATGTAGTACGCATCGCTTGTATGTTGGATTTAAACAAGCAAGTCGCGTTAATGAGATTCTTGACTGCCATACTTGAGTCTAAAATATTTACCCTCGTAACGAGTTTGACTTACAATCAATAGGGTTAGGAAAAGATGCAAATTAAGAGTTGATTTAGTTCTTTTCTGAATAATAGACAGGTTCGTTTTTTATGGATTATTTTAAAGTGTTTTTGGTAAGAAGTGACGCTTGTTGTAGAGACGTTTTTGTTTAGAGTAATGCTGTTGTCAATAATTTTCTAAGATCCTTCTCGATTTGATTGCACTCAGATTTTCTAACATACTGCTTTTTACACTTGATTCCATTAAATTTAAATCAAAAACCTTGTTTGTTTTAAATACACATTGATAACCATAGACAATAAAAGAGATGTGAAAAAATTCTAATAACTTTTAGCGGAAAGTTATAGGAATTAAACTAAAACTATTGGTAAATTCAATATTAAACCATTGCTAAACCAGCAAAATTATTAAAAAAGAACTAAAATTATGATGAATTAGAGTGTACACAAGTAAACAGTCGAACAGTATAAAATAAACAGGAGTCATAGATTTAACGTTGATATTATCCTGCGTTTATTGAATATATATGAATTAGGTTTATTTGTTAAACTCGTATTGATACTAAGCTCAAAAACTCATTCAGTGTCTTACAACACTTGAATTACTTAGAAAGTAAATGATCTGTTAAATTACAAACATTCCCAATGGGCTATAATCAGTTTATTCAACTAAACTTAAAAATATAATTACAGCAGCAAAACTTTCAAATTTATGCCTTCAAGCAGGTTTAACACCACTCTACAACGCTATTCCCGTACGCCGCACGTTAATCGCTCTCAAGGGCTCTAGGCGTCTTTAATATCGTTTAGGGTCTAAACACGGCTATGAATATAAAGCATCGCTTTAACTTAATGGGATTGTATTTATATTTATTATTTTGTTAAATTCAAAACTTTTTAGGAGAAACTTGGTTTTAGCGATAAAATACTTTATATACGAATATTATTTATTATATGCTTTAAGAATTACATCCGAAAAATTGGGCGCTTTTTATAGTGCATACGCATATTTAAATGTATCGTAACTTAAGGTACTTTACTTAGTGATGACTAGGCCGGTCTTCACTTTCTTAAGGAGTCATAAAAGTTATCGTCCTTGTGTCGAACAAATTAAGCTACATCTATTGTGGCCAATATTTCTTGTGCCTCTTTGTTGTGAAAAAAGTAAAGATCAGAGAGAGGCGGTGCGGGAAATAAAGGTGTGGTTTAGTAAAAATTAAGAGCGAAGAAAAGGGGGATGGAAAATATTCAGCAAGCCATATAGAAAATATTCAGTACTAAGCCAAGAGCGATGCGACATAAGTCGGATAGTTTCTCGCATAATCGTCAGGTGCCACGACATCTAAATTAACTTGCAGGTAGTTAAAACAATGACTACAAGCTTCTGCTGCTATCCGTGCAACCAGAGTTTTTACCGGTAATTCATATACCACTGCAATGATCACTGGTTATCCATAGATAGCTGAGGGGTCTCCATAATTAGACAGGCAACGGCACCAGACATTTCCACGCCTGCCTCCTCCAGATTTCCAGCACAATGCTAGTAAAGCGATTTTTCCGGAATAAAAAATATTAATTAATCAAATTCCCTCTTTTTCTTGCTCTCTCTAAATTTCTAGTTGGCGTAGTCCTCAATAACCTCAATCCGTATATAAAAGTAATTTAAAAATAGCCAGACTCCCAGGCGACAGAAAGAGTAAGCAGAATGGCAATTACTTGATAAATTCGAATGGGTAGTTCAGTAATTGGAAATGCAACCTTCGTTCCATTCCAGCGTCTCGTTTCATCGCAACCCAGTCACTTAGAAACATTGTAGTGACTGTATATTGCAGACTAGCGATTTTTTAATATATTAGATTTTCAAATCAACATTATAAATACATAATTTTGTTGTATACATACTATTTTCATGTATAATAATAATAATAAAAAAAATAATTTGTTACACAAAGTATAAACAAATTTATAGTTTATTAATTTATTTTTTATCCTCGTAACTACTGGTTGGATTATTTTCAATATCTTTTAAATTTATTACTTAAGGAATTTATTACTGTGTTAGTTGTATAAATATTTATTGAGTGGTTTTCAGAATATGGATGAAAATGAGTATTGCCTCGTTGCAATAACAATAACGTCTTTTAGGTAGGCGCCTTTCTCTGATATTTTGTGTTTTGTGCATAGAGCAGGACAGATCTAGAACAAAACTAAATACTTTTTTCCATGCAGGGGCGGAGTAAGAATACTAACCCCTGCGGCCGGGTTTCGTCTGCATGGCAACCACCCTTGGTCTTAAGTATACCGCCTTAATAACCTTGTGTTTCGCAATTAGTGACCCAGGTTCCTATACCCCTATTGGGCAGCAGCATGTTCGCGGTGCCTACTGTTAAGTGGGTCGTTAGCCCGTCTGCTGTTCCTCATCAATAAAAAATGCTTTTAGCGTCCCACTGTTGGAGTCCAAGGAGGAATCGGTCACACATACGGCGATCTCTGTATGCATTTGCTGATTTTTCTTCAACGTCGGTACATAGCAATTATACTATAATATGCATAGGTGAGAAACACTGCCTAAGCGATGCATACTATTGTGGGATTCGAACCCGGGACCTTATTTTTTTGTTTATTGCTGAACGACAGCAGACAGGCTGACGACCTACTTAAAATTTAGCAGTTACCGTCGCCTATGGGTGTTTGCAACGTCAGTGGCATTCCGAACACGCTGCTGTCGCATACGAGTACAGGTACTTGGGTCACTAATGCTGGAACACAACACAAGGTTATTATGGCGGCATACTTAAGACCAAAGGTGATTGCCATCCAGACGGACTTGGAGCCCTACCACGTAGGCCGACCCTGGCCGCAGAGGTTAGTATTCTTTCTCCATCACTGCATGGATAAAAACAGACCTCTAGATATACAAGCAGAATACCATTACGCTACCAGGTACCTACTGAAATCATATACAGTCAAAAACCCCATAATATATTTATATCGCATGCTTAATCATAAACTGACCTAACTCAAAAAACCTGTTTTTTGGGAAATCGCAAAAAACGTTTTGTCATTTACTACTTATCCCATATATTGACTTATAACTAAATAGCGGTAACTCAGTGTGGGAAAGAGATATCGAAATAAATCTTAGTTTGGCCGATAGAGGGCGTCGATACAATGCTGCCCGTTATATTATCTCACTTTAGATCTAAATCGTAATCGGTCAGTTTATGATTAAGCATGCGATATGTTTAAAAGGTGTAAATGACACCGATATGATTAAGGAACCTACTTAGACATGAAACAGTAGAATAAAGAAAGCAGTAAGTTTGCTCGCAAGTCTGCAAGAGCAAGCTTAACCCATAGGAGACGTAAATGAATAGATTGCATCCACGCGAACGAAGTAAGCTGAGTTTTAACGACTTCTGCAATATAAATCCTTATAGTATTATGTACATACCCGAGAAAATATTCACCAAACTTTGGCAACTTTGTAGGGACTTTTGCACAAGTAATCTTTTGTCTCGTATTAGATAGATAGCTCTTGGCGTACATACTGTACAATTATAATAAAACCTATAACAACACAATACAACAAAACTATCGATTAATTTTTAATTTTCTGTGAAAGAATTTATTTTCGCAAAAGGACTCAATATAACTAAAATAAAACTTCTTCAGTGGCGTAGTTATTTGAATGTTATTCCTCCTATATGACTGGACTGATTTTGATGGAATTTTAATTACAAAACCCATTTGAGACGGCAATTTTTTTTCGAATACGGTCACCAGGAGCGATTTTTATCTGTATTAAATGTATATAATACAGACTATTAATATATAATGTATATTAATAATCTGTATAAATATATATTTAATAAAAGCATATTATTTAACTATACATTTTTTTTATTAAAACGTAAATTCTGACAGTCCAAATAGAATTTTTTATAACATAATAAAATCAATGAAAATTTTTAATTGATTCAAAAAATCTCGATGACTGCTTTAATCACAATAATTGATAAATGCTCATTTATTTTCACACAATTGCATCCCCTGTGTGCAGTCTGTCTCGAATGGATTAATATCGATGTCATTGAAGTCTCTAAAAGTGTATATTATTAAAAAAAACTAAGATTCAATATATCGATAAAGTTAAATTACGCATGTCAAGAAACCTGTGTATTATCATGTGCGAGCTGAATAAATCAGTAAATTTCACTAACTTAATCCATCATTCATTAGGTCACGTTGGCTGTCATTTAAGTTAACAACTGAATGTGAACTCTAAAGGCGTTCAAACAAAGACTTATTTAAAATGCAATTTGGTAACAATGGATTTACATTAGTTGAATCTTTCTCAAAGTAGGGACAGGTAGCTGTCATTAGAATAATTTATTTCGTTTTATTATTAGTCGGCAAACATGTGGTCATTACGCTAGATAATATTCAATATGGTTTCCCTCATTTTTTTTCATACAACTAAATTTTATTAATTTTATATTTTCTAACGATGACAATTTTACCGATGAAGCCGTATGATGTATATTTTATCTTTTTTTACATTTAAGCATTTTTTTTACATAAAAGTATACTATATTAAAAAAAAGGAAATACATCCTTCGTATTATTAAATACATTATTATTAAATCCATATACATATTATGGAATGTTTAAGATTGGAATTATAACAAGTCTATCAGAGATCTATCATAGTTATTATCTGACCTCGTGTTAAAAGGTGAGAAAAAATGTACCGCAACAATTTACACTGTATTCGTTGTTTTGGTATTTCTTAAAACTCTGTTTGTTGTATTGGTGTTTATTATACTAATATTTTACTTTTATTTCCATTTTAATAGTTAATATTATTTTATATTACAAAAGTACGTGTTTTCTTACGTTACGTCTTATGTCCAAGTGGGAGATCTGTCAAATGTCAAAACTATTGACATATATGACTTACGTAATAACGAATAACGTTCCGTTAATACATACACAGCGTAATCTCCTTAAATATATAATTAGATGAGCAGAGCGCTTGTGTAATGGGTACTAAGCAACTTATTACTGTTTATATACTTCCTTTTAAGATATATATATATATATATATATATATATATATATATATATATATATATATATATATATATATATATATATATATATATATATATATATATATATTATATATATATATATATATATAATAGAGAAAGCCCTAGATCGGGACGGGAATCGAATCCATGACCTTCGCAAGTTACAATGTGCAGAACATTGCACCACGGAGCTAATCACGTTATTGTACACATTAGATGTATGTAATTCATAATTTATTCCATATCCTATTTCCCTCTATATCCATATCCTTATAGAAAATTAAATGATCTACAGAAAAGGTTAAATACAATTTCTTATCAAATTGATAGTTTCATCGGAAAACTATAAAAATGTTGAAACTTCATTGTTTACAATCAGAATAAAAACTTATAACTAGGACACAATAAAATCCGTCTAGATTATCTACAATAAATAATATGAAATATGACAACTAATAAAACTTAAGGAAGTATAAGTTCTTATAATTTTTCAAGACAAGGGTATAATAATGCGAGTCATAATGTTCTCCAAAGAACATGGTTCGCATGAAATAGGAGGGCTAAGTCCATCAGTATGCGGAACACACTCTCGCAATTCCTTTCCGAGGTCAGGGGTAGAATGCACGTCCTTACGTGCTAATATTTTGATATTGCATGTGAACTTGAGGGGTTATTTTTATTTTATAGACTTGTTATTATTATACTAACATATCGTCGTTGTGAAACCAATATCTACTATGAATCATTTCATTTAAATATAAGATAGGAATGTGAAAAATAAGAAACAATTTATTTTTAAGTGATTTATACTAAAATAATGTAATGATTTGAATCACATAGCACTTTTTACAAATTAAAGTTTTGGTGGTAATCTAAGTCATAGTCATAGTCGAAATGTTGAAATCTCAAAAAAAGTACACATAGCAGATCAATATCTGCTATGTGTACTTTTTTTGAGATTTCAACATTTCGACTACAAATCAATATTTGACAACGACGATATAAATAAAATAATGCCTGAAAAATGATCCAAGTCCGTCACGCTACAAGTGCAAACTTTTAATTCCTTGTCGTTTTGTCTATATGAAGGTAGTTTGTAATAAACATTATCCACGCGCTACCCAAACAATTAAGTTAAAAGTCAATGTCAAGTCTTTTGGGGGAATTAACACCTATGTTACAGGCTCAGCCTGGTTCAGGTGTTAGTACCGAAATGTTTTTCGTTTAAAACTAACTCAATAAATATATTTTTATTTTTTATTTATTTTTATAATGAAATTACCGATACTTCATATATATCATCTACCACAGTAAATGATACAAATGATAGGTGTTTAATATGATACTTATACCTATGATATTACGTTTTTTTATTGCTGTAGGACAGCAGACAGGCTGACGGCCCGCTTAGAATTTAGCAGTTACCGTCGCCTATGGTTGTTAGCAACGCCAGTGGCATCGCGAACACGCTGCTATTCCAGAAGGGTACAGGAACTTGGGTCACTAATGCCGAACACAACACAAGGTTATTATGGCGACATACTTAAGACCAAAGGTGGTCGCCATCCAGACGGGCTTGGGGCTCTACCACGTAGCTAGGGTGGGTTGTTTTATCGCCTTTTACGACAGGCCGACCTCGGCCGCAGAGGTTACTATTCTTTCTCCACCTCTGCACAGATAGGACTCATGTAATTTCCTTCGTTGAATCTGTATCTGAAATTTATTTGCGTCGCTACCCTTCTAAATTAATATGGGAAAAATCATAACTAATTAAAATAAAATCTAATCTATAAAATTCTCGTGTCACAGTTTTCGTTGCCATACTCCTCCGAAACGGCTTGACCGATTTTGATGAAATTTTTTGTGCTTATCCGGTATCTATGAGAAACGGCCAACATCTATTTTTCATCCCCCTAAATGTTAGGGGTGACCCACCCCCAACATTTTTTTTTTAATTTTTTGACATTTTATTATTTATATGGCAGAACAACGTTTGCTGGGTTAGCTAGTTTTATAATAAAATTTAAATTACTATTATTAAAATTTTAATTTAAGCCGTTAAAATTTGTTTTAATATTTAATTTTAAGCTGTAAAAGCTAATGATAATTATTGGTTTTAAAATTTAGAATCAGCAAATACACCCACCATATTGTCTACCACCAAATATTAATTATATTGGCAGCACATTTTAGACTAGAAAAAATTATTACAGATAATATAGTACGTATGACATAATGCAGATATATGAAGGTCGAGGTCAAGGTTCTATTTATCATGGGTCCACATCTGTATTCTGGGAAGGATTGCTCCTAATTCTATCGTGCCACAAACCGGCTTATGGATACGTGACCAATGTCAGCCATTGCGGATTTCCCATCCCCCATTGTAGGTCGACATTGTTATTAGAATTTAATACATGTATTAAATTTTGCTGATATGATTTTTACTAGAAATTAATAAAGAAATAATATTATCAATATACTGGAACAATTCAATTAACGCCATGTCGTGAATCTTGCACATGACGCTTGTGTGAATGGGTATTAGATAAAGATGTACTACTTGTACAATTTTTTTAATGCTATAGGACAGCAGATAGGCTGACGGCCCGCTTAGAATTTAGCAGTTACTGTCGCCTATGGGTGTTTGCAATACCAGTGGCATCGCGAACACGCTGCTGTCCCATAAGGGTACAGGAACTTGGGTCACTAATGCCGGAACACAACACAAAATTACTATGGCGGCATACTTAAGACCAAAGGTGGTCGCCATCCAGTCGGGCCTTTGGCCTTACCACGTACCTAGGGTGGGTTTTTTTGTCGCCTTTTACAACAGGCCGACCCCGGCCTCAGAGGTTAGTATTCTTTCTCCGCTCCTGCACGGACAATTTTATTACGTAGACAAATTCATAAAGATCAAGACGCGGTATGAGTATCAAACTTATGACCTCCGCTTGCTAAAGCAGTTTCAACACAGAGGTCGTCTAAATCGTTAATCACGGTAACCTTCTGTCATGGGGCTTAACTCCTATGTCGTGCCCATCAATGACTCTGCGTTTCTGTACTGTGTAGTACAGAAAGTAGTAGTATAGGTCTACCGGAAAGTTCTGTCCATTTCTATTACAAGTTTCGACACGTAAGCACAAGTTTATTTGGTGCATGTTCGGTTTTATATTTTTAACGCTTAATGTATACACACTGACGTAGTAAATTGACTGTAATATAGTTAATTCACATTAGTCTTAAGTGTAAAACGATAGTATAATCAGGGCTACCTACTGATAAAATTCATCTACGCCACTGTACGAATGTCAACATAGGAGAAATGCTACAGAAGCATGTAGAAATTTATTGAAATTGTTTGGTGAAGGTACAGTTTCTGATAGAATATGCAGAAGATGGTACAAAAAATTTTAAACAGGTGATTTCAAACTTTCTGATAAGCCACGTTCTGGGTGACCATCTTTGATCGACGACGATGTTTTTAAGGCGATGTTGGAGCAAGATACTTTTCTGACAACATTGGAGATAGCAGAAAGGCTTAGTTCAGCTCAGCAAACCATTTCGGACCATATTCGGAAGATAGGATTGGTGTGGGAATATTCAAGATGGGTGCCACATGAATTTTCTTTTATTCCAAAAACGGACAGAACTTTCCGGTAGACCAATATAATTAGTAGAATTAAAAAATAGATGGAAGGTAATGTATGCGATTTGTTGTGATTTTATGGTTTTTTTATGGCTGAGGAACAGCAAACAGGCTGACACTTAATGGTAAGCAGTTACCGTCACCTATGGATGTTTACCATGAACATGCTGCTGTTATAGGGGTACATGAATCTGAGTCAATAATACCGGAACACAACATAAGGTTATTATGGTGACATACTTATAGACCAAGGGTGGTCACCATCTAGATGGGCTTGGAGCCGTACCACGTAGCTAGGGTTGTTTTGTCGCCTTTTACCACTGACCCACCCTGGCCGCAACGGTTAGTATTCTTACTTCGTCACTGCATGGAGATGGTAAGCATGTACACCATACCTACATTGTTACTGTCAAAGCATGAGAACCACAACAAGTGTGGACATTAAGCAGGCATACAGCAGCGAGAGTAAAGCACCCATAAAAACTTTATAGAAGGGATATTTTTAATTTAGTAGTATAGAAATGACCACGTCTGTGCTTTGCTTCAGTCCTATCAATTGTTAAGTACACCAGCTGGCAAGAGAAATGGGACCCCTTAGAACTTAGTTCATTAAGTTTCGTTGGGTGTTAGTTATTACATCACGGAGGTCATCAATAAAAAATATATATCCTAACTAATATTAAAAGTACGAAAGTGAGTTTGTTTGTTACGCTTTCACGCCTAAGCCGCTGAACCAATTTTGTTGAATTTCAGTATAATCATATTATATATCAAGACTTTGGAGGACATAGGCTACTTTTTTTTAATTCATATGGTAGAACAACGTTTGCCGGGTCAAGTTTAAAAAATGAAAAGAGAATACAATATCATCCAAAAATTATCAAGTATTTATTAAATATCAAAATTCTAGTGGAATTTTATTTATTATGATATATTATAAAATTTACAAAAGATAAAGAAGTAAAATTTAAATAAAAATGGCGTGCTTTTACCCTGAAGACTGCGAGCAATTTGCAGTATGTCCGATGTTAGTGGCCCCTTGTCCAACAACGTGCTGTGAAGATCCACCTATGTCTCTGCTTGCCACGATGTCGCCGAAGGTTATGTATTGTTGTGAAAGAAGCCGCGAGTTTCAAGGCCTCTAACTTGCCATGAGGAAGATTGCTGTGAGCCACCACCAAAATATATGAAGATGGACGCATTGTGCGTAAGCTGCCTGTGTCTGTATTCAAGTGCAACGAAATGCAGGACTAATAGCATTCGAAGACGCTGGGCACTGCGAATTTTCTATTTAGAAGCCATCGTGATGTAGTTGTCGAATGTGAATTGTGCACGGACCCCGTAAAAGTCGGCGACCCGGCAAAAATGCCACCCTGTACCCAAACCGACACTCGGATGTTGTTTATACTCAAGAAGAAACCAATAAAAGGATGACAGATTTTTTTCCAAAAAAAGGGAAACGTCAGGCAGGCGGCTGGTTTTAAAAACTAAGCCACAACTGTTGCAACATGTAACATGTTGTACCGACCTCATATAATGGGGGATAAGGGCAGGAGGAAGAAGAATATAATATCATCCATGTTGATTTGTAATAATCTTTTAATCATAATTTATGGTACCTGCCATGTCAGTGTGTAACACTTGAAGACCAATTTAGAGGTCCCGGTTTCAAATTATTCAGCGGCATGCATCGGTTAGGCGACTTTCTCATCTAATATGCGTCTATACATCTATGTTATACTATTATAATAGTATGTACCGTCAGCAAAAGATGGTAAGGAAACCTGAATACTGAAATCATCAGTATGCGTAACCCGCCAATCGGCCTTGGACAAGCGTGGTATACTGTCCATTCCCTTTAGACCTGATCCACGCAAGGGGAAGTTATGAGCTGTAAATCATATCCATTCACATTGATACCATATTTGTCATTTTAACTTTAAATTACAGATAGGTTTCATCAGGAATTTAAACGTTTCACGTCATTTCACGTCAGTCCGTGGTCAACTTTCCGTTTTTTTTCTACTTCCCAATCTTTGGCATAAATGGCAAGGTAGATCACCTTAATGTCTTAATTTAGGTCAATCGGATTGCAAGTATTATTTTTATTAAAAGAGAGCTTTTTGAGATACCCCGAGAATAAAATATTATACTTTTCAATATACGTTTTTACAGCAACTGTTAAAATATAATTTGCGAAAAACTATAATAATTACGGTTAAACTATAAAACAACCGCCAAGATCTATTGACCTATAAAAAGAGGCATGAGGTTACACGGCTAAATTGAAGATTTATGAACGTTGCTCCCTTCCGCTGTCTTGACACGTATTTCGTAAAATGTTCACTTAACACCCGTATCTCGCTGAGGAAGTAAGATACTGCTTGAATTATTACGAAGCCTCCCCTGTGTTGATGGCGGGGTATTATATTTTTAAGACGTCATTTGCGGATAACGGCATAAGTTATACATACATACATACATATTAGTTGTTAAATTTTAATATATAGAATCTATATTATAGATACAAGGGCGGGTCAATAAGTCCGTTACTTTTTGAATTTCCTGCTTCTTAATTGAAATGGCAACACTGCTCCTGTAAACAGGCAATTGTCAGTTGACTCCTGTCAAAATTTAAATAAGCTGCGTGTGTTTGGCAGCCGTTGATAGCAGACTACCGCGCGTTTTGAGAAAAAAATGGAAAAAAGTGAATTTTGTGTGCTCATTAAGCATTATTTTTTGCGGAAAAAAAACCATCACTAAAACTAATCCTAAGCTTGATAAATTTTGTTAGGATTGCACCATCCATTTCCATGGTAAATAAATTGTTTACTGAATTTCGATGTGGCTGTACAAGCACGGAAGATGCTGAACGTTCTGTCCGCCCAGTTGAGGTTTCTACATCCGAAACAATTGAAAAAAATCACGATATACTTTTAGCCGATCGGAGATTGAAAGTGAGAGAGATTGTTCATACGGCTCAGTGGGTTCAATTTTGAATGATCACTTGGGTATGAGAAAGCTTTCCGCAAGATGGGTGCCGCGTTTGCTCACAATCGACCAGAAACGCAATCGTGTGACAATTTCGCAGGAATGTTTGGTGTTGTTCAACCACAATATGGACGAGTTTTTGTGCCGTTTCCTATGAAATGTGGATCTACCACAACACACCGGACACCAAACAGCTGTCAAAACAGTGGGTTTCTCGGGGTGAATCGGCGCCAAAGAAGGCAAAGGTGGGTTTGTCAGCCAATAAAGTCATGGCGACCGTTTTTTGGGATGCACGCGACATAATCCACATTGACTACCTTCAAAAGGAGAAAACAATCAATGGTGAATATTATACCAACTTATTGGGTCGATTCAATGAGGAATTGAAAAAAAAACGACAAAAAAAACATTTGGCCAAGAAAAAGTTCTTTTCCACCAGAACAATGCAAAGGTGCACACATGTGCAGTTTCCATGGCAAAAATTCATGAATTGGGCTACGAACTGTTCCGTCATCCACCCTATTCTCCAGATTTAACCCCGAGTGACTATTTCTTGTTCCCAAACTTGAAGAAATGGCTCGACAGAAAGAGATCTGACTCCAACGACGAAATCATCTCACAAACAAAATTAAATGCCTATTTTGATCACCTGGACAAATCCTATTTTTCGGAAGGGATAAAGAAATTGGAGAAACGTTGGACTAAGTGTATAGAACTCAAAGGAGACTATGTTGAAAAATAAAATAACTTTTTATCTAAAAACCTGTGTTTCATTCAAAAAGTCACGGATTTATTGACTCGCCCTTGTATTGTTGTAGATTTGAAGAAATGTTAAATTATTATTATATTATTAAACGACCGACTGTCGCAAAGGCTGACGCATGTCGATCCAGCGTCTGGGTGTTTGAGTATATGTATTTATTTACAAAAGTATCTATGTAGTATATCAATTGTCTAATACCCATATCACAAGTACTATGCAACTTAGTTTAGGACTAGATGGCGTTGTGAGAAATGTCTCAATATACCTATATATATTTATTATACATGTTGCCGAAGAAGAAGTAGAAGATATATTTATTTTACAATACATATTATTTTGTGTTAATTTTAAGCAGTCATGCAAATTTTTTTATAAAGTTTAATTTTTGATTCTGAGTTTGGTTTTTAAGTATAATATTCTTCTTCGTCGTCGTAACCTCATGACTGAGGGACGTGACCGCGGTGCGTAGCCACCAGCTCCCTCCAGACACTCCTATCTTGCGTCATCCGGATGGCGGTTTGAAGGGTGGCTGCCGTAGCGTCTCGAATCGTCTGCGTCCAAACTGTAGGAGCGCGCCCTCTGCCCCTCTTCCCCTCGACACAGCCGGTAATAATCAGCTTCTCAAGACTGTCTGGGTCTCGCCTGACTGTGTGTCCGAAAAACCTGTGGATTCTCTGTCTGCATATTGCCGAGAGTCTGGTTTCCACATTCAGTATAATATAAACTTATTTAAAGTAAAAAGTGTATAAGTAGTTAGTACACATAACACTCTGCTACTTACTTTCAGACTAGAGGGCGCTGTAGATTGTCGTAGTATATTTATTACAGTTCTCAGTACTGGCAACACATGATTGTTTTATTTACCATTTAAACAATCTATGTCAATTCGAAGTTTTCACTATTCATTGAAAGGATTTAAAATTGACACGTCAACAATGACTACAGACAGACACTCTAAGTACGAATTAAATACCAAAAAATAAGTGCCACAATAATTGTCGCCATAAAACATAGGTTTATATAATGAAAAACAGCGGTAAAAACTAAAAAAAATATTAAAATAAAATGTCGCCCTTCTTAGTACATTTTATTCTATTTTTTTTATTACTGTAGGACAGCAGACAGGCTGACGGCCCGCTTAGAATTTAGCAGTTACCGTCGCCTATGGGTGTTTGCAACGCCAGTGGCATCACGAACATGCTGCTGTCCCATAACAGTACAGGAACTTGGGTCACTAATGCCGGAACACAACACAAGGTTATTATGGCGGCATACTTAAGACCAAAGGTGGTCGCCATCCAGACGGGCTTCAGGCCCGTCTGGATGGCGTGAGACGTAGCTAGGGTGACGTGAGACGTAGGGTGTGTTATTTTGTCAGCTTTTACGACAGGCCGACCCCGGCTGCAGAGGGTAGTATTCTTTACTCTGTTCTTTTCTTGCAAGTATTTTGAGATGTTTACGTTTATCTTTTAATTGTGTATGTCTCTTCTACCCTTAAAGCATTTAGTGTAAATACACAATATAATGTTATTAATGAATAAACGCTTTAACCCTGACCGTGTCTCATAATAATAATGTATTGCTTTGATGACCTAATATTAATGTTGCCAGGTATTAAAAATAATTAGAAAAATGATAAGTTACCGCGTAATTACATTAAATTTTTGAACATACAGTAAGAAACAATGCATTAAATATTAGTTAGTTGAGCTACTTGAACAAAATCATACTCAAAATGACTATTTATTGCTCGCCTAAATTATGTACATCAGATTCTTGTAGATAAAACTTGAACAGTAATTATGTTAAATATAATATTAATAATTAAATGAAGGTTGAGTTTCATTTAATTAGTTTGTTAATAAATTATGATACAAAAAATTTAATTAATAACAAACAATAAAATTAATACTATAATAATGTATTCAGCCAGTTAGTATCTTAAATTTGGAGGAAGCGCCACCGGGTCGAAATCTTTACCCTTAGCGCACACCATGGAAAAAGCCCGCCTTGACAAAAGACGTGGGCGGGCCGGCCCACGTCTTTTGTCTTTTGTTTGTCTTCGGGCTACGATATCGGGAGTTTAGTTATTCCAGGTAGGCTATAATATATAAATGACTAGGCTATTGAAGAACAGCAGGTTTTTATTGGGTAGTCTCACGAAGACCCACACACACATACACACACGAACACACACTGAAAAAGAGTTCTTCCATGACAATCAATCCTTTTTAATTTAAAATAGTAAATTTCCTAAATAACATATAAAAGTTTATAATAATAACTATAAACAGCATTATCGACGTGTAGATATATAAAAAAAGTTATTCAATATTATGTGGATAAAATATTTGATTTACGGGAAAAATTAAGGACATAGTAACTTTTACAGTAGTCGTGTCGTTTGGGAATACACGTCAATGTCAATGTATTTATTTTGATTAAATTAAGTAATTGACGAACGCACCCACTTGGCAATTGTCGTCATATTGTTAATACCAGTAAAAGCGTATATATTTTAAGTTCCTATACCCTTATGGGACAGCAGCGTTTTCGTGATTACACTGGCGTTGCAAACACCTATAGTTTTTTGTTACTACAGACTGACAGACTATATAAGGTGAGCTGAAAAGTTCATAGGCTAACATAGAAAAATTTTTTTATTCAATTTGATTTGATTATTCAATATAGTTGCCTTCGAGGGCGATACAATGATTATAGCGGTCATACAATTTTTCGATATCATTTTTATAGTATGATTTGTCTTTACCTCAATAGGCTTCAGTTTCGGCTGAACTGCTCAGAATCATCAAATTTGTTGTTGTTTTTGATCGATTGTGAACTCGCGCGGCATCGACTTTGAACAAAGCTTTCGATTATCCAAATATTCATCTAGGATATATTCAACACGTTCCTTTGATATCTTTAGGGTCTCAGCTATCTTAATCAACATCACTTTTTGGTTATCCAAAATTATTTTGAGGACTTTTTTGATGTTTTCGTTGGTAACAACCTCTTTGGGGCGTCCACTGCGTGCATCGTTCTTGGTGCTCATTTCCCCTCGTTTAAACTTAGCATACCACTTATCAATGGTTGATTTTCCTGGTGCAGAGTTCGAATAATGTCTATTAAGCCAAGCCTTGGCTTCAATAGTATTTTTTTCGCCAAAAAGCAATGCTTTATTAACACACGAAATTCCTTTTAATCCTCTTTTTTAAACAAACAAAAGTTCCTTCACTCAAAATACTATATCTTACAAACTAATAGTACGACAGTTGTCAATTTATACACGTGGCTTTTGAAAGTTGAACACTTCCCATTCCTTAACATAAATTTACAATATTTTTCTATAGAAATACAAATAGGTACTGTATATATATATATATATATATATATATATATAATATTATTTATTTGTTTCAGTCTGGATGGTCCGAATAAATCAAACAAATTTGTTTCTGTAAAAATAACAGTCATATATTACAATTCCTTTATACTAATTATATGTTATATTTATACGTATAATTATACGTTACCTGTAAAAATAACAGAAACGACAATTAAAGTTGATTACTCGTCTCTCATAACTCTTGCTTTTCTATCTATTAATTAAATTATTTAAATCAAATCTGTAACGTAATAACGTAAATATTGTTTACTTTTTGTAGGCAAATGTCATGTGTCACACTTCTATAACACATGACATTAAGCGCGTTAAATCAAAAGGGATTATGTCCTGGTTACACAACCTAACCATAATACAATAACATTAAAGAGATGATATTCTCTTTACATCTCCCCTCCACGATATGAAAATTGCATAATTTTTCAATCAGCTTCAACTTCAAACATTGGAATTAGTTTTGTCACGTGGAATAGACTCGTGTCTTGATTTCTTTTTCCAGTTTTTATTTTATAAATTGAGTTTGAAATTTTTTCTTCTATTATATATGGGCCGATTCTTAGTTCTTCTAGCTTTTTCCTATTGAGTTTGTTTCCATTCTCTATGAATACCATATCTCCTTCGTTGAATTCATGGTGTCTTCTGTTTCTATTAAATAAACTTTCGTTATACTTATGTGATCTCTGTGTTCTTTCTAATGCTAATTTCTTATCTCTTATCCAGTCTTCTCCGTTTTTCTTTCTTTTTAACTCTTCTGGTATGTTACTGGTGTCTGTGCCATATAATAGATACTCTGGTGTAAATCCCGTTATTGTATGTTCTAGTATATTATACTTATTCACACATTCTCTCGCTATCGATGTCCATGCTCTATTCTTTTTCTCTTCGTTTATTTTACATCTTATTTTATTTACTAATGTCTGATTCAGTCTTTCATTCAGACCATTAGAAAATGGTGCATTTATTGCAGTAAAAATTAATTGCACTCCTTTATTTTTTAAATAATCTTTAAATTCTTTCGAATTTATTCCAGGATATTGGTCCGTTAAGATTGTTCCGATGTTTTCTATGTCTAACACAGTTTGAATTAGTTTTATAAAATCAGCGGCGTTTTGAGTTCTTGATGTTGAAATGAACGCATATCTCGTGAAATGATCAACAAGTAAATGAATATATTTTTTTGTTGATCTAGTGCTTCCAAATCCTCCAATTGTATCTATGGACATAATTTCGAAAGCTTTGGTCGCTGGTCCTAATTGTGACATTGAGCCGAATTTATGTTGCCCTCTTGACTTATTCTTAATACATATATAACATTCTTTACAAATTTTTTTTATATTCTTCACTAAATTTTTAGCAGTATAATATGGACATATTTTCATTTGTGTTTGTGTTATTCCTGTGTGACACCATTCCTTGTGTATTTTATTAATTAAATCAATACTGAATTTTTCTGATAATATGATTTTCTCTCTTTTCTTCACTTTTTTATAATATATTCCGTTTTTCTCTATTAATTTTTCTTTTTTATTCTGTAATAGTATATTATTCATCTGATCTAATTTTATTTCATCTATTTCAATAAAATTTACCGTTTTTAATAAATCCTCTTCTTCTGTATTTGATTCTAGAACAGGGTTTCTACTCAAGCAGTCCGCTTCTTTATTATCTTTACCTGGGACGTATATAATTTTAAAATCGTATTGAGATAGATAGTGACTTAGATCGCCCAATTCTTCGTCTGTTCGTGCTTTTATATTCATATTTTCCAGTGGTTTGTGGTCAGAGTATATTTCGAAGTATCTCCCTATCAGCCAGTGTTGCCAGTACTTTATTGCCTCTTTTATAGCTAAGCATTCAAGATAAATAGCTTTTTTTCTTTTTTGCGTTTCATTAAGTTTCTTTGAGAAGTAGGCCACAGGTTTTTCTTTTCCATCCTCTTGTGTTTGTTTTAGTATTGCGCCTATACCTTCAAGTGATGCATCTGTATATATCTTGATTGGAAGGTCTTTGTCGAATATCTCCAACACTGGTTGGGAACATAGCATTTCTTTTATCTTTCTGAAAGATTTTTCACAATCCTCTGTCCATATAAATTTTACATTTTTTTTTAATAGTTGATGTAATGGATCTAGTAATATTGAGCTCTTTTCTATATATTCATGGTAAAAATTTATTTTCCCCAGAAATTGTCTAATTTGCTTTTGTGTAGTAGGAATTGGGAAATTTTTTATTGACGTTATGTTGTCTTTCAACGGTTTAACCGTATTTTCTCCTATTACATGTCCTAAATATCTAACCGAACTAGCAGCGAATGTACACTTTTTAAATTTTAACCTGAGTCCTTCTTTTTTTATTGCATTTAATAATTTTTCAATATGATTTAGATGTTCTTCAAACGTCGGTGAGTGTATTAAGATATCGTCTATATAGTTCACTGAAAATTCAGTTAGTCCATATTTTCTTAATATGCTACTCAGAATTCGTTGAAATATAGCTGGAGACGTTTTTAAGCCAAACGGTAGACATGTCCATTGATAGTGACCATCTTGTGTTACAAATCCCGTCTTCCTCCTATCCTCAATTCTTAGTGGTATTGACCAAAAAGCTGAGTTAATGTCCAGTGTCGTAAAGTATTTACAATTTCTGGCTCTTATTATTATATCATCTATTAAAGGGAATGGTTGTGCCTGAGGGACAATGTTTTTATTTAAATCTCTAAAGTCTATGCACAGACGTGTCTTTCCTTCATTTTTCTTATATGCTAGTGTGACGGGTGCAGCAAAAGGACTATAAGATTCTTCGATTAAATTCTTCTCTAGTAAGTTGGCTATTTGTTTCTCTATTTCTTTTTTGTCTTTTATATTACATCTATAGGGTCTTTTACTGCAGTATTTCTCCACTATTAAGTCAATTCTAGCTTCATATTCGTTAACAGTCCCAATATCATACTTGTCTTTCGCAAACACTGATTTGTTTTTATCTATCAATTTTTCTATCTTCATTTTTTTATCTTTATCTAAATGTTCTATATTTGTTTGAAATTCTTCTGTTTCCACGTGTTCATTAAAATTAATTGAACAATTTGTAACTTCACTTAATGTTATCTCTGGTTTTTCTAACTTTTTCTCTATTTTCTGTGAGATTTCTAAATTTTCATTCAACCTCAACTTAAACATAGGAATTAAGTCTAATCCTATTATAAAATCTTCAAAATCCTCTCTTTCAACTACATATATATCTACTATTTTTTCTATATCAAATATTTTTATTCTTATTCTTACCAATCCATTTGTCTGATTCACACCATTGACAGACCTCAAGAATATCTTGTTTAAATCTTCTCTATTCTCTTTTATTTTTATCCATTTCGAGTTTATCAAGGATACTTGAGAACCTGGATCATATGTTCCCATTATCTCTATCTGATTCTCAACTAGTAGCTTAAGTCTGATCAATGGTGTGACTATTAGTTTTTTTTCTCTGTATTTAAATTTACTTCTATTACTGAATTGCTTCCTATAGCTTTAGGTTTCTCTTTTTTCTCTAGTTTAAACCAGCATTTTTCTTCTGGATGATATCTTATACCTTTACCCATGTTTTCACATGTCATACATGGTTTCTTTTCTTCATTTCTGAATTTATGTTCTGGTTTACCTTCTTTTTTAAATGTTTTCTTTTTATTTATTATCCCTTCAAGCTTCTGTAATTCATTTATTAAATCTTTTGTATTTTCTATTTCATCTCTGGCGATCTTCTCTCTAATAAATTCTGGCAACCCAAATGCAATTCTATCTATCATTGTATCAGCGTCCATGTCCTTATTTATTTCTAATAATAATCGTTCTTTCTTTATTGCATATTGTACTATTGAACCTTCTTTGTATTTAAAATAATGAGCATATGTCCTGCTACTCCATCCCTTACCTGAAAAGGTTTCTATTAATATCTGTTTCCACGTATTCCAATTGTTTTCATGTTCTCCTTTTATTACAGTAGAAGTATACCAATCTTGGCAAGTTGCATCTAAAAATATTCTTAATAATTCTATTTTAGTTTTATCTTTTTCTATTTTAAATCTTCCACACTCTTTTTCGAATATATGTAACCATTGTCTAACATTAGATGTTTTATAATTAAATTTTTCTAATACAAATTTATCTACAATATGTTTTAAGTTTTTTTCTTCTTCGTGTTTTTCTGATTTTTCAATTAATTTTTCTAATATTTTTTCCAAGCTCGAGTTTTCTTTAATATTCTCTTGAAGTGTTTGTTTTAAATATTTCCCTCCAAACTGGATATTTCCTTCATCATCTAAATATATCTTTTCTAATTCTTTTGAAATTTTTATCCATATTTTTAACTCATCATGCCTTTTTCCTAATGAATTTTTTACCTTTTTGAAAGTCTCCGTCTTTGTCAACTCTTCATGATAATCTGCATACATGAGGTCATCTGGTATAACATATTTTTCCCCTTGTTCTGTGACAATTGAGGTTACAGCTACTACTGTAGTTTTACAGTCCTTTGGAGAAGCCACAGCTCTGAACTCGAATTGCAATTTCATTTTGTGACGAAAATTGTCGTTTTATAATATTATTTATTTGTTTCAGTCTGGATGGTCCGAATAAATCAAACAAATTTGTTTCTGTAAAAATAACAGTCATATATTACAATTCCTTTATACTAATTATATGTTATATTTATACGTATAATTATACGTTACCTGTAAAAATAACAGAAACGACAATTAAAGTTGATTACTCGTCTCTCATAACTCTTGCTTTTCTATCTATTAATTAAATTATTTAAATCAAATCTGTAACGTAATAACGTAAATATTGTTTACTTTTTGTAGGCAAATGTCATGTGTCACACTTCTATAACACATGACATTAAGCGCGTTAAATCAAAAGGGATTATGTCCTGGTTACACAACCTAACCATAATACAATAACATTAAAGAGATGATATTCTCTTTACATATATATATATATATATATATATATATATATATATATATATATATATATATATATATATATATATATATATATATATATATATATATATATATATATATATATATATATATATATATATTATATATATATAGCTCACTGTTACCTATTACTATAAATAATGATTCGTAAAACAACGCATAGTTTAATAGACTCTGAAGATTTTATTTTGAAATTAAAAACAAAACTCATTGTTAATCTTTGGTTGCAAGACGTTTCAACTAGGAGAAGTACGATCTGTTTATCACCTTAAGATACTTTAATTTTGTATTTTCTTATATTCGTTGTAGTAATAAGGTCATATGTAAAATATTACTTTAAACAGATTTTCAAGTTGGCAAACCTGTCACTATTACTTAAAGGAAAAAGAAATAAAGGAAATGGTGTTGCAAAATTTTTTGGATATGCTTATATAATGGATAATCCGTTACACTGTCGAGACTGGCTTGATAGCACTCTGAAAGTGATGGTCAAGAAAGAAAGTCAAGATATTGTCTAAAACTCAGGTTACCGAGTTTGTTTCGTCCAGAAATATTGTGTCTGATTTTGAATGATTTCTCATTTCTCCTGTTAATTCAATTTATTGAGATTTGAGATTTGAAACATTTTGTTCAGAGAGTTCTGTAGGCACGCAAACGACCCTCATTTGGTCACAATGATCTATGGACGTTTGCAATACTGCCGGCATCGAAAAATATGCAGCAGTGGATTTCAACAAGCTGATGATGGCGATGAATAAATGTTATTCGGAGTCATCATCATCTCAGCGTAGCATCCCGGTTGCAACCAAAACTTTCGTTTCGGTGGCCGGGGTCCGGTTTCTGACTTTTTCTACTCCACTTCGCACGGACTTCAGCATCACTGGTAGTGAGTCCATTGGCACGCATATCACCTTTTACGATGTCAAGCCAGCACTTTTTGGGTCTACCCCTCTTGCCGGGGCCCGGCGGAGGTGGCATGGCCAGACATTTGTTTCCCACGTAAGCATCCAGTTGCCGTAAAACGTAACCGTACCAACGGAGCCGACACTCCTGCAATTTATCCGCAATGTCACGTCAAATGTTATTCGGAGTGCAAACTTTTACCAATTCTCTACATTTTTTGATTTTAATAAGTTAAAATGTTACAATAAAATGTTGAATATATCTTTGTCCATCCATCTGTTCTTTGGTTCTACCTTTCCTGTATCCATTTATTCTGAATCCTACAATTTTTCTTGTCACATGGTATTCCCCTTTTTACAGTATAAGGTCATGTCAAGCTAGTCTAATACTACTTTGAAATTTCTTCCTATATATAGAGGTACTATAAACGTTGAATACGTGCCTTTATAAAATGTTTACTTTCGTGTTTCTCTTTTCTTTTCACCTAAATTCAGCGCATAAAGGAATAAAGGCAAAATCCAATTGGCCGTGTTTGGATGGCAGTGTTTGTTTTCTTTTCGAAGTGAGTGATGAATTCCGAATTTGGAAATAACTAATATAGTTGGTGAAAATAATGTTAGAATTTCTTTCCTAAGTGCTTTCTTCTGGTTTTAGGTAATGTCACTGCATATTTAAGTTGTCTACGTGTTTGGACTGAAAGAAATGAAAAATAATGTATTTATTTATTGATTTACAAGTTAACACATAATACAACATTTTTATTCGTACAGAGGCGGAGAAAGAATACTAACCTCTATGGCCTGTCATAAAAGGCGATAAAACAACCCACCCTAGCTACGTGATAGGGCCTCAAGCCCGTTTGGGTGGCGACCACCATTGGTCTTAAGTATGCCGCTATAATAACCTTGTATTGTTTTCCGGCATCAGTGACCCAAGTTCCTGTACCCTTATGGGACAGCAGCGTGTTCGCGATGCCACTGGCGTTGCAAACACCCATAGGCGACGGTAACTGCTAAATTCTAAGCGGGCCGTGAGCCTGTCTGCTGTCCTACAACAATAAAAAAAATAACAAATAGCACCAAACCATTACTCAATGTTTCCATAGCATAGTACATTGATTTTAGCGTCAACCTACTGCTACTGGACGACGTGTTTTCTTCATAAACTCTATTTATTGATATTTCAATAGCCATATCTTATTTCGCATTATCATCTTTTACAGAATCCATTCATCTTTTCTCTGGTTTACTCTTTCTTCTGTAACCATTCAAACTCATTTTTGCACTTTTCTATATTACTCTAGTCCTTAGTTGCTTATTTGGTCTATCTATATATACGTACGTCAATTGTTAGGTTGTTAGGTAAAACTACTAAAATAATGGCGTGAAGAAATGCTTTAATAGATCGTATCAAAAGTTAAGCGGAAAATGAGCTTTCATTAAATGTTATCGGTGTGACGAATCTAAACTCCTGGCATGTAACAGGGGTACGATTATGAAAAAATTCAGAGCTTCATTACTAAGTAATTATTTAATAGGCAGTCTACGAAACTATGCATAATTAAATATTGCTATTAGCTGTTATCCGCGACTTTGTTCTCTTGGAAAATGTGAATGTGTTTTATAGCAATAAATAGTAGTTCATACTATAATTTAAACTATAATTTACCTCTTTAATGAAATATAATTTTCATTTAAATTTAAACTTCAAATTAATTTTAAAACTATAGTAAGATAAATATTCCACTGTTGGAACAATTACTATCCTTAATAAAATCCATACGTATACCCCTTTTGTGTCACCCATAATTTAAAACTTTACCAGTAGGTATTCGAACTTTTCATAAATCAAACCCTTACGAACATGGAGCTGCGCCAAAAATGAAATTTAGTTTTTGTGCTATATGCGATTAAAAGGTTTTTTATTTATTTATCGGGTATACTGGGTATACACAAAAGCATTTAACAACATTAAAATAATTAATTAATGTGTATGGAAAAAGTTAGAAAATAGAGGTTGTTATTGGTAAAGTAATAAATAAAAAGACATGGTAAGACCATGCGATGCAAAAGGGAGAATGTTATGTGACAAGTAATATGGTAGAAATGGGAGTTGATGGATACAAAAGAAGGAGTAGGTTAAAAAAGGGCATGAAACTTGAGATGGCGCCTAACAGAGAAAAGCGGAAGGTAAAAGCATTATTTGACGACCTCTTGGCGTAACGGCTAATGCATGGCAATACGCTTGCGGAGGTCACGAGTTTGATTCCCGTCCAGCGTCTGGGTGTTTATGTATATGTATTTATTTACAAAAAAAGGATATATGTAGTATATCAGTTGTCTAGTACCCATTTTATTATTTGATAGTTATTATTATTAGTGCCTCCACATAACATAGTTTAATGGCAGAAAAAGAAGAAAAAAACGTTTTGATTTTAACGCGAAGTAAATTTGACAGTACTTTTTCAAACGTTCAGAAACACATTAGTTACCTTGGACATACGTTCTATTATGATATGCATCAAAAATATCGATTAGGTAATAAATTAATAATCAATTACGAATTTCAAGGAAGGAAAAATATTTCCAATGAGCATTAAAGTGTATGTACATGGATTAGTACTTGTTCATGTGTTGGTTGGTATCTTAGCTTCGTCTCTTCCTTTTCCTGAATAAAGAGCGAAAATACATATGGTTACATTAGTTTTTACAGGGAAAAATATATCATTTTCAACCGTAAAAAAACTGAACGGTACGCCAATTTAATATCTACACTATTTTGACTACTTCAACAGACAATATTGGTTCACGTGCGCAATTAAAACGTAAACATAAATGTATTTCTTATAACAGTATGTAACATATACATGTGTATATGTTACATACTATTATATATTATATATACACATACGCATTTAATAATGTTATTAAATGCGTATGTGTATATACACACATCAAAAAAGTCTAAGCAACATGTACTAATTTAAATTTTAGGATGGTTTTTCACATTATAACTTTGTATTTTATTTTTAAAATAATATTTATAGAGTCCTATGTAAAAATAACAGCTGTTGTCTATAAAAGTTCTTTTAATAACATAAAATTATCCCATTCTTCCTGGGTCCATGTTCTGCGTTCTCTACACCATTCATTTCGACGAGCGCGATTCCCGTGACGTATGGGTGGGCACCTAATTGGGCGTCGAGCTCGTAGGCCGTACTCATGCAGTCGATTTTGCACAGTTTGGGGACTTACATTAACACCACTTGAATTTTGTAGCCTCAAACTTATCTCTCGAGCGGTAACATCGGCTGGCGTCTTGCAGTCAGTTGTATGTACCGGTTTTGCCGAGTGGTTGTACTCCTTTTACAGCCTGGATGCTGTTCAGCGGGTTCCCATGTATTATTTTAGCGCTGCCAAAGACGACAAATAACACTTCTATGAATGCCAAAATGCCGAGATACCTGAGATTGGTTACTTCCCGCTTGCAACATCCCTACAGCTCTTTGCATTTTATTTGCCGTCAAATGACGTCGCTCCATGACTTAAAGAATGTCTAAACAATTCAATTTTAGCCATACTGATTATCAGCTATTATCAACTATTATTAAAAAAAAAACATGCGGGGCAGTCTTTGGGGACTGCCGATAGAAGTGAAGACTAAGTAACTTGTGAATTGTATCGTCGAGCTATTAGATTATTATTTTCGGTTTATAAAAAAGTGTTCAAGGATTAAAGTTTAAATTGGTCATTAACACTTCTTTACAAACCAAAAATTGTTCACCCAAAAAGTGCTCAACGTGCCTAAAGAAGTTTTCACTACAAAAACTCAATTGTGTTTCATTGTAATAAAGTCGAAATTCGAATAGATATGTTAAGTAATACAATGCAATCATTTAAAAGTTACATTATAAAATAAACCTTAAGTCATTATCAATAAGGTTGATATTACTGGAGCAAAACTCCGTCTTACGAATCTTACGAATTTTCGATCGGGACACGTGACCTGACGCGAGTTTAACATTTTTTACCCATCACAAAAAATGTGCATAACGCCGCTAAAGAAGTTTTCACTTAAATAACTAAATACACGACTTATATAATTTTTACACTTTTATTATCCCAGAGAAACCGAATAATCAGTACCACGCTGGACTCCGGGGTAAAGCTGACATGGTTATGTCGTCCACACCATTCTCAGCCACGTGGTGCTGCTGACCGAGATGTGATAGCACACAGACTAAAACCCCGGTCACCACACTCAGCCTTATTTGGAGGGTCACTGGATTTTTGGTCATTGTTCTGTGACATTGTCGATGTAATTTTTACCCTACTACTAAAATAATATAACAAATATTAAATATAACTTTACTAAAACAGCGAAACAAGTTATTGAAACTAATCCGAGAACTATTAATTGTTGTATGGCGTGAAACTGATTCTAATCTACGGAGTTGAAATTTAAATCGATAAGTTTAAATTATTGGTTTCATAAACTCGAATATAATGATATTAATATGTTTTCATGAAGCTTCACGTATCTTGGCTAAGGCTGTGTAGTCTGGGCGAAAGGTTAGGCCTGCTTCTACTCATTCCTAGAGTCATGAAATTCAATGACCTCCTCATTCACGTGTTTGGGTAGGTATCGGGCTTGATTCGAACGGAGTGTAGGAATTAATGTATAATATGTATTTATCCCTAAAAAAGTATATTAATAGTTTATCAGTTGTCTAGTACCCATAACACAAACTATGTGCTACTTACTTTGGGATTAGATGTCGCTGTGCAAATTATACTGATATATCTGTTTAAATGCTTCAAATACGAACGAGACTCCTTTTGCTAGCTTATGGATGGTATGTTGTATTACGAAAAACCTCTAAACTTCAATCATCAAGTGATTCATCCAGGTATTCAACGTTTTTAATTTAGGCCCAGAGTCCGCTGCTAAATTACAGGGTTTCTATCCTGTAATTTTATTTTATTGCTGACGGTCCGCTTAGAATTTAGCAGTTACCGTCACCTATGGATGTTTACGATGCCAGTGGCATTGCGAACACGCTGCTGTCCCATAAGGGTACAAAAATTTGGGTCACTAATGCCGGAACACAACACGAGGTTATTTTATGGGGGCAAACTTAAGACCAAAGGTGGTTGCTATCCAGACGGGCTTAGGACTGTACCACGTTGCTAGGGTGGGTTGTTTTGTCACTTTTTTCGGCAGGCTGACCCTAGCCGCAGAAATCAGTATTCTTTCTACGCCCCTGCACACATAAAAGTAAGTAATTACATGTACGCTATAACGTCATCACACATCAGTGATAATATTTTGTGGGCCTCGTCCGTCGTTTAGCTAGCTATATATATAGATTGCCGGGTTGCCTGGAAGAGATCGCTTTAAGCGATAAGGCCGCCCATTGTCATACAGCATTATATTTTTGTATACCTATTTTAAGTTAGTTTTAAGTATCTGTATGCAATAAAGAGTTTTCATTCATTCATTCATATATATATATATATATATATATATATATATATATATATATATATATATACCTAGTCAGGTCATAAGTATTGTCACACAGTAAAAACTTTTCTTTTAGAATGCTGGCCACAAAAAAGTTTATTGAATTCGAATTTCGAATCGTTCATGAAAATAAAAATGTATAACTTTTAGAATTTTACTCATTTTTAAATATGGAGTGGACGCTTAAAGAAGACCGTGTTGCAGTTATTGCGTTGGATCGTTACAGTTACGCGCCAATTCAAATTTTTAACATACTGAAAAATTTGAATATAACCAAAAGATTCGTTTATCGTACCATCAAACGATACAATGAAGACTCTAGTGTAGATGACAGGTCAAGAAGTGGTCGCCCTCGGTCTGTTAGGACTTCAGCAGTGATAAAAGCTGTGAAGGCACGAATTCAAAGAAATCCCAAACGTAAGCAGAAACTGTTGGCCCTTCAGATGGAGTTAAGCAGAACCACGGTGAAAAGGGTGTTAAATGAAGACTTAGGGCTTCGGGCATATCGAAGAAAAACAGGACATCGTTTGAATGCTCGTCTAATGGACCTGAGACTGAAGAGATGCCGCGCTTTGTTGAAGCGGTACGCGGGAAAAAAATATCGGGAAATTCTTTTTTCGGATGAAAAAATGTTTACCGTAGAAGAGAGCTACAACAAACAAAATGATAAGGTGTACGCACACAGTAGTGAAGAAGCGAGCAACTGTATTCCGCGTGTCCAACGAGGTCATTTTCCATCCTCGCTCATGGTATGGTTGGGAGTTTCTTATTGGGGCTTAACAGAGGTACATTTTTGTGAGAAAGGTGTAAAAACGAATGCTGTTGTGTATCAAAATACAGTCCTGACGAACCTTGTGGAACCTGTTTCTCATACCATGTTCAATAACAGGCACTGGGTATTCCAACAAGATTCGGCGCCAGCTCATAGAGCGAAGAGCACACAAGACTGGCTGGCGGCGTGTGAAATCGACTTCATCCGGCACGAAGACTGGCCCTCCTCCAGTCCAGATTTGAATCCGTTAGATTACAAGATATGGCAACACTTGGAGGAAAAGGCGTGCTCAAAGCCTCATCCCAATTTGGAGTCACTCAAGACATCCTTGATTAAGGCAGCCGCCGATATTGACATGGACCTCGTTCGTGCTGCGATAGACAACTGGCCGCGCAGATTGAAGGCTTGTATTCAAAATCACGGAGGTCATTTTGAATAAACTTTAATGTCATAAGAATCTATGTTTTGTTAAGTTCATTTTGGTATATGAATGGTTACATAATTAATAAACTTGTTACAATTATTTTACATTAAACATGTGACAGAATTTATGACCTGACTAGGTATATATATATATATATTAACATTACATTATAACAATGTACAAGCTTAAGCTCAAAATACATACTTAAATTTGGTCACGGGTAGATCAATAATATCCTTAAAGATTTTATTATAAAAACGTATACCCACGCCCATACCGGAGGATGACTCTTTTCTTAGCCTGAAAGATGTTGGGACCAGTCTATGATTGGATCTGGTGTTTACCTTATGCACATCTATATATTTCACATAATTATTAATATGAGTGAAATTTTTTATATAATGTTATTAAAATGTATTGCGATGCAACTATCATAATCCCTATTTCCCTAAAAAGGGCTATGAGAAAATCCCTAGGACCAAGATTACAAATGGCCTTAATAGCTCTTTTTTTGTAAAATAAAGATTGTATCTAAATCCGATAATCTAGTTCAAAATATATTACGGTGTGCCACAATCACATCAGTGTAAATTTTAGAGGAAAGAGTCTATATGGTTATAAGAGTACAGAATTTTCATCTCAGCATTCTTCACTACTACAGCTACTATAGCACAACCTGTAGCTGAACTAACGCTACATAGTAGCTTTTGGAACTATAATTAATAGCACACAGTTGGACACTTTACCTATATCATAATATCATCGGTGAGTGGTGTAAATAGACATCGTCGAGCCAGTGAGGCACCCATAGAAACACCATAGCTGGGAAATTCGTTAATATAAAAAATGTATATATTATTCAATAAAAACTATTAAACAACAGATTTATAATGTATAAAAAGAGAAAAAAGATTCATGACAGGACAACTTTCATATTCACGCAGTCCCTTTTGGATGTTTATTACGGTCACAGCGCGTTTCACCGCGTAGTCACAGTATTTATTTTATACATAAGTTGTGGAAAAATATTTTTTTCAATTAAATTTCTTCATAAATAGATTTGTTTATTAAAAATACACAGAAAATAACTAAACTAACTGTGAAAGTTTATTTCCATTTAGGAATTCCAATAAAATCTAATAAAAATACATTTTGTTTTATTTCTGTGGAATAGCATGAAAGCGAATGGCTCGCTTGATAGTTATCAATTACTGTCAATCTTGTATGTGTTCGATGCCAAGAACATCCCTTAACTGCTGTTGTCCGCGTGGAAAAACTTGAATCTGGGTCACTTTAGCCGGAACAACACAAGATATTTTAAACCGTGCAGGGACGGAGAAAGAATACTAACCTCTGCAGCCGGGGTTGGCCTCTTGTAAAAGGTGACAAAACAACCCTAGCTTCCTAGCAGGGCTCCAAGCCCGTCTGGATGGCGACCACCTTTGGTCTTAAGTATGTCGCCATAATAACTTTATGTTGTGTTCCGGCATTAGTGACCCAAGTTCCTGTACCCTTATGAGACAGCAGCGTGTTCGCGATGCCACTGGAGTTGAAAACGTCCATAGGCGAGGGTAACTGTTAAATACTAAGTGGACCATCAGTCTTTCTGCTGTCCTACAGCAATAAAAAAACAAAAAGCTATTTTGGCGGCATATTAAGGAACCAGGGGTGGTTGCCATCCAGTCCTTGGACTCCTATGTAACAAACTTGTAACATATAACTATCATTGGAAAGTAAGCTCAAATGGCCAGAATCAGTTTCGTAGAAATGTAACCAAACGTCATCATTGCGTAGCGCTACGCTTTTGCTACGATACATAAAGCGTAGCATTTTAAATACTAGCTTATAATATTTGAACGACATAGTACTATATTAGAATGAGATTGTATATTAATGTATATAAGCAAATTATATTTTAATATTCGCTATAATACCTCCATTACATTATTACGGGAATTCACTCGTGGTCATAGTTGTAGTACATGTTATTTACAACTTTTTGAACGGTTATCATTTTTCACATTCTATAATTAATATTTTCTGTACTTTCATAGTATAATTAATTACGCTTCGCAAAATATATATTGTAGTGGCATATTTTTATCACGCGTGTTAACTATCATTTAGCTTTAAATCTCAGTGGTATCTTAAACTTAAGCGTTGAAGCCCAGCCCTTCCATAATTCCACATATTTTAAACTTACGAGTAATAATGCATCTCGTCTACACACATCCAGTATACACTTTAGAATTTAGAGTCTGCGGTAAGGCATTACAGTATGATTCTAGTTAACGTTGACTCCAGTAACTAATTTTTAGTGACCAATCTCTCTAGTATTGTAGAATAAATTTGACTACCTACTCGAAAATATAATTATAATTTAAGAACTTTCTGTGTTGTTTCATTTACTGAAGAAACGTGATACACAATTAGCCTTCAAGAAGGTCCAAACAATATGGCAGATTTTCGTAGACGTTAAACATCTATTTACAGCTAAATAATAATAATATAATAATAATGATAAATATTTTGTAACAATTCACACAGCGCCTTCTAATCTCATGCTAAGTAGCATAGGACTTGTGTTATGGGTACTAAACACCTGATAAACTATTTTTTGTAAATAAATACATATTATACATAAACACCCAGGCGCGAGACAGGAATCGAAGCCGTGACCTCCGATAGCGTAGCGAAGGTCGTTATCCGTTACGCCACAGTGGTCGTTAATATAATGTTAATATATTATATATAGGATATTATGAAACTTTACCAATAGCTATATAAATACTTAACCTTCGTGGTTTAATGGCATTTGCACGTCAGAAAGTGGGTTTAAGATTAAGATTCCTGTCCCGAGTTTAGTTATAATATGTATTTATTTACAAAAGAAAGGTATATACTTGTACTGATCAGTTATTAATAGTACCATAATATAAGCGCTCTGCTGCTTACTTTAATATTACATAGTACTGTGGCACCTGTCGTATATTTATTAATTATATATTAGATTTTTTCAAATTGCTGTAGGACAGCAGACAGGCTGACGACCCGCTTAGAATTTAGCAGTTATCGTCGCCTATAGGTCTTTGCAACGCTAGTGGCATCGCGAACACGCTGCTGTCCCATAAGAGTACAAGAACTTGGGTCACTAATGATGGAACACAACACAAAGTTAGTATGGCGGCATACTTTAGACCAAAGGTGGTCGCCATCCAGACGGGTTTGAGGCCCTACTACGTAGCTAGGGTGGGTTGTTTTGTCGCCTTTTACGACATGCCGACACCGGCCGCAGAGGTTAGTATTCTTTCTCCGCCCCTGCACGGATAAAATATCTTGTGTTGTTCTGGCTAAAGTGACCCAGGTTCCAGTTCTTCCACGCGGACAACAGCAGTTAAGGGATGTTCTTGACATCGCACACATACAAGATTGACAGTAATTGATAAATATCATAGTTCAGGCAATTAATTATTTGCTTCCTAGAATACTAATATTTTTACACTGTGACCACAAAATAAACTTTTTGAGGTGAGTAAGTGAAGCAAGTTTCCACAATAACGCTGTCAACCTGCGACATGGGTGGGACGCACTAATTTAAGGGACACGACCTTCGTCAACACGTACTGTATTTACAACACCATTACGACATATTTACATGATAAAAATTTATCTTACTAGCGTTCTAGAATAATTTATAACGCTGTGATTTATTAACAGATTTTAAAGGAAATTAGAATCGTGACATCAGAAACCAGGAGGTATGAATTAAAGACAATCATCATGTTTACATTTTTTGATGTGAAACATCTATAGCCGCACGTAAAACCGATTTCTGGCGTGGCGACGCATGCCGCATACCGCTATATGATAGTATATATATACAGTCTATATGCAGTAGTGTGTACGGTGTGACGGCGCAATTGACTGTGCGATTATCTGCCACTCGATCCGGCGTTATTTGTATTTAATGAAAATAAATATTTATTCAATAAATAGTCATCGTTATCTGGAAAAAAAATCGTAATATTTTATTTTATCATTATGACATATTTAGTTCCTATCACAATCTGTTCTTTTCTGCATATTATTACAAAATAATGTTTAAAAAATAATTTACATTTCTGAATATAAATACTGCCATCTAGGATGTACAAGAACAATTACGTTCACATATTAAAAACCATAGAAGTTCGTTTGAATATTTGTTTAATTAGTATTGCTAGTGAATCATAGATGTCACTGTTAATTTACAAGTGTAGAGTTTTAAGGTATGGTGGTTAACCATAATTATGAATTATAGTTGATGAAATTAAAAAGTTAAAAAAATATAACTAATAGGTAAAAAATAATTTTTAATAAATATAATTGTAACCAGAAGGCGTTCTGTGAATTGTCACAGTAAATTTTTATATGTAAACCACCTTATACCATACTCGATATTAGTATTGTTTTATCTAAATTATTGACTGACTCCACATGTCCAATGTCCTCATAACACAAGAGTATGCTCTAAATATGTGCCATAAAACATTCAATAATTTACATATAACTTGACAAATCATGACAGCGCCCTGTTTAGCTATTCCTCAATTGAAGTTGAATGAAAAGAAATTCAGTTTCAAAAAAACAATTACAATAATTTTCTGATACCTTTAACTATATTAACGTTGTTTCGTGTCAATGGTGGATCGTTATTGATAGTGGTTTTGTAGGTGGCGCCTTATTCGTGTTGTCACATCGCACTTCTGCCTCGGCGGAGCTGTTTCTCATGATAGTGTGAGCTCAAAGCCTGCGCCTCGTCTTTCAAATGCTCTCCTTCTTGTAAATTTTTTGTTTGATTCACCTAAGTAATAAGTTGGTGTGAAATAGCGCACTTTCAAGCTATGGTTAACCACTACTATAGTTATTGCTAGCCATTTTACTACCAATGTTTGGCACATTTGACGACCTCCATGACGTAGCGGCTAACGCACTGCGGTTCGCTCGAGGAAGTCACGTGTTCGACCCGTCTCGCGTCTGGGTGTTATGTATAAAATGTATTAATTAACAATATTATATTTGAAAAAGTAATTTATGATGCCATTTGTCCTGTCATAATTGAACAACAACATGGTTTTATTAATAAACGTTCGACTGAATCAAATCTTTGTGAATTATTGGTGTACATAGCGGTGGGGGTCAAATGGATGTTATATATAAAGATTATTCAAAAGCCTTTGATTAAATTTTGCACTCCCTGCTCGTTAGTACGCTTTGTTTGATTGGTATACATGGTGACTTATTGCGTTGGCTGTAATCATATTTAAGAGAACGCAGTCAAGCTGTCACTATTAAGGGTTATTGTTCTTATTTCGTTCCCGTATCCTCTGGTGTACCTCAGAGTTCTCACCTCGGACCGTTAGTATTTGCTATTTATATAAACGAATTATTTATTTGTTAACTTTAAAAATATTTATATTACTTTATGCAGATGATATGAAGATTTTAGGGTCATTAAGACAAATTTAGATTGTACACTCTTGCGAAAAGATCTTGCTCGGTTTTGTAATTATTGCAATGAAAACTATTTAAAACTAAATAAATAAATAAATGTAATTTTATAGAATTTACCAGAAAAACAAAACCTATATTGTTTACTTATTCGCTTGACAGCAATTCTCTCGAGTGTGTGTCTAGGGTAAGAGATCTTGGAGTTCACTTGGATAATAAGCTTACCTTTTCTTCTCATAATAATCATATTACCAGAAAAACCTATCAAATGCTCGGCTTTATTCTTAGAGTTGGTAGGGACTAATTTTACATTATAATTCTTATGTAAGATCTGTTTTAGAGTATGCCTCAATGGTGTGGAACTCTCAATATAGTGTTTATACGTATACAACATTGAATCTATTCAAAATGAATTTATAAAACATTTACATTACAAATGTTCTCACACAAACCATGTAACACTTTAATTGCAATCGTCGTTTACCAGACGTATGGTAAAGGACCAAGTATTTCTATTCAGAACTTCATTTTTAACCAGTAGAGTGCTTTTGAAATGTCTCCGATTGAATTCTCTTAACATAACAACCTTCTCCGTGCCACATATGAAAACTAATTTTTCAAGGAATACTTTTATATATCGGTCTTGTGTGCAGTATAATAAATTGTTTAATTCTTGGGATCTGTTTAATAGTCATATTTTAAATATAAATCATGAGTCACGTCTTTTTCATTAATTAATGATATTTGACAATATTTTTAAATATATAGTATTATTTACTTTGGTTTATTATATTGGTTGATTATAAATTCCAGTTAATGTTAATTTAAGTTACGAAAAATTTCCAAATACATAAAATGAGACATAATTTTTTTATTGACAATTTATAATCAACCAAAAACCAAAGTAAATAATATCAAAGTAAATAAAATAAATAATTCAGTAATTGTATTTTTTTTAGTAAAAAAATGTATTATTTAATTGTACGATGCCGGTCACGGACCGAGATTGCACCGCACAGGAATGATAAGGATAGCTCGAGAGCAGTGGACTGTATGGGAGAGGCGGGGAGAGGAGCGGTGGTTAGAGAGACGCGATACCTTGCAGTGGGCAAAGAAATTCGCACTGACCTTGATTTCATCCCTTCCCGGTTCGGTTCAGGTCCGCTCGCGGAGGAACTGTTGCACGGCACCAGCTAAATTCACGCACACTGAACACACAATTAATTATGGCACGACCAATGAGAGTTTGGAATAACTGAAGTGAGGTCGAACGTCTACCGTCCCGCGCGTTTAAAAGCTTGTGCGTTACTAATTATATTATTATCGGCCCGCCATCGCTTTTACCATATACCTCACTGAAAGTGAGGGTAAGTAACAAAAATCAGGAGGCAGGATTTCAAATATCCTTTATGCAAGGATCGAACATATTAATGGAAACTTGGTTAATGTATGTATTTTGTATATTTTTGATTGCTTTATGAATTATTTTAATTAGTTTTTTCACAAATAAGGAAAAAAAAAACAAAAAAAAAACATGTGATAAGTATATCAGTTGTCTAGTATTAACACAAGTTCTTGAGGAATTTAGTTTGGGACTAAAAGGCGCTGTGTAAATTGTGCCAGTAAATATTTATTATTTAATTATGTTTACTTTCTTCTTTGTACAATTAGTCAGTCCACTTACTTTTACTTACTACGTACTCGCTATGTAATACATAAAAAACTAACACATCCTAACATTGTACTCATTTTTCACGTAGAAGTGAAAAGTTGGCCAAAACTACGGCCTTGTTTCCAACGCCCAGTTTTTCGTTTAAAATAAAAACACAAAACGCAGTCCACGACGAAGTTTTGATTAATTGTAAGAATGTTGTATGCTCACTTTTATTTCATAATACCTTTTACGAGAGTTTCAGAGAGTTTTCAATTCGACAATAGAAAACTTTTTTTAGTTTACGTATATTTTAATGTAATAAATATTTTATTGCTTTAATTTAAATTCATAGCACAACTATTCATTAATTATATAAATTCCAATTCCAGGTCAAGACTTCTGCACGTTTAAAACTCTGTTGACATATTTGGGAATATTTTACTGTAATGTTTTGTGTATAGGGCAAGCCTATTGGCATACGTATGAACGCCGATAACAAAGATTAAAAATTGTTTTTTGAGATTCTAATAAATATGAGGCTTGTAAATGGTTTATTTTTATTAAAAAATAAACTTTCTTTATTCCTTAAAATACATTTTGAAAATGTCTATTTTCAGCAGTAGATTTTGTGTTTATTTGCAAATATCTCTAGGTTACGATTTTAGTTCAATGATTTCTTTATATAGCATTTTGTCGTCTGTTGTTGCTGCTATAGACACGAGGTAGAACCTATTTGCGGGAAATAGTTGGAAAAAAAATCTCTATATATATAGTCAGGTCATAAGTATTGTCACACAGTAAAAACTTTTCTTTTAGAATGCTGGCCACAAAAAAGTTTATTGAATTCGAATCTCGAATTGTTCATGAAAATAAAAATGTATACTTTTAGAATTTTACTCATTTTTTAAATATGGAGTGGACGCTTAAAGAAGACCGTGTTGCAGTTATTGCGTTGCATCGTTGCGGTTACGCGCCAATTCAAATTTTTAACATACTGAAAAATTTGAATATAACCAAAAGATTCATTTAGCGTACCATCAAACGATACAATGAAGACTCTAGTGTAGATGACAGGTCAAGAAGTGGTCGCCCTCGGTCTGTTAGGACTCCAGCAGTGATAAAAGCTGTGAAGGCACGAATTCAAAGAAATCCCAAACGTAAGCAGAAACTGTTGGCCCTTCAGATGGGGTTAAGCAAAACCACGGTGAAAAGGGTGTTAAATGAAGACTTAGGGCTTCGGGCATATCGAAGAAAAACAGGACATCGTTTGAATGCTCGTCTAATGGACCTGAGACTGAAGAGATGCCGCGCTTTGTTGAAGCGGTACGCGGGAAAAAAATATCGGGAAATTCTTTTTTCGGATGAAAAAATGTTTACCGTAGAAGAGAGCTACAACAAACAAAATGATAAGGTGTACGCACACAGTAGTGAAGAAGCGAGCAACCGTATTCCGCGTGTCCAACGAGGTCATTTTCCATCCTCGCTCATGGTATGGTTGGGAGTTTCTTATTGGGGCTTAACAGAGGTACATTTTTGTGAGAAAGGTGTAAAAACGAATGCTGTTGTGTATCCAAATACAGTCCTGACGAACCTTGTGGAACCTGTTTCTCATACCATGTTCAATAACAGGCACTGGGTATTCCAACAAGATTCGGCGCCAGCTCATAGAGCGAAGAGTACACAAGACTGGCTGGCGGCGCGTGAAATCGACTTCATCCGGCACGAAGACTGGCCCTCCTCCAGTCCAGATTTGAATCCGTTAGATTACAAGATATGGCAACACTTGGAGGAAAAGGCGTGTTCAAAGCCTCATCCCAATTTGGAGTCACTCAAGACATCCTTGATTAAGGCAGCCGCCGATATTGACATGGACCTCGTTCGTGCTGCGATAGAGGACTGGCCGCGCAGATTGAAGGCTTGTATTCAAAATCACGGAGGTCATTTTGAACAAACTTTAATGTCATAAGAATCTATGTTTTGTTAAGTTCATTTTGGTATTTAAATGGTTACATAATGAATAAACTTGTTACAATTATTTTACATTAAACATGTGACAGAATTTATGACCTGACTAGGTACTATATACTTCAATCGAAGTCAATTATATTGAGAAATATTATAATTTGTCGCCCTTTTCAAGTCCCTAAAAGAGATTGGGGGTACTTCTTATTTTATTTCAGCCTAAGACCATATTGACACCAGTATTCTAATTTAACACCAGCTAACACACAGGCTGATAGCCCACTTAACAGTGAGCTCAAGTCGCATAGACGCAAGGAACAAAGATAAACTGCTTACACCTTCTTGTAAACTCCGGAAAGTATACAATAGTTTTATTGATAATAATTAAAGTATATTTTATTACGTTAAAATCGAGAATTAAAGACTTTCAATAAGTAAGTTTAAAAAGCTATTAAGCCACGTCTGTATGGGAAAGGATATTACATTATTAAATTAAATATATATTGACTTTATTATAAATATTGACAACCGCACAGACTGTGAATAAAAACAATTATATTGTCATTATGTTAACTAATTTTTTCCTCCAATTTTTATTTTGTAATTAAAGTTGTACACTATAAAAGAGAAATATAAAATAAGACGAAAAACATTCGCTGGGGAGTTTGTTTCGCCGTTTCTCCTCTAGCTAGAATTTTGTATTGGAAACGAATCTACTACATTTGACATTAAATAAGTGATCTGTAAGATTGATTTAAATTATTTGGATTTGATTTGCAGTTACCGTCAATTATGATTATTTGTGGTGCCAGGGACACCACGAACACTTAGCCATCCGTGCCCTAATTGGAACCTGGGTCGTTAATGCCGAAACACAACACAAGGTTATTATAGCGCCATATTTAGACACTAGCGGTGGTCTTTGGTAGGGTTCCACCATCTAGCTAAGGTTGTTTTGTCGTCTTTACGACAAATCGACCACAGCCGCTAGGATAAATACTCCACCCTTACACGGTAAAAAAAATATGTATATAAAAATATTCGAATACAAGTTTATATAATAGAAATCCATACAAAAAGTTTCCATCTAAAACTTATTAATGTTATTGCAGTAATTTGGTCCCATCTAACGAGGACTATTCTATTTGTTTCCAAGTTGGGTATAACTTCGTTAACTGTTTCGTAGATACGTATTTTTACTAGGAAGAGAATAAAAACATAAATAAATATATAACAATAATTACAACTAGTTTTCATTCATTTGGATTCATTTGGATATATTATCCAAAACGCAGCGCACAAAACACGCTTTCACACATTTTAACGAATCATCAACACTTTCAAATTCTTAACAAAAAGATTACTGTAAATTTCTCAAATTATGACGACCTCTGTGGCGTAACGGATATCACACTTCGGTACGCTTGCGGAGGTCACGGGTTCTATTCCCGTCTCGCGTCTGGGTGTTTATGTATAATATGTTTATGTACTATATGTATTTACGTATTTAGTATGAATAAGGTGTTTATGTATAATATTTATTTACAAAAAAATGTATATAAGTAGGATATCAGTTGTCTAGATGACGCTGTGTGAATTGTCACAAAATATTTATTTATTTATTTCTCAAATATATAATTATTCGTAAATCTAGCGCCTGTTATTTTTTCTGGCCCCGAACTTTCTTAGAATTAGAACTTTTTCAGAGTCTGAATGTCTAGCATGGTTTTTTTAATGCTGTAGGACAGCAGACAGGCTGACGTCCCGCTTAGAATAGTTCTCCCGCTTAGTTACAGTCGCCCATGGGTGTTTGCAACGCCATTGGCATCGCGAACATCCCATAAGGGTACAGGAACTTGGGTCACTAATGCTGGAACACAACACAAAGTTATTATGGCGGTATACTCAAGACCAAAGGTGGTCGCCATCCAAACGGGTTTGAGGCTATACCACGTAGCTAGGATGGGTTGTTTCGTTGCCTTTTACGACAGACTCACCCCGGTCGCAGAGGTCTGTGTTATTTCTCCGCCCTTGCACGGTTAATTCCACTCGAGCCCCAACGGACATACTGGGTTCAATACATATTATGATGTTGACCTCGGTCAATTTCGCAATAAGTATTTTTGTCGCCTATTGTATATAATGATCCATAACGTTTTACTGCTGACCTTGGGCTTCTCTTTAATGGTAAAGGGAATAACGGATCATTTTGTTTTTATTGCATTTAAATTAGTTGATCAAAAATCCTAACAATAGAGCTAAATCCTAAACCCTTAGATACTGTCACAAAATCTAATACAATTTTATAACACTTTACGTCGTGTAATATTTTATTGCCCGCTGCATCCATCGTAACAAAGTAAGACGTCTAGGTGGAAAAACTGTACGTAGTGTCAATAGGAAAATTTTCCAAGGAAATAGATCGAAGGAAAAACGTTGTGAAAGTATAAATTCAATCATCCTGTATCTGTGTTCCAACCAACCAGACTGGAGACAAGGATAGCAATAACGATCCTTTAAAACCTGTATTTAATTTTAAACTAATCTAAACTTTATTATCCAAGGCATTTAGTTGAATATTAAACGAGGGGATACGTCGCTTGTGATTTTTATGAATGGTGGATATGTCCTTTTCATCCAAAGGCAGTTTCAGCCACGGGTCTAACAGTCGCGTAGAAACCGTCCGGAGCGAAACCCGCTTCCTATCGACTTTACTATTAAAAATTAAAAACACAAATTACCTTTACTAACAAACTATATAAGACAGTAATATATTTTATACGATATTTATATCATTATAAATAGCTAATCGTACATTTTGATCAATTTTGCCACAGTAACGTTTATCCTCGAAATTTTGGTGTTTTTACTTATATTTTTGCTAAGTGTGGCTTGTATATAAACTATATAATATTGATTTGGATACTTAGTTAATTAAAAAAGTAATTATGAAAACTTCATCGTTTTCCCTGCGTGTTATGAGAAGGGTAAGTTTTATACATTACTATACATATATAATATATAAACACTGATAGACATGTAATGTATCTACAGAAATATATTTCTTTTGACGAACGTAACAGGTTGTCAAGAGCAACGCAGGTGGCGAGCGCTACAGGTTGGTATCTTAATATCGACGATAAGGTCCTTCGGCCACACCCTGGCTTCTTATATATACCAAACTTATATACATATATTATAATATAACACAATTAATTATAATATTTATAATTACATATTCAAACGAAATTATATATACATTCGCATTCTAATAGATGTCATAATTTATTTAATTACGAATATTCCCAGTTTCTATAATAAAAAAAGAAAGGTTGTCGACATAACTTAAAGTATAGATTATTATAGATTACATTTGAAGGTATTGTATAGTATTATATACGAAACTTCCGTTCTTTATAGGAATTTCCGTCATCAACGTATATTTTTACTAGGAGTTCTTCTAAAGCCATGCGAAGTTGCAAAAGACATTTTATTTTCAAATTTTATTGGCCAATTTTCGTAACACGTCAAAGTATGAGCGTAGTGAGCTTTTATTC
The DNA here is from genome assembly GCA_963693495.1 of Malacosoma neustria. Taxonomy (NCBI): domain Eukaryota; kingdom Metazoa; phylum Arthropoda; class Insecta; order Lepidoptera; family Lasiocampidae; genus Malacosoma; species Malacosoma neustria. The sequence goes on from OY856386.1 coordinate 16,020,456, forward strand.
ACAGCTTTTTTTATTAAGAAGTATAGTTTCATTTTTTTAAGAAGATATATTAACACGTTAAACATCACCATAAAAGACTTCTAAAAATTTTTTTCTTAATATTTATAGTATTTTAAGATTTGTACCTAAAATGTCTATCGTAGGGTTTCGTAATGAATAATAAACAAAACCGCTTGAAGGCACCATTAACCCCCCATGGCGGGATCAAGTAAAACAGATGAGGTCACCGGTGACCTCCATGGCGTTTAATGTGTTAAGTGACAACGTATCGCAAGGCTTTTTTACCAATATATAAATTACAGGGTTACTAGGGTTGCCTGGAAGAAATTGCTCTAAGCGATAAGGCCACCCATTGTTCAGTAGCTTGTAAGTTTATTTCATTTTCTTGTATATATATTTAAGGTGAACAATAAAGAGTTTTCATTCATTCATTCATTCATTACAAATACGTACTCTCAGGTTAAAAACAACGATTCGCAGTTCATTCAAATTGTTCTCGTGACGAACAAATCCAGAACAAACCGGTTGAGCCCATCTCAACCGTACAAAATCTCTGAACCAGTCATGTAACTAGTTGTTTCTTTAGGAGTAAAAATTTGAAACTATTCAAACAATTGACGATAATCATAAATCATGTTAACAAAGATTTTTTTTTTATTGCGTAGGACAGCAGACAGGCTGACAGCCCGTTTAGAATTTAGCAGTTACCGTCACCTATAGGTGTTTGCAACGCCAGTGGCATCGCGAACACGCTGCTGTCCCATAAGGGTACAGGAACTTGGGTCACTAATGCCGGAACACAACACAAGGTTATTATGGCGGCATACTTAAGACCAAAGGTGGTCGCCATCCAGACGGGCTTGAGGCCCTACCACGTAGCTAGGGTGGGTTGTTTTGTCGCCTTTTACGACAGGCCGACCCCGGCCACAGAGGTTAGTATTCTTTCTCCGCCCCTGCACGGATAAAAAGCAATATCGTTTTACTTATGTGAAATGTTGATTAAAAGTACGAACGACTTTCCTAAGTAGAAATATTTCAGGTGCATTCAAAGGTTGGTCTCTGAAGACGGTGTAACCTTGAATTTAAGTATCCAATAGCAGATGGCAATCGTTACGATAATAAAACTAAATTTAGCCAAACTAATTCCATTTATTTTCGTGTATATTTTATTGGAGTGAGAGTGGACCGATATTGCCTCCGTCGAACAGCTGCTCCGGCTGGCTGCTGATAGAAATGAATACAGGAAGCTAACGGCCAACCTTCAGGATTGAAGAGGCACTGGAAGAAGAAGTATATTTTATTGATGAGGCACGGCAGAGAAGCTAGCGATCCACTTAGTAGTTAGCAGTTACCGCTGCCTATAGATGTCTACGACGCCAGGGGTATCGGACGTTACCGCCAACGTAGGAGAATTGGATCCTGGGTTACTTACCTCGGAACACAACATTATGGCAGTATTCTTAGAGGTGGTTGCTATCTAGACGAGCTTGAGGCCCTACCACCTCGCAAACTATCCGTGTAGGGGCGGAGAAAGAAGACTAACCTCTGCGGCCCAGGTTGGCCTGACGTAAAAGGCGACAAAAATAACCCACCCTAACTACGTGGTAGGGTCTCAAGCCCGTCTGGATGGCGACCGCCTTTGGTCCTAAGTATGCCGCCATAATAACCTTGTGTTGTGTTCCGGCATTAGTGACCCAAGTTCCTGTACTCTTATAGGACAGCAGCGTGTTCACGATGCCACTGGCGTTGCAAAAACTGTCTGCTGTCCTACAGCAATAAAAAAATACTAGTGAAAGAAAGCGTCATCATGGGCACTAATGGAGATTACGAGTACCTATTTCTCATTTTATTTATTTATAAACACCTGCCTACAAAGCAAAATCATTGATGATGATGTTATAAATATATATGTGGTATATCAGTTGTCTAATACCCATAACACAAGAGACTAGATGGCTCTGTGTCAAATGTCCCAGTATATTTATATATTTATAATGAGAATCGTTCCTGTGAGTGTCATACATCTTACCTACCACGTATTTTACATATTATATTAAATTAATTTTATAATATGTTGTTAAGCATGTAGTTTATTTATGCAAATGAGACTATTCATTAGACAAAGTCATAAAATTAAATTTCATTCCCATCGTGTTGGTTAAAATTATAATTTAAAAAATATGTTGGGATATTTCACACAGCGCCACCCAGTCCTACACTAAGCTGCATAGCACTTGTGTTATGGGTACTAGACAACTGATATACTACATACATATAAACTCTTTTTTGTAAATAAATGCATATTATACATAAACATCCAGATGCGAGACGGGAATCGAACCCATGACCTCCGCGAGCGTACTGAAGTGCATTAGCCACTACGCCAGAGAGGTAGTCGAAGCTCATAGAGATTATATCATAATTGCTATTTTAGGCATGCTAATTCAAAATTGATTCTTTAGGACAACAATGATCGATTGACCTTCTTGTATTCACAAACTCAAATTCTCTCTAGTAGGAAAAAAATATATAATTTATTATTTATATCCGTGCAGGGGCGGAGAAAGAATACTAACCTCTGCGGCCGGGGCCGGCTTGTCGTAAAAGGTGACAAAACAACCCACTCTAGTTACGTGGTAGGGCCTCAAGCCCGTCTGGATGGCGACCACCTTTGGTCTTAAGTATGTCGCCATAATAACCTTGTGTTGTGTTCCGGCATTAGTGACCCAAGTTCCTGTACTCTTATGGGACAGCAGCGTGTTCGCGATGCCACTGGCGTTGCAAACACCCATAGGCGACGGTAACTGCTAAATTCTAAACGGGCAGTCAGCCTGTCTTTTTTTTTTATTGCTGTAGAACAGCAGTCCTGTCTGCTGTCCTACAGCAATAAAAAAGGTGAATATAAATGAACTTAGTAAAATGTTATACTCTTAAAATGGCCCTTCACTCTTCTCATTTACTATGCAAACAGCTCTTTAGTTACTTGCGCTGAAACTAAAACATTTAAATTAAAATTCAAGGTAAAATTTAAATATATGCCAGATAAGGGTTTGTAATAATATTTATAAAGATAGGTAGATAATTCTCTCACAAGCAGAATTAATAAACATACATCCAGACCAGACCGAACTATTTATGTTATTATTTTTTATTGCTAATAACAACAGACAGGATGGCGGCCCACTTAATAGTAAGCATTTTCCGTCGCCTATGGATGTTTGCGACGCTAGGGGCACCGTAAAGGTATGATTCCGAACTACGGTGCACGCAGCACTACTGCCTAGCTCAGAATGTACTTCATATTATAAGCTTAAAGAGTTTGTATGGGGACCGGTAGTGCCGCGGCAGCAGTGTCGCAGCAGCACTGCTGCGTGCAGCGTAGTTCGGAATCGTACCTTAAACATGCTACTGTACTAAGGGTATAGGTACCTGGGTCACTAATGACGGAACAAAACACAAGGTTATTATGTTGGCATACTGATACACCGATTTCCGTCCAGACCTTGTCGGCAGAACGACCTTGGCCGCAGAGGTTAGTATCCTTATTCCGCCCCTGTGTGGGGAAAAATATTTCTATTATAAAAGATATTTCGACCTCCGTGGCATAACGGTTAATGCACTTCGATACCCATTTTGCGTGTATTTATTTACAAAAGAAAAAATGTATGTAGTTTATCAGTTGTTTAGTAGCTACGCACACAACACAAGTTCTATGCTACTTAATTTGGGACTAGAGGGCGCTGTTTGATTCATGCCGGTATATTTATTATTTTATTTATTTTATCCTCTCATATCGAACCTACCAAAGCTATATAGCTCGCAAAAATCAAAATATGCAAGCTGAAGTGAAAATGGGCCGGTCAAGTTTGTCGCATGACTGATGGGCTTTGGAGCAAACGAGTCCTGGAATGGAGACTGCGTCTCTGCAAACGTAACATAGAATGCCCCCAACCCGATGGAGCGATGACCAGAAGGTTGCTGGTCGTTGGATGGAAAAAGTCAGGGACCGGCATTTGTGGCGCAAACTTGGGGAGGCCTACGTCCAACAGTGGGAAATGCGGCTGACGACGGCATATCGAACGTACAGACACGACTGTACTATCGTTCACTATCAATGGCTTTGTCGTTGAGCCAGCCGTGTCCTCAATACATTACAAATAATCCTATTCTGGCGACGGGAAGATTAATGCCACCCATTATTTTTGTGAGCATCGTTAAAGGCGATAAAGTTTACTTCACATCCTTGGTAGCAGAAAAATACACAATTCGGTATTTTCTATCGGGCTTTATTATATACCAGCTGACCGGCAAACGTTGTTTTGATATATAAATTAAAAAAAAAACTAACATATATCCTTCTCCAAGATTCAATCTATTTATTATCGAAATTCATCAAAATTGGTTCTGCCGCTTAGGCATGAAAACGTAACAGACATACACAGTTAATTTCATATTTTCAACATGAATATGGATGATACACACATTTTACAAAATTAATTAACCTCATCTATGCTTCTTCAAAATACTGTTATAAAAAGCTTAATTCATCTTTGTATTCCATTTAATAAAATGTCATTAAGAAACGTCCTGGTTCTGACAAGTTTCATGAACTGGACAGTTTAGAAATTACATTTCGAAGCTATGTAATTTAAATACCTCAACTACTATTAAGGAGTTGCAGTCTTGTAAATAGCGGGCGTTTCATGATTCAGCATTAAGGTAACATATTAAAGTCAATTTTATTAATATATTCAAATATCTTGAAAATATACTCAAAATTAATTTTACCAACATTTTGTAACGTGTTTATTATTGTTGAGGAACAGTAGACAGGCTGACGACCCACTTAAGCAGTTACCGTCGCCTATGGATGTTTGCACAACACAGGGTTATTATAGGGTTATATTTAGAAACCATACCAGACAGCTTTGGGGCCCTACCAACTAGCTAAACAGGTTTGTTTTGTCGTCTTTTACGACAGGCTAACATCGATCGCAAGGGTCAGTATTCTTTCTCCGCCGCTTGATGTTTCGCTATTTATAATAGAAAAAGCGTGGCTTTGACTGTAGGAACAGCTTGACAACCAATTTTTGTCGTCTCGATATTGCTAACAATTATGACACTTGGACATTAATACAAATAAGTAAATTAAGATTGAGACAAAACAAGCTATGTGAGGTTGTTGGTTGATTAGAGAGGAAAACTAAACGGCAAGTTTTATGGCTATAGCTGTGAAGATTCAGCTCCAAGCTTCCAATAGTAAATGTCAACTAGTTATACTTGCAATATCAAGGTTATTTTCGAAGTAATTTTATGACACCTTAAGTAACTCATAATTGAAGAGCAAACCATAACTGAAAGTGTTTTTAATCCTGTTTAAACTGAATCACTACACTGCACCCCACACACTATTCGTTAATAATTGATAATTGAGTATTCAGAAATAAAGATAAAGCTATCTCATCATTTTATTATAAATAACGACCTTCGTGAGGCTTCGTATGTCGTCATGTATTATAGGCACGTTTCACACAAAAAAGTATGTAAGTATTATATCATTTGTCTACAAGCGCGCTCTGGTGCTTACTTTGCGACCTGATGGCATATATATATATATATATATATATATATATATATATATATATATATATATATATATATATATATATATATATATATATATATATAGGTAACTATTAAAAGCGAAATGGAATGTGACCTTATTATGCAAACACGGATGATTTGCTCGAAAGAACAAATACAGAAGTATTGTTAAATTCGTTGAATAAAAACAAAATGTTTTTCCGCCATCTATCTTTCAGCAGCTTAAATCATTGCCAAAATAATACAAATTTTTACCTTAACTTTAGGGAGTGCCTAATTGGTATTGCATCTTCAGAAGTTCGATAATAGGTTCAGGATTTGTGAATATATAGGTATATTTGTCAAGACAACACGTTGCACTAACTTTGCCAGTTTGGCACATATTCAACATCCGTACATTACAAGATAAGAATTCTAATTTATTCACTTCTCGAAAATGTTTTAAAAGTTGAGGGTATACAAACTATATCAGATTAGTATCAAGACTGTATAAGTTAGTATAAAAACCATTTCCTTTCTTTGGCAGCGTGAACAAGGCGGTGCCAAATTTCTTATTGACGTCCGGAAAAATGTTTTGTGCGACACTATCTTGAAGTGACTGTATTTATTTAGGAGACTACGTATACCACATTTTCATGACTGTTTACTATCAATAAAATACTTTTTTGTTAGAAGATATGGTGATTACCCCGGAATATGCCGCCATAATAATAACCTTGTGTTATTAAGTTAGTATAAAAACCATTTCCTTTCTTTGGCAGCGTGAACAAGGCGGTGCCAAATTTCTTATTGACGTCCGGAAAAATGTTTTGTGCGACACTATCTTGAAGTGACTGTATTTATTTAGGAGACTACGTATACCACATTTTCATGACTGTTTACTATCATTAAAATACTTTTTTGTTAGAAGATATGGTGATTACCCCGGAATATGCCGCCATAATAATAACCTTGTGTTATTAAGTTAGTATAAAAACCATTTCCTTTCTTTGGCAGCGTGAACAAGGCGGTGCCAAATTTCTTATTGACGTCCGGAAAAATGTTTTGTGCGACACTATCTTGAAGTGACTGTATTTATTTAGGAGACTACGTATACCACATTTTCATGACTGTTTACTATCAATAAAATACTTTTTTGTTAGAAGATATGGTGATTACCCCGGAATATGCCGCCATAATAATAACCTTGTGTTATGTTCTGGCATAAGTGACAGGTTACAGTTCCCTAACACGCACGCCAGCGGTACCCATGTACGCGTCGCAAACATCCATGTTATGTTATGCTAACTATTCAGTCGTCAGCCTGTCTACTGTCCCACAGCGTTAAGTTTTTAGATTTTAATATCGTGTTTATTAATGTTTTGATTAACTACATTTTGATAATGTTTCGGGTGATTACCAGTATAGAGTTTTAACGTATGGTGAAAAAATCATGAAATCTATCAACAAAACTTTGATAAAAAGAATTGTTGAAGATTTAAATGATGACATGAAAATAACCGGTTAAAATGAGCTCGTTTATTCGACTGGCGCAGCCAGTCAATCAATAATAAGATAAAAAATAAAACTACGCACAATATCCCTCTATCTTTAATTTAGAAATATGGGCGCTTTATGAGTCCCAACCCACATTAGGGAAGTAATAACACTAGAAATTAAACAACGGGATTTGTAAAGATGCACTGTATTGTTAATAATTACAGTTACGTTGTATAAGTTATAATAGTTACCGTTATGAAAAATGAATTCGAGAATACAAAATTAGAAACTACGTTACAATAGGGTTTAACGGCTTTCGCGATTGTCGGTTTATTGGCGGGTGCGCAGCCGTTTACGAGGCGAGCGCAACCTTCCGTCTTGGCGTGCGGTCGGTGGACGACGTACTGACTGTCGTGAGCCCTCGGATGAGCTTCCTCAGACAGCCAAGGGTGGTGTCCACGCCTAACGGTATTTTCTATGGTGGCGAGCGGTGTGAACCGATGCGCGCCACAGAAGTACTTTTTGTATTCCATCCTTTTTCTCTGTCTCCTTATTTGGGGTGTAACAACCTTCTGCGGCGGCAAGACCAAGTTTCGACTTATAAGTCTGTCGCTTATTTGATGACTAATATTGCCAGTATTAATTTCATTGGGTTCATGAGTCTCTCTTCTGCTGCACATGGGTGTTTCCCGAAGTTCACCTTTATCTGGAGAAATAGAAATAGGCGAAGAATGTGCTTCTTTAGCAGCAACTTGATTGCTCCTAGTATAGGTATTGCGTTCTGGTACCAGGAACGCAGGCACAGGGATCTCAAATAGATCACCAGATTTGGGATTCTCGAGGCATCTATCTTCTACCACTTTCCCCTATATTTGAGAATTTGATTTGTATATATACCTCTTGATCATTTCCTCTAAATGGAGTAGCTGTGTAATAAAAATGGAACGACATCAAGACACAATTTCCCCAATATAAAAATTAACTTTACGTTTCCCGCCGTAAGCACTGTTTGATTTTTACAATTTTGTCGAGTCGAATGTCAGATGGTTCTAGAAAATTAGGCTTTAATATATCTAATCTACATCTTAAGCTGCTGCCAAATAATACATCAGCAAGAGTTATTTATATTCCAGAAATTCCAAGTATTCCAATAGGAATGCTTGGAATTTCTGTATTGTAATAGGATTTCTTACAATTTTGTGTTTGTATCACGCAAATTTGATCTGGACAATAATATGGTCTTGAGAGCTCTTTTAATAATTTTGACATAACTCTCAGCTTGCCCATTGCTAAATGGGTTATAAGCAGGAGAGGTGAGATGAGCTATGCCGTTACGTAAACAAAAAAATTATAATTCCTTGGAAACAAAAAAAGTGCCACTATCTGAGCAAATTGTATGAAACAATCCAAACCTAGCCCTTACTTCGCACAGTTTATTTATAACGATGCGTGAACTGTAGCCAGACGAATCGTCAAAACATTCTGCCCATTTTGAATTCGCATCAACGATAATTAAATAAGTTCTGCCATTTAGTGGACCTAGAAAATCTAGATGTATACGATCTCACGGAGTGGACGAATATGGCCAGGGTGTCAACAATAAACCTGTTTCTTGACTCCATCTTCGACCTGCGACAAGATGGCACATCCACAGTCTCCAGTCTACAGTGGCACAGTGGCAGATCCACAGTCAATATTAATTGTAAGTTTGGATAGAAATGTATACCATTCTTGCATAAAAGGATTGAATACGTTCAATGTGCCAACTTTAGCCATTATCGTAATAAATACACACGCGTTACTTTTTGTCCTCGGTGCCAACTGTTAAAGGTTTAAATGATATCGCGAACATTAAAAGAACCGGTAAGAATTTGCTCGTTTATTTGACTGACACAGCTAGCCAACCAACAATAAGATAAAAACTAAAACTACGCACAGGAAGAATAAACTGAACTCATAAAATATACGTTTTCAAACAAAAAATAAGAGGTTTTTACACCATGGAGTTCTATGATACAATAAAACCACATATCGAATTAAGAACCTGCTCTTTTTTGGCTATTGGTTCAAAAAACTCGTGCCAAGATTGCGTACGAAATTTAATTTTCGCTAATGGAAGTTTTTAAGGGTTTGCCAGGAATTTGAAATGTCGATTAGACAGCAGGGAAATGTACAAGTAAATGGCATCTAACGAATTTGTCCTTTTACTATCATACAGGCAAAAAATCTGCATCATAAGCATATACATGTATTGTGAACCCGTTTGAATATGAACCCGTGACGTCTAGTTTTATTCAAATTAAAAAATATTTTCATTTCATGGTCCATTTGACCCACTTGAAACTTATTATTAATTTAACAAATGCAGCTCGTTCAAAAGGAGTTTCCCTGAATTTTTTTATTAGTGGGTACTACTATGATATTGCACAAGTGATTAGAGTTTGAATACATACATACATACATATAATCACGCCTCTTTCCCGTAGGGGTAGGCAGAGACCACTTCTTTCCACTTTTTACGATTCTTACATACTTGTTTCGCTTCGTCCACTTTGATTATTCCCTTCATACATGCCCTTCGGTTTAGGGTACTCTTGACCTGACTTTTTTTCAAGACGTCCATGATCTAGTCTCGAAACGTCCACCTAGGTCTACTCCTTCCAACACTTCCATTCACACTCGCCTTATACACTTTTTTCGTCAATCGTTCTTCATTCATTCTCTCTCTTATTATATTATCTTACACGTATAATGGTTAAACAAAATGTAAAGTCCGAAAGAGAATTATATAGAATTCAAAACAAAAAATTAGTATACTTTGAACATATTTAAACATATACGATTTCATGAAAACTAACTTTTGATTTAGCCACAGATGTCGAAACATTTCTCGCGTCATGTTTTATTGACTCAATACGTGAGCAATATATTTCGGCTGCGGAAGAAAAGTGTAGCTTCGATACCTCATTAGGGGAAGCTAGTTTACCTTCGTATCAATCTTTAGTGGCATTTGAGCAGCTTTATATTCAAATTAAATTGAAAATTCTGTTATTCAATCATAATAAGTAAAAGTTAGAATGGAATGTTCAGATAATAAGGAACATGTTAGGAATATTAAACTGTCTAAATTAGAGATGTGTACTTTTAACGGTGATCACGAAAATTGCCCGATATTTTACAAGACGTTTCGAACGGTGAGTCACGAAAATCCAGACTTAACTGACGGCGAAAAAATACAATATTTAGTAGATAGATTATTAAACGGCAAGGCACTTGCTATTTGTCAGGGTTTGATACCGTCCGCTGAAAATTATATTGTTATTTGGAATGCGTTATTAAATAAATTCAATGAAAAACGTTTGCTAGCCGCGTCTTATTTGGATAAATTAATGAACTTGGCGGCGGTTGATTCGAATTTACCCGCTAGTTTACAGCATTTCGTAATTGGTACTTTAGATAACTTATTATTTCTTCATATAGGCTGTAAAAAGGTCAGGTCAGACAGTTATTAACATGCCGACGTGTACTGATTTTATCGATTTTGTTAGAAAGTATTCTCATATTTTACATCGCGCTTATGGTTTAACAAACGAGAAGTCGAATCCTCAATCTCGCAGAAATAACAATTTTATTGCGAACCAATCGTTCCCTAAGTCTGCGGGGTTCCGCTCAAACAATAATGTTAAGACATTTGTAAATATACAGGAATATATGAAATATGTCTGTCAAACTGACCACAATAAATTGGTTGCCTGTTCCACTTTCCTGTCAATATTTCCGAAAAATCGTTTTAGTTTAGTTAAACGTAATAAATTATGCATAAAATGCCTTTGGGATAGGCATTCGCTGCTTGATTGCAAATCAACAAGTAGGTGTAACGTTTGTATGCATAATCACCATAGTTTATTACACTTTAATACGGCCTCACTAAATAGGGACACTGTCACGGTACTAAATAGCCCTAGTACATCTGCATTAAATCAGAGTACTATTGAAGTAATTCATCAAGATGCGAGCGATAAATGCGCGTATGCGTCACCAGACGCTAGTTCCTCGGCCGCACCAGCGGACGCTCACGGGGACGGTATCTACGGAAATATCAGTGCCGACCGCCCAATCCCGCTGTGAGCCGTAGGGCTGCGCTGCGCCTCCGCCGCACGGTGTCATGTCGAAACGGGTAATATGTCATTGCTTGCTATTATTTACAACGCTTCGCAACGCGACTTTATTACGACAGATTGTTGTACAAGATTAAATTTACTATTTCTATCGACTTCTGATAAATGCATATCAAGCGTAGGTGACGTCACCAATCCAATTGTGGGCATCACTTGTTTAACGTTACGATCACGCCACGATGATGATGTTAAATTCATAATTCAGCCTTCCATTGTCGATTGCATCACGGATTAACTACCGGTCACGCGAATTGAAACCGACCAGCTTGACTATATCCGCGGCCTGCCTCTGGCGGATATTCGTTTAGGTACACCCGCTAATATCAATCTCATACTAGGATCCGATCTTTTTGCGCGTATTCTGCAATCGAATAAAGTATCGCGTTTATCCGTCGAACCCGTTGCCATAGAAACTTTGTTAGGATACTGTTCGGTATCGGTAATGAACTTTTGATAACACAAATGCACGACCACTTACCTCGGTCTTCGTGCTATTGGTTCTCTTTGATTATGGCTATAGGCGGCACTGGCACGAACTACTTTCGATTGCGCTAGTTAATTTCTTGAAATATTGGAATATAACAACAGATCTCGACGCGACGCGTCGCAGCGTATATTTTGCATGAACGAATCGAGAGATGGCAGTGTCGTCGTAGAATATTCAAATATTCGCGGTAAATTGATTGTGCTAAATACGTAACAGATACATTTTTGTTGGTCAAGCTACAGTGATTAATCCCGGTTGTAATAATATTCCAGCTTATTGTACCATTGACAATCAGATGACTTCTAAAATAACCCGATTCTTTGAGTTAGAAGAAGTGCCGAATTTAAAAAACTTCCTTTCACCGGAGGAAAAGGAATGTGAGAATATTTACGTCAGTACTACATACCGTGACGACAAAGGTCAGTTCGTAATATCATTGCCGTTCAAGAAAGACGGTACTTGTTTAGGAGACTCCATATGCAACGCGAAGCTTCGATTCTTATTAGAACGTAAATTATTAAGCGATACGTCGGTGAAGGAGTACAATAGCGTTTTTATTGAATATTTAAATAAAGGTTACTTAAGATTGGTTGGTGATATTACAAGCACCTTAAATAAACCACATTATATTATTCCACATCATGGCGTTTTGCGCACGGATAAAATCACCTCCCGCCTACGTGTCATGTTTAATGGGAGCTATCTTTCGAAGAATGGAGTGGCGTGTCTTTAAATGATATTTTATATAACGGGGAAAATCTGCAAAATGATCTATTTAGTATATTAATACGTTTTTGATTATTCCCTGTAGCTATAAGTGCCGATATACGACAAATGTATTTACAAATTTTGTTAACGAAAAGGACCTATGCTACATACCAGAAAAAAATACTATATCGTTTTAATCCAAATGAAAAAATTCAAATATATGAAATGACTCGTGTTCCTTTTGGTCTTTGTTGTAGCCCCTTTTTTGCGATTCGAACAATTCGTCAGTTGGCTATTTATAAAGTGTTCGCTATCCAATTGCGTCTCAAGTCGCTAAAAGGGACATTTATATAGACGATTTGGCGACCTGCTGTTAATCAGTGGAGAAGGGAATTATGTTATCGCAACAGCTTATCCAGATGTTTGCAAGTGGAAATTTTGACCTTGTAAAGTTTTCGAGTGCCTCGCCCGAAGTCCTGGCTAGTATTCCTCCAGATAATCGTGTATCAGAAGCCGTGACATTTAGTCCGATGAATCAAATAAAAATATTAGGACATTGGCTCCAATCTGAGGATATATTTACGTTTAGTGTTAGTAGTCGACTCCACCAGTGTACTAAATGTAATATGCTTTCTATAATGTATTTAACACGGGAGCAAGTAAACAACGTGTCTCGCGCATAGTGTTTTATTATAAAACTGCCTACCTACATATAATAATATATTAATACATCACAATCCTCCAAACTTATTTGAACACATACATAAATATATACTTACATTCTATTAACTTAATACTAAACTTAACTAAATCACATTAATAACTAATAATTAAAATAACACACAACATTATCTCAATACTTATAAATTGGATTTTGTAGCCTACATTTCCTAATCGGCCGAGACCCCGGGCGCGGTGTTGATGGCTGTGGAGAAAGTTCACAGGGTTCAGACTCCGATTCAGAATCTGCAGTAGAAGATTCCTGAGGTGGCTCTGCCTGTGAATGGTCGGGCAGAATCTTAACCTGAGATGTTTCCCTGTTATTGCTGTCTACTGACACTATATTACTCTCAGACTCTGGACCAGTAAGAGCAGACGAAACCCTAGATCTACGCTTTAATTGATCGACATGCCTATGGACCGGCTTACCCCCATCTCCAATCACTTGGAAGTTCGAGGGACCCATTGCTTCCCCGACTGTCCCTGGGAGCCACTTCTCTCCTTTCAAATATTGCCGATACCACACTGACTCACCCTTCTCGAATTGTCTAGACGCACCTCCAGCATAGTCAACCTGGCGTTGTTGTATTTGACTCATTCGATTTTCCCTATCGGGCTTCAAGGCGTCTAATCGAGTTCTCAAACGTCTTCCTAACATTAAGACCGCCGGGCTTTCCCCAGTAGACGCATGTGGCGTACTTCTATAGTGTAACAAAAACGTATTCAGTGCCCTACTCACATTCGCCTTTTCAAAGTTAGCCTTTTTAATCACACGTTTTAACGTCTTGACCGCATTTTCCGCAGCACCGTTAGACGAGGGATGATAAGGTGCCGTGAAAATGTGTTGTATTCCGTTTTTGCTCACAAACACCTGAAATTCCTGGCTGGTGAAGGGAGGACCGTTGTCTGTGACTATTTGTCGTGGCAAACCCCACCTGCTCAACAGTTCATCTAACTTATCTATTGTACTCGTTGCCGCCGTACTAGGCACGCAAAAAATTTCTAGCCACTTGGAAGTGGCATCTACGACTACTAAGTATGTTTTCCCAAAAACAGGACCCAAAAAGTCCAGATGGAGACGAGTCCAAGGCCTGGAAGGCCACGGCCATGGACATGGCGCCTGTCGCGGAGGCGCATCTGCTTGCGACACACACACCGTACACGACCTACACATATTCTCTACGGCCTCATCGATCCCGGGCCACCATGCGTAACTTCTGGCCAATGCCTTGGACTTAACTATGCCCATATGAGGTTCGTGTATTAGCCTTAAAACGCGTTCCCTACATTTTTCAGGTATCACGACCCTGTGACCCCACATGATACACCCTAACTCTTCGTATAATTCAGTTTTCCTGTTTTGATAAGGTCTGATTGTATCCAGTTGGCAATCCTCCGGCCACCCGTCTCTGATATAAGACAACACCCTACTCAAGATCGGATCCCTTTGAGTTTCGCTTTTAATTTCGTTATAATCTAATAATAATGCCTCTTGAGCAAAATGCAGGTGCGTTTGTTCAGGATTATTGCATAAAACTGATTTTCTTAGCGGCATACGCGATAAACTATCTGCACTGTTGCGATCCGTGTGCACATATTCTATATCGTACGTATACGCGGAAAGAATAATCGCCCACCTTTGCATACGACTCGCAGTCATAGAAAATCGATACGAGAGGCTTATGATCAGTTCGTAGAACAAAACGTCTGCCATAGATGTACTGATGAAACTTTTTCATACAAAAAATTATTGCTAAAGCCTCCCTATGAATTTGGGAATAATTTTTCTCGGCCGCTGTTAGCGTACGAGAGATAAACGCAATGGGCCGCTCACCCGCCCCCGCGCGCCCCGCCGGCTGTGACAGCACCCCGCCGACGCCGGCCGCACTCGCGTCGCATGTTACTACCAATGGCTTGTCGGGATCGTAATGCGCCAGCACCTCCGAGCCCAGTAGCGATTTTTTTATTTCTCTGAAGGCATGCTCGCAAGCCGACGTCCAATTCCATTTAACATGTTTTTTTAAAAGTGCATATAAAGGCAATAAACGTTGGGAAAACTTATCTATGAATTTAGAAAAAAAATTAACTAACCCTAGGAAGGAGCGCAACTCCGAAATGTTTTGCGGCCTAGGCATATTTTTAACCGCTTCAACTTTCTCGGGGTCCGCCTTCACACCCTTCCTAGATACAATGTGTCCTAAGTACTTAACTTCCTCTACAAAAAAGATACATTTAGATTTTTTTAGTTTAAGCCCGTTCTCTAATAAACGTCGGAAAACGATCTCTAAGGTCCTGAAATGATCAGCTTCTGTTTTAGTTCCGATTATTACGTCATCACTAAAAACAGCAACACAAGGAATATCGCCTAAAAGTTTAGTCATAATTCTTTGGAAAATTCCCGGGCTCGATGAGAGACCGAACACTAAGCGATTATAACGAAAAAGACCTCGATGCGTGTTAATAGTAGTGAATTGTTTGGATTCATCAAGCTCTATTTGATTATAAGACTGCGACAAGTCAATTTTGCTAAAGAATTGAGCCCCTTGTAAAGTAATTAACGCATCCTCAAACCTAGGCAGTGGATATCTGTCAACAATTAAGGCTGGGTTCAGAGTTGACTTGTAGTCTACACAAAGTCTGAGAGTACCGTCCGTCTTATTCACGGGAACCAACGGTGAGGCCCAGTCGGAGCACTCAACTGGCTCGATGACGCCGGCGCGCAGCATCGCATCTAACTCCGCGTCGACGCGCGCGCGCAATGCAAATGGCAAGGGCCGCGCACGGCTGAACACGGGCGTCGCGTCCCCGCGCACCCGTAACGTCGCCTTGCCCCCCGTGAACCTCCCCAAGCCACCGTCGAACAGCTGCTTATATCTAAATAACAATTTATATAAATTACAATCATCCGAGCCATTAACAAACTTATTCACAGGCGATACAGAATTACTATTATACAAGTTATATAAAGGTATACACAATTTAGAGAGCCACTGTCTCCCAATCAAAGAAGTAGTTCCGCCATTTATTACAAATAACTCTAAATTTTTGACATTTCCCTGATACGAGACAGAACACCTTATATATCCTAGGGGTCTAATGACAGTACCGTCATAAAATCTTAAACTAAGCTTATGGGGAATTATTTTCTTATTTTTAAAATATTTATTGTAAGTTATTTTACTGATGCAAGATATAGGCGTACCAGTGTATCTCCATGGGTATAATTCTACCATCAATAGATATAGGTAAACTCACCGCCTTATAATCACCAAGACAAAGTTGGTGCAACTCGATCACACTGTCATCTGAGTGCTGTTCACATTCATAAGGCTCCTCGAGCGAACCAAAATTAAAACTCTTGTCCGAGTGCTTCCGCATGGTTCCCTTTAGCCCCGGACCTGGACATACTCGACGGAGATGACCTTGTCGTTTGCAACGGCTACAAACGAAGTCACGGTATCTACAGCTCCCGTAGTTGTGACTCGTCGATCCGCAGCCTTCACAGCCGCCGAATGCTGACTTCGATGTGGCTTGTTCCGCCGCCTGTCGTGTGCTGCTCGGGCCACGGCTACCGCCTCGTTGCTGGAACGTGCGACGACCTCGCACCTCCCTAGCTGCGTGAAGTTCTGTATTCTCGAACACATTCTTCACCTCCACAGCTGCTGCATCTCGTTCCGCAGCTTCCAAGGACATAGCTATCTTAACAGCTTTTGTGAAATTCAAATTTTCATCTTCCGCGAATAACCGTTGGCGAATGACGTCATTCCTCAATCCACAAACAAACTGGTCCCGAAGGTTTTCAGTTAATCCCTCCTTAAAATTACAGTTCCGCGCCAGTTTCTTCAGCTCTGCAACATAGTTATTTATATTTTCGTCGGTAGTTTGTCGCCGCTGTCGAAAACGGAACCTCTCGGCGAGTACCGACGGACTCGGTTGCAGATGATTACGTAGGAGCTCCGACGCCTCATTGTAGCTCAACTCCGATGGCTTCCGAGGGCTGGCGAGGTTTACCAGAAGTTCGTACGCTTCATCCCCCATAACGGCAATCATTGTAGGCAATTTCAAATCATCTTTAATGCCGTTGACCTTGAAATACATTTCCAGTCGATCCGCGTACAACGTCCACACTCCCGTTTTTACGTCGAACTCATTTATTTTCCCGATCGACATGACGATTACACGCACTATTATCCGTTATTTTCCAATTCGTCGCCAGTATAATGTATTTAACACGGGAGCAAGTAAACAACGTGTCTCGCGCATAGTGTTTTATTATAAAACTGCCTACCTACATATAATAATATATTAATACATCACACTTTCCGTTATTGCTAGACTTTGGGACTTATTGGGGTTCATAGCTCCTGTTACACTATTGGCTAAATTAATAGTAAAGTCCTTATGGAAATAGAACATTGACTGGGATGAGACTCCGCTATCTCGAATTGTTCAACTTTGGAAAAGCTTTGCGTCTGAGTTACCTGTATTACAAAATATTAGATTACTGCGTCACGTTGGAGTTATAGATGACTGCGTTGTTTCCTTGTTAGGCTTCGCGGATGCCTCTGAAGTGGCTTACCGAGGAATGGTTTATCTTCATGTTTACTTTTCGAAGAAAAGGCACACCTTAATAAATTTAGTATATGCAAAATCACGTGTTACCCTATCAAAATCACTTGTTACGATTGCACGATTAGAGCTTTGCGCAACTTTGATGCTTACTAGGTTGGTTCGAATAGTAATTGATACGTTCTCCTTACCGACTTGTTCATTATACGCGTTTACGGACAGTAAGGTTGCGCTCACGTGGATTAAGGGAGCTCCTACTCGTTGGCAGATTTTTGTTGCTAACAGGGTCTAGATACAAGTGAAAATTGATCCTAGTAACTTTTACCACATATTTGGTAAAGATAATCCGTCGGATTGTTTGAGCTATAGTCCGACTCTAGCTTAACTTATCTCACATCCCTTGTGGTTTAATGAACCCAGGTTTGCGTATCAACCTCGTTCTGATTGGCCTTTTAGGATTATGACTACACTGGGGACGTCCCTGAAGCCAAAAGTACTGTCGTGACAAAAATAGATGCACCTCCACTGCTACTATTTTACGAACTCGCTAATCGAGTTTCAGAATGGAACAGATTGCTCAGATTAGTAATCTATGTTCTAAGGTTTATTAAAAAATTATCCATGCAATTTAACATTTCTCATCTTGAATTTGCTGAGCATCTAGTAATTAGGAATCTTCAAAGCGTCTATTTCGCAAATGAAATTGCCAAATTCAAACTGGGAAAAGGATTGTCACCCGCTTTTTTTTTTAATGCGTAGGACAGCAGACAGGCTGACAGCCCGCTTAGAATTTAGCAGTTACCGTCGCCTATAGGTGTTTGCAACGCCAGTGGCATCGCGAACACGCTGCTGTCCCATAAGGGTACAGGAACTTGGGTCACTAATGTCAGAAAACAACACAAGGTTACTATGGCGGCATACTTAAAACCAAAGGTGGTCGCCATCCAGATGGGCTTGAGGCCCTACCACGTAGCTAGAGTGGGTTGTTTTGTCGCCTTTTACGACAAGCCGACCCCGGCCACAGAGGTTAGTATTCTTTCTCCGCCCCTGCACGGATAATTATTTACCCGCTTTACTTAAACTAAACGCTTTCGTTGACGATAAAGGAATTTTACGAGTTGGAGGCCGTTTAACCAATGCTCCACTCGTATACGATAGTCTATATCCTATACTTCTACCACGTCGCGATCATATTGTAATTCTTATTATTGACTACTATCACCGTAAGTAGTTGCACACTGGACCCCAACTTTTAATGTCGTTGCTGAGACAAAAGTACTGGATTTTGTCTGCTCGTAATATTATACGTGATCGAGTGCAAAAGTGTAAATATTTGTTTTAAAACGCGACCTGTAAATCGGTTCCCGTTAATGGTAAGTCTATCTGCATGTCGAGTTACCGAAGCCAAAGCTTTCTGCCATACTGGCGTCGATTACTTTGGCTCTTTAGATATAGTATGAATAGTAATTCATCGCGGTCAAGGCACACATCAAACGAAAACGTACATATTGTTTGTTTGTATGCTTAGTTACAAAGGCAGTACATTTGGAATTATTGTCAGATTTAAGTACGGCGACATTTATAAATTCATTTAAACGATTTCTAGTCAGGCGCGGTCCACTGAGTGTAATGTATTTGGACCGAGGCACGAACATTATTTGTGCTAAATCCTATCATGGATGAGTATCACTATTTGGATGTATGATTTGATTGATTCGGTGATAAATACGCAAACGAACTTCGCGAAAATCGTACTGAGTTTTGAATGAATCCTGCCATTGCACCCCACTTTGGCGGAATTTGGGAAGGAAGTATCCGCGTAAAGTAAAGGCTCATTTGGCTAAAATTGTAGGTGGCTGGTGCTAACTTACGAGGAGATGTCCAATGTACTTACTCAAATTGAAGCAGTGTTAAATTCACACCCTCTCTCAGTTTTGAGCAGTGACCCTACGGAATTCTTGGCTTTAACGCCAGCACATTTTCTAGTTCTAACACCAAAGAATTCGTTGCTTACGGAAAATTTACCTCAAGAAAATATCAATCTTGTTCGTAGAAAGAAAGTAGTCGATCTTACTGTGCAATACTTTTGGAAAAGGTGGAAAATCGAATATCTTCATACTCTGCAGACGCGTAATAAAAGTCTAATACTTCAAACCTGACGGGTTTTCCTGGAGTCAGAAAACAGCACCAGTGTAGTACGATTAGTTGATGTCCGAACCAGGTCCGGACTTTATCAAAGGCCAGTGGTAAAAGTTTATCCTTTACCAAGTCAATAACATACATTCCACATCACTAGTTTAACAATTATTACAAAATTAATATTTTGTTTTATACTGGAATAATGTTATACTTATTGTTAGTTGTTATGTTACACTTGTTAATTAAATTTAGGTACATTGAAGTGACCTTTTTTTCTATGAATGAGCCTTGTATTATTGAAGGTCTTTCGTTCTGTCAAGCCAGGGCCGGGGGGGGACATTAACGCCGTTTGGCTATAATGGGTCTAGGTGACGATGCTATATCCTATCTCTTTTCCTCTTACTTAATATCCATTCCCTGTTCTTGTCAAATGAAGTGCGACCGATTTAAAAATTATTATAACGTCTGTGGCCGTACGCTGATTGTCGGTTCTATCTCATTTGTTATAAAACTGAATAATTTATTAATAATCGGGTATAAAAAGGTGTAAATAATATAAATAGCTGAGTGTGTTTGAATACTCTGACGAGCGTGTTAACAGTGGACCCACGTGAAATAGGACGGGTAACGAGAAATGTGAGTACCCTTGATATTCATTTTCTTTTGAAGTGCTAGCGCCTAGCCAGACCCAATACCAGCGCAAACATACATTTTCTAATAATTGATTATTAACTCTAATAGGATCTTGTTGTAGGGAATTACTCTTTCGTCTTTGTTATATTCATTGATACCGGCATTAGCACTTTTATCTGATAATTGTTGTAGCATTTTTTCCAAGATCTTAGGACATTCGGAAAAAAGTATTAAGACATCAGCAAACCTCTAATGACTTAATTTCTCTCCATTCATACTGAGACCTATGTTTTCTAAAAAAAACTCTAGTTTTCTAAAAATCGTCTCCAGAACAGCTGAGAATATTTTTTGTTGAAATTGAATTTCCTTGCCGGGCGCCTCTTTCTAGTGGAAATTCGTCGCCTGTTACGTTCATTTTTATATGAGCGTTAGTTTGTCCGTAAATGTTTTTAGTATACTTTGTATATACTTACAGTGGACACCTTGTTGTTGTAATGCTTCCCATATGTAATAATTTTCTAACGAATCGGAAGCTTTATTATATTAATAGCTTTATTGAAGTCTACGTAACCCAAATGGTGTACCATATTGTATTCATTGTATTTTTGAAGTACCTGTCGTAGGACATGAATATGGTCTATAGTTGAAAAATTGCTCCTGAACTCAGCTTGCTCCTTCGGCTGATTTTGATCAAGGGTATTAGTTAGTCTAAATAGCATTGTTTTTGAAAATATTGTATATATGTTAGACCTTAATTCTGTAATTGCCAATATCTCTTTTATCTCCTTTTTTATGTAACAATACTATCGTCAATTTCATCCAATCTCCGGGAATTGTCTCTGTTTTTATTAAACAATTTTGTTAACTTAGGAACGATAATCGGCATTAAATACTTTAAAAGTTCATTTGTAATACAACCAGGACCTAGTGCTTTTTCTAACTTTTGCGAGCCAATTACTCTCGCTGTTTCTTCATTTAAAATAGGTGGTACAGTTTCTGAATCTTGCTTCTCGTCTATTACATTCGCAGGGAGTTTAACATTCGTGCTTTTATACAAGTTCTTATAATAATTTGTAGCGATCTGTAATATTTTAAATCCATTGCTTGAGTATTTTTCATGCTTATCTTTCAAATTAGGCATCCAATATTTTTTTGATTTAAACTCTAACGCTTTCCACATATTGGAATATTTTTGATCTCTTTTTCTTTCCATCTTTCTTTAATTATTCGTTAATCTTTTTGCTTAACTCTGATATTTTTTCACGATTTTCCTTGTTTTTTGTACCTTATAAAAGAACCGTAAATAAGCAAAAATCTCCAGATATTGCGTTACGTAATACTTGAACGCTCCCTAAGGCTATATCCTTCCTGTAAGGCTATTTTTGTTTATTTTACCTCTATGAAATCAGCTCTGCTGTTGTTGTATGAGATGGTACACACTATTATACAATGCAATTTGCTATTAAATGTTCTTTTTATCAAATTAAAATACTTTTTAGCAATAACATTAACATATATTGTAAAAAAGTTCTAATAAACATGTGCGTGCATGTGTTTTACTATTTCAAGCGCACGTTTTGCATTGTAATATAAAATTAATAATATTTATATAACTAAATATATTGCAATGCAAATTTTAATAGCGCCATAGTTCTTTAGTCAGATGCAAAGCGATTTACCATGGAGAAACTACTTTTTTAGATTTATTTTTAAATATATAAAAAGGGTTTGTTTTGAGCTTAAAATATGTTATAATATACATTCGTTCTACTTATGTACAAATATATATTTAATATTTACTCCACTGGCAATATTGCTTGTATCCAAATTAACATAGGAACGGATTTGAGATAATTCGAATGCCTCAGGGAAATTATTTTCGTCCACAATTTATTAATTACAGAATATTACAAATATTGCAAATTACATGTTAAACTGAGACGGGATTCTGGAAAATTTTCTAATTCAAATATAACCAATATTTGTCGTGCAAAATAATGTTTGTATATTTTATGTTTTATTCACTAGGATCATTGTTTTATTACATCGTGAATTATATTGTCATTAGAGTTTTTTTTATTGCTGTAGGACAGCAGACAGGTTGACGGCCCGCTTAGAATTTAGCAGTTACGATGGTATATAAGCGATGGCTTATGGGTGTTTGCAACGCCAGTGGCATCGCGAACACGCTGCTGTCCCATAAGAGTACAAGAACTTGGGTCACAAATGTCGGAATACAACATAAGGTTATTATGGCGGCATACTTAAAACCAGAGTTGGTCGCCAATCAGGCGGGCTTTGAGGTCCTACCACGTAGTTAGGGTGGGTTGTTTTGTCGCTTTTTACGACAGGCCGACCCCAGCCGCAGAGGTTAGTATTATTTTTCTGCCCCTGCACGGATAAAACGGAGTAAGTTTATGTTTTCGATTTTTATCACGTATACACGTTTTTTGTATACCATACTCTCCGCAATTTGATCCATCAAGTTCGATATTTAAAATTAGTACAAAATTACAAATCCTCAACCTAGTCTTGATACATATTTTACGCCAACTTATTATAATTTATGCGCACGAAATAAAAAAAAACCTCTTGCGGTATCAAATAAATGATAAAAATATATTCATATTTAGAGTAGTTCTTTCTTAACTCCTCAATTCACTCCCACAAAATCCAAGCGCATCACCTATTATAACTATTGATGAAATACTGTATAATGATACTGTGTATATGTTTTTAATGATTTTTCAAATGTTTGTATATCATAGTCAAATAGTATTTGTTACACTCAGGACGCACAATATGTCACAGTTAACATTTCCACTCAGGCAATTTTGCTGTCTTAATGTGTTTATTATAATTGGTGAACTCGCCGTTAAGGAAATCATCGCCAGGAAACTTGCATGCTGTGATATGTGAGTTTAACCCGCCAATTATACTTAGCTTTTCGCGTTTATCTAGTTTGTGTTCACCGTCCGTCTCTTCAAGCGATTACCTTTTAAAGCCGGCTATGAGTGCTTATCTACCCCCAATTCATTTCTCTTTTCGTGATTTCTGAAAGTGAAATGATGGACTTGCATGTTACCTCCCACTACTTGCGAGCTCGTGGTGGGGTTGTTTCGGTTTCATGATGCATGATGCATGCAATGACGCTCCACAGTTGACAAGGACTTCGGTAGTTTAACTACTGAAACCACATGTGACCACCTTTACTGCCTGACGCCCGGGTGAAAGGATATTCTTTTTTGTGCGCCTCCGAGCCGTCGAGCTGGGCCGTTGTGACTTAAGCCAGCTTTTTCTGTAAGAAATCCGGGGTGCACGTGACTTGCCCCGGCTACCTCTAGTCTCTCACAGGGGAGACAGGATATTTGTTCTTAATTATCCTATTATGTTTATTGTAGTTTATTTTTATATATAGTTAGTTTACTGTTATATAGTTTAATGTTCAATACAAGTCACATTTTTATATCAATCTCAGTTTTTGGAGTTAAAATTTATTTTTAACACACATAATTTGCCCACTTTTAGTTTTTTAAAGACTTGACAGTGCGATAATGTTTTTATCATGTCAAATAAATTGGGTGTCATTCCACGTGATTATGTTTAGATCTGTCTCTCCGTGCTAGTCAGTAGAAGATCAATTTTGAAATCTTTATTAAAAATAATCCGCACAACATATTAATAAAACAGTATAAAATAATTTTATGCATTCAAGATAATTATGAATATTGGAAGCGGGGTGGTACTCAGTTTGAGGTCATACTAGGTCCGCGCCGGGCTTATTATATGCTACAACACTTACGCTATATGCCAATTATCGGCGCTGGCCCGCCTCGTTTGCGGTATCGTACATGTTAACAGGTAACATTTCACTAACAAGGTCTGTGTTGTATATAACTATAGTATTACCAAGGTATATTATTATAGTTTACTACTGGAGAGCAGATATGACGTCGGCTCATTAAGTAAGCAGGTATGTTTGCGACGCCAGGGGCATCACTAGCACTCTATCGCACAAGCAGGGAAACTGGAAGCTGGGTTACTTATACCGGAACAAAACATATGATTATTATGGCGCAATATTTAGAGATTTAGGTCTTTATAGGACTTGCAGCCGCACGATTCCCTTTATAAGCAGGAATATAGTTGTCATGTAATTTTTTTAAGAGTATAAGCAAGGAATGACCACGAGTTTTGCTGCTGGCTTGACGTCGTAAGGGTTGATTATTATTTAAAAGATTGATATGCATGACAATGGACTGACCTCCAGAGATGCCAAAGATCTTGCGAAGTGGAGAAGAAAAAATCGGAAAGCGGACTCGGGGCGCCGAAGCGAGTTTGGATTACAACCGGGATTCATCGTCAAGATGATGATGATGAGAGTTTTCTTTAATACTATTTTTTGGTGCTTTTTTGGTCTAGAAAATGAAGTATCATGGAAGTGAGCCATCGCAAAAATAGTTTGACCTTGTGACAAAAATTAACATCGTACCATGGACTCCCAAATGAAATTTTGTTTGCAAACCATATGAAAAGTCTGAAAAAAGTCACAAAGTTATCACTTTGGATTCCGTTATTTAATACAAAAACGGGTCAAACCTTTAGTGAGCTTTGCGTCAATTCCTTTCAGTGACTTTTGATACTAAGAAGGTACTAAAGAGATAAAAGAGATGTGGCTTTGATTGTTATAACAGTCTTTTGACCAATCAAGCTCGAGAAACCAAACGGAGCCCTGTCTGATTTTTGTGAACAAGCAAGAGCAAATCTATTTATTGCCAAAGGATGGGACAAGTTTATTCTATTTGAAAAAGGGACCAATTTAATGCGATTGTATCAGCATCATCATCATCAGCCCATTAAGTCCACTGCTGAACTTAGGCCACTCCCAACAGAGCTTTATCTTCAGCTCGTTGCTTTACCTCACTACTGTACGTCCTACGCATCATTTGATGCGATCTCCACTTGAGAACTCATTTATCCCATCAGTTATCGGTTCTAAGACAGATATGGCTGGCTTAATGCCACTTGAGTTTGTTGATTTGAGAACCGATATCGGTGACTGGTTCTCTAATGGATCATTGAAAATGCGATCTTTCACAGCAACTCTGAGCATCGTTTTTTGCTTAGCCCGCTGAGGGAATATAAATTAGTGAAATTTTTTATTGTGAGTGTTCACGTCTCAGCTCAGTTTGCCATTACGAGTAAGACGAACTAAACTACCGGCACGCTATGATGGCCGTTTTGACGTTTGTCCACTCATGAAGTTTCGTATTAATTAGTAATTACATTTGAAGGAGCAAATTGCTGTTCTTTATTGTCAATAGTGACATGCAGTTAGTCACAATAAAGAACAGTAATTTGCTCCTTCAAATGTAATTGCTAATTAATACGAAACTTCATGAGTGGGGACAAACGTCAAAACGGCCATCATAACGTGCCGGTTGAGTAGTTAAGATGAAAGTCTTTAACTAATCTTTCGTCTTGTGCTAAGGATGACGAGAAAGTCCGACAAAATTTTCGGAAAGCTGGCCATAATAATTGAATAACTCAGTTTGTAAACGTTTGTAATAAATTCGATAATATTGCATAACAACTATCGTGTCACGGCTTTAAATTTAAATGTAAAATTTAGCCAATATTAGACAGTATGTATATAGTTTGCGAGTTTGCACAAACACTGACCGTTATGCAATCAACCACGATAAAGCAGGAATGAGTACGATTTTTCAATCGGTTGAACTCTTATATGTTTTATATAAGAGGAAAATAGGTGGCCTTCTTCCTATTCGTGTCCTATTTATGTCGGATTACAATACGTTCTCTTCTACTCTCTTCTGTTAGCTGTATATTCGATAGCATCTTTA
Source organism: Malacosoma neustria (assembly GCA_963693495.1). NCBI lineage: Eukaryota > Metazoa > Arthropoda > Insecta > Lepidoptera > Lasiocampidae > Malacosoma > Malacosoma neustria. The sequence goes on from OY856386.1 coordinate 16,046,837, forward strand.
TATATTTCTTTAGTTTCCTTGATCCAAACCACCTTCTGAGTATCTATGTGATTCAACATGTTATAGCGATGAATCAAGCTCCAATGACATGAATATAACCTTAAAAAAACAAGTATTAACCTTAAAAAAACAAATATGATTCTAAATGCGTCTAAATGCTGTCATATTAAATTCACTCGTAAAAGAAACACAAGTGACGTCAAATACTTCATTGATGGTATACCACTTGTTGAAGTCTCATGTGTTCGCGATTTGGGCGTAATCATGGATAAAAAGTTAGATTTCAGAGAGCATATTGATATTATCTCTAAAAAAGGCGCCAGACTGGCGGGTTTCGTTATTAAACAAACTAAACTTTTCAGGGAGCCTGAAATCGCAATTATTCTGTTCAATTGCTACGTTCGTAGTTTACTGGAATACTGCAATCCAGTCTGGAATCTGTGCTACACTATTCATATACACTTGAAAGATTGCAAAAACAATTCCTTTACCACCTTGCCTATGACTGGAACATTACAAAGCATTGCCATTTCACGTGAAACGCAAAACTGCTGACGTAGTATTGCTTCAAAAGCTTATTAATGGTAAAGTAGACAGTCCTGACCTACCTGAAAAAATAAATTTCGCTGTACCCCGAACCAGTACCCGCCTGCTTAACCGTAAAACCCTCGCTCTTCCGCTATGTCGCACTGTTTATCGCCAACACTCACCACTGTATCGCCTGTGTGCCACGTACAATCGCAACTGCCATGAGCACGATATTTTCAATGCATCGGTTAAGCAAATAAAAAAATTAAATTTAAATTAAATATGTATGTGTTTATATGCACTTGCGATTAAATTATTAAATATGTTATAATTTATGAGTAACAGATTTAAAAGCATACTGTGTTCGCATCAAGTAGGTCATTCAGTTACCAAGTTTTTTTTTTTATTATATCTTACTATTGTTGTTTGGCTATTTATCGCTGTTAATACCAGTTTGCGAACCTTAAAGTAAAAAAAAAGTATGCATGAGCTACATCCAGTGAGAAGTATTTGTGGTCTTGCTATGGAGGATAGAGAATTATCTCATTTTTTATTGTTGCTAGGGCAGGCTGACAGCCCGCTTAGAATTTAGCAGTTACCGTCGCCTATGGGTGTTTGCAACGCCAGTGGCATCGCGAACACACTGCTGTCCCATAATGGTACAGGAACTTGGGTCGCTAATGCCGGAACATAATGCAAGGTTATTATGGCGGTATACTTAAGACCAAAAGTGGTCGCCATCCAGACGGGCTTGAGGCCCTACCGCGTAGCTAGGTTGGGTTGTTTTGTCGCCTTTTACGACAGACCGACCTCGGTTGCAGAGGTTAGTACTCTTTCTCCGCCCCTGCACGGATTTGTCGATAAATATAGATATTAGAAAAACACTTAGAGGCGAAACGAAAATTTAACCCATGACCTTTGCAAGTGAATTAAGCGTTAGCCTTTACGCCAAGAGCTCGTCGATGAAGATAAGGTTGCATGTATTTTTTATAAAGTTTCTTGTAATATTTGAAAATCTGTGTCGCAGAGACTTTTCAGAAACACAATGTTGAAAACAATTTTCGAGGCATATTTCGTATATGTTTTATCGTATTCGTGACACTTTGGCATCGTTTTATAGCTATATGATTTATATTCATATGTTCAAATATATCTGACTTCCGCCGGAAGCGTTTGGGTCAGTGAACACGTTCAAAAATATATTCTGCAAACAACATTCGGAAATTACTGTCAGTTTAGTGACATGTTTATTCAAACTTTAAATAATAACTTTTTTTTTCTACAACTGAACTTTACAAAACTTGCAAAGTGCTCACAGTGAGACAATTATATATACTGCATGTAGTTATATTTCAGCATTGTGTCACACCATTTGTGGCATTGAATAAGCGTCTTAAACATAAAGTTTGCACTCTTCCTAATTCAAATGTAGCTTTTACAAGAAAATTTTCTATTTATTTAGGACCTCATATTTATAATAAAATAAATTATGATATTTCTGTCTACAGCCTGTCTTTGCCTGAACTGAGAGAGAAAGTTTGTACTTTCCTGCTTTTCAAAACTTATGGTGAAACCGAGCAGTATATTGAATCATTAATATAACATCATAATAATATATAATTGTTTCCATACACAATCACACACACACACACACACACACACACTCACACACTCAATCGAACATAGATGTGTAAAATGATGTGGAGCTTATTATTCATATTTGTATGTTTCGTTGCATTATTTGTAGGATTTAAATGGCCGTCGTTCCTTAACACAGGCTATAAGCTGGCCTATTTAGAGACGACGACCATTGCAGTTGAAGTGTATTGTTATAGTAAAATTTAATAAAGATTATTATTATTATTATATATAATAGCAATAACTCATATTCAACTTCTAGTGATTTTCATGAGTGCGTCAAGCTGTGTACCACTTCGATATGAGCGTCAACTATAGTCGATGACCACAAACGAGTATTGTCTATAGTCGATAGTCAAAAACATTTGCCTCATCTCTACAATTGCAGTGATTACGTTCACTTAATACGCCACTTCGACATTACTTCTGAGGATGATACCTGTATGTATATTTATTCTCTACGCGAGAACGACACTCTCTTTATAAAAAGGGAAAATACCATGTTTGGGTAGGTTTTGAGCGATGACCGCTGTACTGAAGTAGTTTATTTACTAACAGTCATCTTTTGCAGATTGTGCCCGATAAATCATTTTATTAGTAGTAATACGAGATATACCACCAATTCTAAAATTTTCATGAATCTTATTCTCCAACTAAATAAAGACAGTCATCATCATCATCTCAGCGTTCATCCCGGTTGCAACCCAAACTTGCGTTCTGGTGCCCGGGGTCTGCTTTCCGACTTATTCTACTCCACTTCGCACGGTCTTCAGAATCCCTGGTAGTGAGCCCATTGGCACGCATATCACCCTTTACGAGGTCAAGCCAGCACTTTTTGGGCCTACCCCTCCTGCCGGGGCCCGACGGAGGCGGCATGGCCAGACATTTGTTTCCCACGTAAGCATCCGGTTGCCGTAAAACGTGACCATACCAACGGAGCCGACACTCCTGCAGTTTATCCGCAATGTCACGGACATGAAGACTACCGCGAATGCTGGAGTTCCTAACGCGGTCTTTCCGCGTCACTCCACACATCCACCGCAGCATGTTCATCTCCGTGACACGCAGTTCCTGCTTGTGTCGCTTCAACACCGGCCACGCTTCACAGCCGTATAAAAGAACAGGCCTAATGATGGTCTTATAGACCTGTCCCTCTAACTTTATCTTAAATAAAGACGGTATTTTACACAAATTAAAAATTCAAATTTTTTTTATTGCGTACGACAGCAGACAGGCTGACAGCCCGCTTAGAATTTAGCAGTTACCGTCGCCTATAGGTGTTTGCAACGCCAGTGGCATCGCGAACACACTGCTGTCCCATAAGGGTACAGGGACTTGGGTCACTAATGCCGGAACACAACACAAGGTTATTATGGCGGCATGCTTAAGACCAAAGGTGGTCGCCATCCAGACGGGCTTGAGGCCCTACCACGTAGCTAGGGTGGGTTGTTTTGTCGCCTCTTACGACAGGCCGACCCCGGCCACAGAGGTTAGTATTCTTTCTCCACCCCTGCACGGATAGAATGTAAAAATGTTGATTGACATCATACTTAATAGTTATTATAAATGTGAAAGTAAGTTTGTTTGTTAAGCTTTCACGCGAAAACTACTTAACCGATCATCATGAAACTTTGTACACATATTCTTAGAGGTATTAGAAGTAACACAGGATACTTTTTATTGAAAAAAAAAATTTACGTAGATTATCCTGTCTCATTTTTTTTTCGATTTAATTTTGTCTGTTAATCGCCCAGCGGAGCGGGCGTGATCGGCTAGTGTTGAAATAATACTTTTCTTCATAGTTCTTGACAATTGAGATTGCAACTGAGTCAAACTTCACCGAGCTTCGAGTTCACTTCAACTTTACTGGGGAAAACTTCTAAACATATTGGCCAGGTGGTTCTCTATTTCGAAAAGAAACTAAATGACATTTTTCGTTTTGAATTGTAAATTTAATTTGTTCATTGCAACTCAACTCCAAATTTCAACTACATTTGAAAAACACTACACACGTATTGAAATAAGACTGTTCTTCTAAATGCTGAAATAATATTATACAATGATAATGTTTTGTAACAAATATCTCGTTTGTTAAAGCAGAGTTTTCATATAAAATATTCCTTGATTTTTCCAGAAAAAATATGTAATACCAGCAATATTGCGTCTTCAATCATGAGGCTTATAGTGAAATATAATGGAGTGGACGCCCCAATATGTCGGTCCAAACATAAGGTACTAGAAATAACGGTAAAAATACAAGTGGTTGAACGAAAGAGCCTTCTTTTAACAAGTTAATCCTCTTTACCGTCTCTAAAAAGGATTCGCAAGGTTTCTTCGAAGTCGTAATGATTTTTAACGGGGTTTTCTTATATTTTCTTGGTTTTTTTGCCGGTTTTCTTTTCAGAAACTATAATTCATCATCTCAAAACTCACAGCTAATATCCTATTTTTCTGCTTCACTTCGTAATGTCACATCACTCAATTTTGGATATTAATAAAAAAATCGATAAAATTGGAATCACAACACAAGGTTATTATGGCGGCATACTTAAGACCAAAGGTGGTCGCCATCTAGACGGGCTTGGGGCCCTACCACGTAGTTTGGGTGGATTGTTTTGTCGCCTGTTACGACAGGCCGACCCCGGCCGCAGAGGCCTCTGCACGGATAAAAATTTCTTTAATATTAGGGGCCCCAGATAAAGCATTCCCTCGAATAAATAATATAAGATTTTGATTATTACCCCCTCCCTTACACTATTGATTTCGAGTAGAATAGTAGAAAATGGAGTTGGTACAGGATGAACAACGCCACCAACGAAGCGGTGAGGCCCGTCCTGGTCGAATGGTTGGAAAGGCGCTACGGCGTCCTGACCTTCCGCCTGACGAAGGTCCTCTCAGGGCACGGTTGCTTCGGGAGGTACCTGTGTCGCATAGGGCGGGAGATGTCGTCGGGGTGCCAACTCTGTAGCGCGGACGACGAAGAGGACACGGCACACGAGCACACAGCACGCGAGGAGCGCCGCTCCCTCGCCGCCCAAATCGACGTGGACCTGTCGCTCCCGGCCCTGGTTCTGTCCATGGTCGAGGGCGATCCTGGATGGACGGCCGTCACCTCCTTTTGTGAAACAGTCATGACCGCAAAAGAGGCGGCGGAGTGGGAGCGGGAGTCGACCAACACACTCCCCTTCCGCCAACGCAGGCCACGTTGTCGGCCTCCGTAGAAAACGGCCGCGGGCGGCCCCTCGGGGGAGGATACGCCACCCGCACTATTGCCGCGAAGTAGAGGGCCGCGTGCTGTTTCGCGGCCCCCTTCAACTCCTAGAATCATTACAGGAGAGCGCCGGGGGGACGAAACCCTGACTCCCTGGCGCCAACACTTTAGAAGAGGCCCGCCTTGTGACAAAGGGCGGGCCCACGCCGTCCCGGGCCATGAGATCAGCAGGCCACATATCCGTAGGCCCAGGCGTAGGTGATAGGAGAACAACGGGGTTTTATTAGTGGGTAGTTGGATGGCTGAACATCTTTTCCGGAGTCCCACATATCCCTCGGTCCCCCCGGGCCGGAGGAACCCGTCAAGAGAGCATTTTTCCCCGATACAAAAACAGGATGAACAGTTTACCCCCCTTTATCATTATTGCACATGGGGGAACTTTCGTAGATTTAGCTATATTTAGCAGGAATTTCTTCCATTTTACGACTAAATAAAATATGATTTGATCAAATACCTTTATTTGTTTGAGTTGTTGGAATTACAGCATTTTAACTTCTATTATCATTACCAGTATTAGCTGGAGTTGTTCTACTACATTCCTCTAAAAGGAATCAACATTATAACTTATATAATATCAGTAATCTTAGTATATAAGTTTCTTCACTACATTTATATTCACTGTGGCTACTGCAAATGTTATGAAATGCACAATAAGCGAGAAAAATTGAGGACTGTATGTTATCGTGAGATTCGACCACATAACTTGTAGACTTATACTTACACGTACTTGTAGATTCCAAGTGTCTTCAATTTTATGATTCCGTAAAATTGCTCACTCTATATGATAAGTAAATAGTCCTATAATTTACTTAAGCTCAGATTGTTTCAAATTAAAATCTTGGATTAAATCCAACACCTGCGGTTTCGCAAACTGTTGGAGGTCGGGATCTACTTGAATATGCATTACTTAACACGGATGTATGACTTGTTAATGTAGATACGGATTGTTGAGTCTTTTGTATATTTTAAAGACATTTTAGAGTATTTGTTTGCATTGCATTAAAAACATATTATTTCTTACAAATCATAGCACTAAAAATATTTCTGTGGAACAGCAGGCAGGCTGATGGCCCACTTAATGATAAGCAGTTGCCGTCGTCTAGGGATGTTTGCGACGCAAGGTTCACCGCGAACATGCTGCGGTCCCATTGGGGTACATGAACCTCGGTCACTGGGACATCGCCAGCCAAGACCACGGTATTCACCACATCGTTCACCAATAACGTTCATGTTACGTACTCTCCGGATTTGGATTAAGCTTCTGTCCGAGGCTTTCCAATTGCAATACAATATGGGGTTTTTAAAAAAGGCGTTATATAATAAATTCGAAGATGGCAGCACGTTGATAATGCTTCTGGTATTGCAGACGTAACCAACGGTGACCACCTACTACCGAGTGGGCTGTTTGATTCTCTGTTGAACTCCAGATAGATAAAAGGACAGCGTGGTTTCTACGTATACCCAATAGGGTATATAAGCATCTTTTACTCTTCGATTCCTCCATGGTTGGGCGGACTCATAACCGGACCCGGTTTATCTAAAAAAAAATTTTTATTTTAAATTTAGATTTAAGGAGTGATAGAGTGAGAAGGAAAAATAAATTAACAGTGCGAGGAAATTTTTTAGACATAATACTATAAAGTGGGGTAGATATTGAGGGACAAAGAAAAATATATGTTTGGTTTTCATCTAAACCGTACTCACAAATTGAATAGCCATTAAATTTTTTGCTGAGAAAACGGAAAAGCAGAAGGTGAATGTATCTAAAGCATTATTATAGTTGAATATGCAGGTAGATATGGGTACACACAGATTATATACAGACATATTTTGATAGCGAACAGAGATGAATAGAGAAAAATAATGAAATTCATTTTTTACGAGTAAACGAGACGTTTCGTTCACATATATTCATAGACAATCATCGTTCTCTATGATAAATAGCAATACTTGGGAAAGTACAATGGAAATAGAGTAATAGGCCCGCAGAAGTTATAGTGCTTTGACAATATTCTGCAATAAACCTAGTGCTAAATGCAATGTACGAATATTTACTTCTGATATATATTTTGTGCCTAAGCATTCGACCTAACTAAGTCGAAGTTAGGCAATTGCTTCGGAAAATTACCTTTTAAAGATTCCACAATAACTTTGGTCGAGTGGTTGTTAGGAAGAATTTATTTTTTCTTTGTGGCCGTAATTTGCGAACCACTAGTAAGTCCAAGGTCCTTTATCGAAATATTTTCTTATTAATATTTCGTATTTCTGAGATTTATAAAATATTAGCTATATTTTATTATACATTTTCGTTTTGCCCAGGGAAACCTGCGCCTTATTAATACAGCGTACCACCCTGCCGCTTGGGAATGTATGATGGGGTGGTGTGGGGTCCCCGTATAATGCGGCCGTTTGTCTCCTTCGCTAGGAAATGCACGTCACTAGAATACCTACTAAAACCCCCCAGCGATCCTTTGTTTTCCTTGAGCGCCAGGGCCGCGGGGTGAGACGTATTAGGTCGTGGCTTCGACTGATTGAAGCCAGGGTGATGGTAGGTTCCCGGCATTTTCCTGTCACGCAGTAGTAAGTTGGGCGCGCGGAACCCTCACAGACGTTCTCTCTCGGCCACGTGTGTGCGGGCTGCTACCCTTTTCCAGGGAGCCGTGACCGCGACCGGTCGATAAACGGCTGGAGGTCGGTCGCCAACCTCCAGTGGCAAGTGGCCATTAGTTCCGCGTCCCTAACTCAACCTGCTCCTGCGACTAGCTGGTTAGCGAAATATAGGTAGGTCGCGCCGGAGTATCCACTAAAAATTGCTGGTCAAGCTTATGCCGCAGGATCGACTTTCAGTCATACTTAGTTTTACGACAACACTGCGCTTAGTCTCCGTGAAACGTATATAAGTACTACAACTAAAATGAAAGCCATATACTATTATTGATAAAATTAACTTTGTGAATCGTAGCTTCTTCTTCTTCCTCCTGCCCTTATCCTACATTATATGGGATCGGCATTTCATGTTACATGTTGTAATAGTTGTGGCTTAGTTTTCACAACTGGTCGCCTGCCTGAGGTTAACCCCTTTTTGGGGAAAAATCTCTCATCCTTTTTATTTAAATTAGTTTTCTCGTTTCGCATTGAAAATAGGACACGAAATTTCGTTGTCAATCATCTATTAAGTTATCTTCAAGCAACACTTTTATTGGTTTCTTTTTGAGTAAACAAAATCCAAGTGTCGGTTTGGGTGTGTAGGGTGGCACTTTTGCCGGGTCGCAGACTTTTACGGGGTCCGTGCACAATTCATATTCGACAACTACGTCACGAGGGCTTCTAAATAGGAAATTTGTAGTGCCGTGCATCTTCGAATGCTCTTGGTCTTGCATTCCGTTGCGCTTGAATGCAGACCAGGCATCTTGCGCACAATGCGTTCATCTTTATATATTTTGGTGATGGCTCACAGCCATCTTCCTCTTGGCAAGTTAGAGGCCTTGAAATTCGCGGCTTATTTTCCCAACAATACATAAGCTTCGGCGAAGGATATCGGGCGGAGAAAGAATACTGACCTCTGCGGCTAACAATCCGCCAAAAGAAATCCACCCTAGTTACGTGGTAGGGCCCCAAGCCCGTCTGGATGGCGACCATCTTTGGTCTTAAGTATGCCGCCATGATAACTTTGTGTTGTGTTCCGGCATTAGTGACCCAAGTTCCTGTATCCTTATGGGACAGCACCGTGTTCACGATGCCACCGGCGTTGCAAACACCCCTAGGTGACGGTAAGTGCTAAATTCTAAGCGGACCGTCAGCCTGTCTGCTGTCCCACAGCAATAAAAAAATAATAATTACAGGGTAGGAACCCTGTAATTTAGCAGCGGACTCTGGGTCCTAAATTATAAACGTTGAATACCTGGATTAATAACTGGATGATTGAAGTCTAGAGGTTTTTTTTGTAATACAATATACCGTCCATAAGCTAGCAAAAGAAGTCTCGTTCGTATTTGAAGCAGTTAAATAAATATATCAGTATAATTAACACAGCGACATCTAATCCCAAAGTAAATAGCAGATAGTTTGTGTTATGGGTACTAGACAACTGATAAACTGTTTATATACTTTTTTTGGGAAGGAATACATATTATACATTAATTACTACACTCCAGACGAATGAAGCCCGAGACCTACAGCAATAATAAAATAAATAAAAAAAATCTCTATCACACACGAATACTTTTGGCGCTTTTCTTTAATATTTACATTGGTGCTACGGTGGCGCCACCTTAATTTAACGAATTTTGACGGACACTTTTTATACACAAAGATAGTTTTCCATCCTTCTATATACAAAATGTAGTAAATTTCCTTTTTTCTTTCAAAATGTAGAAATATTTCTCGTCTCTCGTTGTTTTCTTCAAGTTTATAAAATAATTGGAGGATTTACATGTTTCTTGGCTCATCGTAATAAACGTCTCAAGATAACCCGGTTTTCAGACTAACTTAGGCACTTCCTTGGATAAGGGCGCCGTTCGAGCAAATAATCTCAGGATTTGGGATGGTAAACAAAAGAGATATTTCTAAAATACAGTCAAGCGTGTACGAAATGATTATTGTGTATAGGTTTTTGTAGCGAAATATAATTATATAAATCAAACCAAAATGTAAAAAATAATCCTTAACATCAGAATAAAATAAAAAGCGAGGGATGCTCTATATTAATCGTTATAATGTTTTATAGTATCATTCCGTAATGCGGAGTTAGTTTAAAAATATCATACTAAGCACCCCACGATTTTAGAACAGTGGCATTATTTTTCTCGCCAGTAGTTTTATTCTTATATTAAGAACTATTTTTTACATTTTGGTTTGATTAACTATAAAAGCGTGTTGTTTAGTTTTTTTAAACAATAATTTATTGTAACTTTTTAAGTCGAATTCTCAATCGGTAAATATTTTATTAATTTAATGCCATCTTCCGGTAGTTTTATTAATTGATTGTTCAAAGAAGATAAAAATCGAGTCTAAAAATTCCGTTACATAGACACATAGTTACATAGATACATTCAGGTCAAGTTAATAAAAGCGTGGTAAAAAAGATTTAAACATACTAGCGGACCAAATAGTCGTCCTTGTAACATAATGTTGCAATATTTTTTAAAAATTAAATTTGCCGCGCTCCTTTTCCGCTACAATCGAGCGTTGCGCTGATTGGCGGAGCTGTACATGACGTACATAGGTCGGCCATATTTCGGCCCCCACACTCGCAGCCACCATTGCATTGTAACACTCGGAAGCACGCCAAAGACTCGTTGTTTTATTTATTAGTTAGTTACGATATTTTTCAATCGGGAGATTATCCGCTTTAGACACTTTAAAGCAATCTTATTAAATACTATAAATATGCTATAAATATATAAATACTAGCTGTGCCCGCGACTCCGTCCGCGTGGAATAGTGACTTTGGGCAGAATTTTTTTGGTATATTTTATGGTTTATTTTGGATTACAAACCCTAAAATATAAATGAAATATGCAGTCAGTATTATCGAATGCAACTGTTACGCCACGCGCCTTCGAAATACGTCCGTTCGAACCTACAAAGTCCAGCCTAAGCTAAACCCTATTTCATATGATTGATGATATAAATCTGAGGTTAACTTAAATTGGAAATTCAACCTACCTGTCCAGCCTAAGATGAATCCTATTTCATACGATTGATGATATAAATCTGAGGTCAACTTAAATTGGAATATAAAATTTCCAAAACTTATCATTTTTAATAAAAACAATTTTTTTTCTAAAATAAAAATAGCCTAAGTTACTCCTTGATACATCAGCTATCTGCCAGTGAAAGTCCCGTCAACATCAGTGCAGCCATTCCAGAGATTAGCCGGAACAAACAGACAGACAGACAAAAATTGTAAAAAATGTTGTTTTGGTATATGTACCGTGTATACGTCTGAATGCACTTAGTAAAAAGTGGTTATTTTAATATTACAAACAGACCCTCCAATTTTATTTATTTGTATAGATATCGTTTGAAAATCACGTTTTGGGTTAGTGTTGAAGCTGATATATTAATTAATTAGTATATTTATTATATAACTAGCTGTGCCCGCGACTCCGTCCACGTGGAATAGACTTTGGGCAGAACTTTTTCGATAAATCTTATGGTTTATTTTGGATTACAATCCCTATAAACCCTAAAATAAAAATGAAATATGCAAACAGTCAGTATTATCGAATGCAACTGTTATGCCATGCGCCTCCGGAATACGTACGTTCGAACCTACAAAGTCCATCCAGGCTAAGCGAAACCCTATTTCATATGATTGATGACATAAATCTGAGATTTATTTATTTATTTTAAAAGGTACACCAACAACACAGTACACATTAAATAAGACCATGATATAACAAACACAACAATTATATACATATATGCATACATGCCAGTGACAGGCATACACAGCTTTGTCTACAGTTTGTCAATGTTAATATTTATTTTAACTTAAATTAACTTAATCTTCATGAAAATACATGATTCCTTAGGTTAACTTAAATTGGATTCAATCTACAAAGTCTAGCCTAAGCTGAACCCTATTTCATATGATTGATGATATAAATTTGAGGTCTTTAAAATAGAATAATAGAATAGGTCTCTAGAAATTGGTCTTTAAAAATTTCCGAAACTGATCATTTTTAGCTAAAACTATTTTTTTTCTATAATAAAAGTAGCCTAAATTACTCTTTGTTACATCAGCTATCTACCAGTGAAAGTCCCGTCAAAATTGGTCCAGCCGTTTCAGAGATTAGCCGGAACAAACAGACGAACAGACAGACAGACTGACAGACAAAAATCGTAAAAAATGTTGTTTTGGTCTATGTACCGTGTATACATCCGAATGCACTTAGTAAAAAGCGGTTATTTTAATATTACAAACAGACTCTCCAATTTTATTTATTTGTATAGATTATAATATACTCTATCAATGTGAACAAGATTACACATGGCTGTTGCAATCTCTTTTATTTTCACACTTTTAATATTGTGTTGTAATTATCCTTTTAAGAACTTTTTCTTTATATTGTTATTATATTCTCTAACTTCACCTGTCCTCTCGGCCACCTCGCCAACTCGGGTCTTGAACTCTGGCTTGCTCCGTTGTGGAGTTGGTTGACATTATGGCGGACATTACAGAATTTATGAGGCTGGATATAAATTTCAGGTATTACATTTGGGGTACAGGGAATTACTTAATTGAGAATTCTCGTTGTTCGACTCTCAACGGGACATTTCTTTCCATCAAACGATCTGCGCACCGACGTCCAGCTCTTCGTCCGTCTGGCCTCCTGCAGTGTCTGCGACTTCAGGGGAATACCTTGCCAGCAAGGGAACGCAATCAGAGCTTTGAACTCGAACTTTTATGTGCGCGTCCTTAACAACAACGCGGCATCCTGTACACACGTCTTAAATCCGAAAATAACAAACTTTTTTAAACAAACATTTTGTTGTGGACCAAACTGTGAACCTAAACCATTCTCAAATCCACTTGAATGCACAGTCCATCACAAGTCCACAGAATAATTATATATTAAACGAGATATATGGTAAAAAAACAGTCCTAGGGCTTATTAAATGTTTCGAGCTGTAGTGTATTTTTTTTTAATTGCAGTTGGATAGCAGACAGGCTGACAGTCCACTTAGAATTTAGCAGTTATCGTCGCCTATGGGTGTTTGCAACACCAGTGGTATCGCGAATACGCTGATGTCCCATAAGGGTACAGGAACTTGGGTCACTAATGCCGGAAGACAACACAAAATTATAATGGTATAATATACTTAAGACCAAAGGTGGTCGGCATACAGACGGGCTTGGGGCCCTATCACGTAGCTAGGGTGGGTTATATAGTTGCCTTTTATGACAGGCCGACCCCAGCCACAGAAGTCAGTATTCTTTGTCCGCCCCTGCACGGATAAATTTGTGCAATTTAGTCAATAGTATCTATGGCATAGACTATATAAATAAATACAACTTACCTTCGCTGTCTTGTGTGTCTATGTATAGTTACAGTCACTGTCAAGACACATGTCAAGGCGAGTGTGACCGACATACAACGGCTACTATCGAGAGTAGTATATACGTGGACTAAGCGAACTAGTCGGGCACCAACGGGAATACTACCACTAAACGGAAATAATACTAACAAAATTGCTAAACGAACTTAAAAAAGATTTGAAAATAAATGTCAAAGTCAAAATGCCTGCTGAAAAGGCGGGCACGCATTATATGATCAATACAATCTCATTGATATTTTATTGGCAGTAAAAGTCAGGAAGTTCCAGCATTTTACACTGTTCGAATCTGCATCTTTTTTTTATTGTCCTTGTTGCACACATCATGGGGGTCAGAACTGCACGTTTTCTAGCCTGAAAGCCGCCATCTCAAACATATATTAGTCATTATGCTTTATGAAAATCTACTTTAAACCAAACTAGGTAAGTTTGGTTATTATTAAAAGGTAAATTTCTTGTTAGATCTTGTGTTTTCCGGTGTTGGATGTAAGATGGCTTCTAAGAAGCTTTTGTGGTCTTTTAAGATATAAATTACTGTAGCAATACTCGCCAGCGGTTTTCGGAATGAACCAGATGCAACTGCGACAAAAATTTTTATAATGTATAAATTGTTATAGCAACTTTTCTTTTAAGTTGGTGAACTTATTTTAGTTTGAAATTTAACTTCATCAGCTAGATAGCTTGGAATATTGAGATTATACAAACTTATGTAAAATGTTCGTTACTGTTGTGTCATAGTTTTAGAGCTCGAAATTTGTTTTTCGCTAACATGTTAATGTTTTGTGGATGTAGCTTCCCTCGACACCTCCCTAAGTCAACTTGCATTAGTTTCTGTTTAGTTTAGAAAGTTTGAATTTCGTATACATCTTTGGTTTACCCTTGTAACCATGAGCGGTATTCTAAGATTACATCAACTGGTTATATTATAAATAAAAAAATTCTATAGTTAATCAAAATTATATATTTTTTTATTGCTGTAGGACTGCAGACAGGCTGACGGCTCGCTTAGAATTTAGCAGTTACTGTCGCCTATGGGTGTTTAACGCGAGTGGCATCGCGAACACGCTGCTGTCCCATAAAGGTACACAGTAAGGTATTCTATACTTTATACTACATTTATCATTACAACTGACTGAAGTATTCATATTTGCTTCCGCAAAAGAAGGCTTTGTATAAACATTTGCTGGAGATAGAATGTAACCCATTTGTGTGGGTATGTAAATTTCTGCTGAATCATTTTATATTGTAACCGCTAATTCTATTTACTGCTAACGTAATTCTGAAATATTTAGGATATACGAAATTACGTTTCTAACTGTCGGCATCTCAGCTTTAAGGGAAATATTGTGTACTAATTAATTTCATTTTGGTGAAGCACTGGTTATTACAGTCAACCAACCAGAAGACATGGGTGTAAATTCTATTATAGCATACATCTTTTAGTTACCCGTCAAATTTATAGATGATAATATAATTTTATCGATTAGATAGGTAGATAGGATAGATTATCGAAAACAAGAATTAAAGAAATCTGACCTCTATTTTAAGAATATGTATGAAACTATAATAATTATTTTAATATTAAAAGACGGTGATATATGAATAAAAAAATATTATACAGTAAAAATTTAAAAATCTTAACTAATATTATAAATGCGAAAGTAACTTTGTTTGTTTGTTACGCTTTCACGCCTAAACCACTGAACTAATTTTGATGAATTTCGGTATAGTCGTAAATTGGACATTGGAGAAGGACATAAGCTACTTTTTTTAAATTCATATGGCAGAACAACGTTTGCCGGGTATATTTTTAAAATTGTTGCTAGCAAACTTTTGCAATATAATATCGATAAATATTTATTGAAGTTTATCCGATAAAATGTTCACGTTCGAATGTTGGAAAGCTACGTTAAAGCAATCAGTATTTTTTCTCGAGCGAAATAAACAGGCTGTGACAAGGAGTGGCAGTATGACGTGCAGTTTGCGGTTGTATAAATTTGTATGCCGAAGTTTTTAGTTCAAATTTTAATGTTTGAATAATTAACTTCTCTCGTTCGGTTCAATTGATGACGAACAGTGCTTCTTTAACTTAAGTGTATACGAAGAATTTCCTACTTTTGTTTAAAGGCTGTTCTGTCTTTTTTATGAAAATCTATATTGTAAGATCTCATAAACATACAGTTCACGTAGATTCAGGCCAACATTTACTATTTATACATTAAAACAATATTTTGTCCCACGTAGAAATGGAACGCGCAGTTACGACCGTACTTATAACCGTTAAACTGTGTTGTCTTTAGATTTATAATAATGTACTAGATCAACATGTTTTTTTTGTATTTTTTCTCTTAGATTAAATATAGGAATAAAATTACTGTATAAATAGAAAAATGGGTGCGATTCGGCGAACCTTGAAAAATAAGTAAACCATATTAATATAATTAATGTGAAAGTAAGTTTGTTTATTACGCTTTCACGCGAAAACTACTTAACCGATCATCATGCGACTTTGTACACATATTCTTGGAGGTATTAGAAGTAACATAGGATACTTTTTATTGAAAAATTTTTTTTACGAAGACACTTACTCATTTTGTTTCGATTTAATTTTGCCCGTTTGCCCAGCGGCTGTGATCTATATGATATATATATATGATCGGCTAGCATTTTTATATTTTTAATAATAATTTGCATTCTGTCTAATATATAAGTTACAATGTCATACGAGTAATTAATGACATTGTCGTTTTCTTATTTCTACCCGAAATGATATGGACAGGAATAAAAAATGCGATAAAACTGAATGGAAAGTCAAATAACGCACGTCATTTGCGTGGCTCAGGCATCTAACCTGGATTAGATCGATCGGCCCCTCCTTATTGCCACCCGGTGATCTATCGCTTAGCCTGTCCGGATTGCGATATTGATTACACTTTACTGATATCTCGCCTCCAATCATTGCATAATGTGAGAGATTTAGGACTGGGATTTTTTTACTTTAAAACCGCGATTTAGTAATTTATTGTCATAAATTATTGAAAGTTTACTCTATATTGGGTACGTAGTAGCCAAGTGGAATCACCTAGAGACCAAATTATAGATGTCCGGTTCAAATCTCACTATAGTGTATGGACAACTTATGCAGTTTTTCTAACTGAATATGCACATAGTTGCTACGTACTGAATTGTTGCTACGTGCTTAAGCAAGTGTGGCGGTGGGAGAGCATGTTTTCAGTGAAAGATGTCATGGGTTATTTTTGGTAATGGAAATGGTGAAGTAAATGATAATATATATTTGTATAATAGAATATAAAATGAGATAATTTACGAAAATTGTTGGCTTTAGACATCTTTGCTGCGAGTTTAAGAAAAATTGGCATACTAATTAATCTCCTGCTTAATTATGGCACGTATACAAAGCTCTCAGTTTTGCCACTTGTTTTTTGTGTTTATTACATAAAATAAAAAAAATTGGCCCCTGCCATCTTTACCGTTGTTTAACGGCTTACAGAATCTGGCAGAAGAGAATGATTTCTGCACAGAGTCTTGGTGGAACCCCCTTTTTTAAATGAACAAATTGTTATGAAATAAAAATCTTGATTATAGTTAAGCCGTGGGAAAGCACGAGGATCCATCTGGAACATGAGCAGGGGGCAAATACGCTACTTGCTTGGGGCCTTTACTGGGCACTTTGGAACCAACAACATGCTCATGAAGATGGGTCTAACCGCGACACCTATGTGCAGGTTTTTTTTTATTTCTGTAGAACAGCAGACAGGCTGACGGCCCGCTTAGAATTTAGCAGTTACCGTCGCCTATGGGTGTTTGCAACGCCAGTGGCATCGCGAACACGCTGCTGTCCCATAAGGGTACAGGGACTTAGGTCACTAATTCCGGAACACAACACAAAGTTATTATGGCGGCATACTTAAGACCGAAGGTGGTCGCCATCCAGACGGGCTTGAGGCCCTACCACGTAGCTAGTGTGGGTTGTTTTGTCGGCTTTTACGACAGGCCGACCCCGGCCGCAGAGGTTAGTATTCTTTCTCCGCCCCTGCACGGATACAAAGGTTGTGTGGGGAACATACAGAACGCATGGAACACCTACTGTGTACATGCGATGCATTGGCCAGGAAGCGAATGAATCTTTTGGGGGTAGGATATCCGACACCGGAAGACTACAGGTACCTATCTCCATATCTCATTGTTAGGCTCATGAAGCAAATCTTTAATGAGATTGGAGAGGAGTGATTGCTATCTAGGGGAAAACAAAAGATCCCAATGGGTCGAAGTGTCCAAGATAACTCTCGGCCCCGAAATAAGATAAGATAAGCCGTGGGAAAAGATTGAGAGGAAGACCTAGGAAGAGATGGGATGATGTATTTAATATAGTATGTAGGAGAAACTGGCGAAGTTGCAAGGGACAGAGCGAATTTGAGGAAATTGGAGGAGGCCTATGCCACAGAGGCGACTTCCATTATATAAGTATTTAAAAAAAATATATATATTTAAGAATAAGAACTGTAAAAAATGGTAGAATAAAGATTTTTATTTACTTTACTATATTTAAGCCTTGCCTACTGAAATGTTCTAGATCTAGAATACTAACCTCTGCGGCTGAGATCGGTCTGTCGTAAAAGGTGACAAAACAACCCAATTTAGCTACGTGGTAGGGCTCCAAGCCCACCTGGATGGTGATCGCCTTTGGTCTTAAGTATGCCACCATAATAACCTTGTGTTATGTTCCGGCATTAGTGACCCAAGTTCCTGTACCCTAATGCGACAGCAGCGTGTTCGCGATGCCACTGGCGTTGCAAACACCCATAGGCGACGGTAACTGCTAAATTGCTGTCTGCTGTCCAACAGTAATAAAAGAAAGGTCTAAAAATATACTCACGAATGTTTGCAACGAATTTCAAGACTACTTGGCTATTTATAGTATCAAATAGTAAATTTTATTGTTTCGAACAGGCAAAAGGTATAGAATTATCGATAGCAAGGCCTCGCTTGAAAGAGAAATGCTTAAAAAACTGGTCAACATTTAATATCTTTCAAATAATATTATTTGCTACCAAACTACTTGCGGGCTGCGTTGGCTTTATTTTATAACTTTGGGACAGAAGTCAAATGTTATGTGTATGTGGAGTCTAATCTAGGCATATATAGCTATTTTAAGGCAATGAAGCTAACTTCTATCCTATCTACCTTATTAGGGTTGCAGATTTCAGTATTCATCAGTCTCATCAAAGGTATGCCACAGTACTATGCCTGAGTGCGAACTTTTGAATTTAAAAAGGTCGTAAGCTATTTTTTATTCTACACTATATGAAACTATATCGTAGAGTATTTTGATAAATATGCATTTGATAGGCACATACCCAGATTAAAACAAATTATTTTGTCCTTCGTGAACATTTTGTCAGTACAGAGGCGGAGTGAGCGTACTGATCCCTGCAGCCAGGATTGTCCTGTCGTAAAAGACGACATAACTACCCTAGCTAGGTGGTAGGGTCCCAAGCCCATTGGGATGGTAACCACCTCTGGTATATAAGTATGTCGCCGTAGTAATCTTGTGCTGTGTTCCGAGATTCGAAGCCCAGGTTCCAGTAACTATACGAATAGAAGCGTATACGCGGTGTCCCTAGCGTCGCAGAAACCCATAGGCGACGGTTACCGCTTACTGTTAAGTAGGTAATTGCTTGTCTGCTATTCTACAGTAATAAATAAAATTTAAAAAAATACGAAGTACATAGTAAATTTAGACTTCAAACTGAAATTGAAACAGTAACCACTGGGTGACCTTCATTGTCAAACGTTACGAAACCCTATTACCGTTGGTTTCGTGAAAATGAGCGTATGATGACATCGACATGTTATTCGAGGGGAAACATTATAGAAAATTGATGAGTAGAGAAATTAAACTTCATACATTTCGGTTTCAAGTTCATAGAAATAGCTCACGGTCATTTACAAACTTTTCAAAGGTGTTGTATATGGAATTAAGTCTATGGTATCCAATTACAGCATTCCTACGTTATTTCGTGTGACTATATATACTTGTGAAGATGTCAGTGTCAAGAAAAAAGAGCCACGGGCAACTATAGGTGACAGTAAAGTACCCTTAGGAACACTGATCGGATCTGAGACCATCATCTATGCTGCCACCAGCAGTATTATATTTATACTTTCACCAACACGATTTAGTGGAGAATTGAAACTACACTATTACATTAAATTTTCGTGCTTTTAAAACTTATTTAAATAGATCACCAACATGCCATTCACTATACAACCAGAGATTAGTCAGGCATAGTTATATTTAAAATGTTATCACAATTATAAATGACGAATGGATGCTCAAAAAATAAATTGCGGAGTCAAAAGAAATAAATTTGTAAATACTCGTAAAATGCGTCAAGAAACTGGTTAATATGGATTCTGAATGCCATAGTCAAGCCTTTTACATTTATTTATATTACATGAATTTACACATTTTGTAGGGCAGAATTAGCAATGTAAAGCAACATTGCATTATGTGAGTCAGTGATCTATGTACAGTGACACGTCGCAGTCGCTGGCACAAATAAATATAATAAAATCTGTACCGAGTATTATTTATTAGTGTGCCATATATATGTTTAAAAATATTCCTTTTTATTATATGTAATTTTTATTTATTGTAATGGAAAAACAAACTCTATTAAATCATATAGTGTTCAATTTCTATGTAGTATTTCGTAAGGTAACCACCTTTATTACCGCCGGAATAGGATAGCAGGAGATATATTAGGGTATTAATACTGAATAATAGTCTTTTATCTTGCTTACGTTGCTACTAATACTGTTTTATAAAAGTGAACGAAATATATTCTCTAAAATATTTATATTTGAAATAGTTACTTTACATTTTAAAGGGTGATGCCAATGGACTCACTATCAGGAATGCAGAAGACCGTGCGAAGTGGAGAAGAAAATGTCGGAAAGTAGATATTTCTATTATAAGTTCAGTTCGGACAATCGATTTTATCGTACAGCGGCTGTTGTCTACTCTACTCCCGATTGTAACTCTTGTAATGACATCATTTTTAGGGCTGTCTTCTGCAAATCTTCAAACCAGCCAAACCTGGTGAACATATCGACCCTACTAAGTTAGTATTAGGTTAGCGTTTTGCTCGAAGTTTCGTTGCGAATAATTTAGAAAGTCGTCAGGGTTAATTGGAAAAAAGAAGCCTCCCGAAGGAAAAACTGTTATCAGAGTTTCATCTGTCGTTCAATAGGGTCCGCTGGTGTGCAGTTGAAATAGATTTGGGCTTCAAAGGTGTTACTAGCACTTCTTACATCTCATTTATGAATGAAATTTATAGAATTGAATGTAATCATCTTCTCATTGGTATTTCGTCGTATCTTGCGTATCTCAGAAATTGTTTCAAACACCTTAACTTCCGTAAACAACTGTTACGGTGGCGAAAGGTTCTTTTGTGGCACCACCTAGGTTATCTAGTTCGGCAGGTATTAAATAAAAAACCTACTTTTTATTAACATTAAGTATCCAATTTTGTACCCCCAAATGTCAGCCTCACCTGCCCGTGGTGCTCCTTGCTGGCAACGAACGAGGTTCTGGCGACCGATGGATGGCGGGATAGCCATCCTGGCTAAGCCGACTTACGTAAATGTTCCTGGTCGGAGACGGAAGCAGTGTCTCCGAAGCAAATAGATCAGTACTGCGGTCAGCAACCCGTATGCTAAGCGTGGTGATTAACGGCCAACACCCCCAATGAAAAGGCACCAAGAACCAAGGCCCTAAGTTCCCGGCGGACCCGCTACTCTCGGCTACGACAGCGGTTGCGGTAACGGCAGGGATATAGGTGTGATATCTGGGTTACGGAAGGCTGCCGCACTAAAAATTTATACCTGACTACGTACAATGAATGCATGATTTTGCTGGACGATCACCTTGCTCAATTAGAGCTAGAGCTAAGTGGCATATTCTGGGTTTGTCAGAGATCCGCCGAGAGGGGGAGTACACGACAAACCTAGTCCGGGCATTTAATCTACTTCCGGCAAGGTGATAAGGCCTCCCAGGATGGTGTTGGTTTTCTCGTTAATAAGGCCCTCGTTAGCGTTGTGGAAATCAGTAGTGTGTCGAACCTGGTAGTGTACCTTGTACTTAAGCTCAACGACAGTTATTCTCTGAAGGTAGTACAGGTAAATAGACCAACATCCACGCACTCTGACGAGAAGCTCGAAGCTGTGTATCAAGATATATATATTTTTTATAGCTAGAGTTCAGCATCCCCCTAGATGTTGTGTCGGACTATGTCTACCTTGGACAAAAAATCCAGTTGGGCAGGCACAACTTCTAGAGGAAAACTAACAGGATGATTCAGCTGGATTGGGCGACTTTCAGCAGGCGTCGTCAGGTTCAGTTTGTTCGGCGGTTTAATTTTTTTTGTTAAAAAGTTTTTGTTTTATATTTTTTGTGTGGCTATAAACTACTAATTACTACATGCTTAAATAAATTAATTCTATCAAAAGTTATGCGTGGTCATAGATATAATCAGTGAGTGAACAATCAATCATTCTCTGTTTTCGTACCTTAGGGTTGGAGTTATTTCCCAAATTTATATGGGACCAACTTCGGGATATACCCTTTCCAATAAAAAAATAATTTTTAAAATTGGACTACTCTGTAAAAAGTTATGCGTGGTCATACATTAAAAAATATACTTACGCGTCAACTTGAGAACTTCCTCCGTTTTTTCGTCGGTTAAATTTTGAAAAGAGAATATAATATTATGTTTACTACGAACTAAAGTGAGGAGATAATTATTTAAAAGTATCTAAAAATCACCACAATATTTCAAATGAAGGTAGTAATCTATATAGTAGAAGGTAAGTAGTAGAAGGTAGTAATAAATCGTGAGGCTAGTGACAGTGACAGTTCTTTCAATCTGAGGATTATTAATGTCGAGTCTGTGTCATAAAGTTTAGAGGTGAGTTGCCCGCGTCAGCTGTGTCCTCGTAACTTTGTATTTGTATACTGTAATTTAATTTCATTCTGGAATAAAACTTATAAATTAACTTGATCTATAATTCTATCTATATAATATAATTCTAAAGAGTTACTCTTTCGTTTGTAATACTAATATGATTATTTAAATTTTTAACAAACCAAAAGTCAGATATTATGAATAATTTTGCTTTTCGTCAAATCATATTATATTTGAAGGCATTATAATGAAGTGTGCATTTATACTCTTTACTATACTGTGACGACCTACCTGGCGTAGCAGCTAACGCACTTCAGTACGCTCGCGAAGGTCATGGGTTCGATTCTCGTTTCGCGTTTGGATGTTTATGTATAATATGTATTTATTTATAAAAAAAAAGTATATATGTAGTATATCAGTTGTCTATATCCATAACACTAGTGCTATGCAGCTTAGTTTCGGACGGCGGCGCTTAGGTAGCGCTGTTTGAATTGTGTATTTATTTATTATTATTTTTTTATACTTATTATATTAAACATATTTTAAAACCAGTATAAGTAAAAAAAAAAAATCAAGTTATTATTACTTTTGTAAAATATATAATTAAAATAGTTGCGCATCTTGTGTTTTCTAAAAAAACTCCTTTTCTGTATGGTTTACTGTTTTACTGATACCCGGTACATAGTACCTGGTGGCTCAGTGGTATTACTCTCAGAGATCAATCCAAAGTTCCCGGCTTCAAACCCCATGGTGGTAACCTTTAACCTTTTTCTCGCCTGATAGTGCATATTAAAGCATAATTGCCATCTACCGATGGTGAAGCAAAACATCGTGAGGAAACCTGCATACCGAGATCATCGTATGTGTAACCCTAATCCGCCTTGGACAAGCGTGGCGGGTGTTATTGTCCAACCCATCTTGGAGAATGCCGATCCCAGCACTGGAACGTCGTGAGCAGTTATTATTATTATTACTATTTTACTACTATAAAACACAATTATATCTCCAACGCACTTATTCTAACTACTATCACTGCTAGTCTGTCAACACAAATAGAAAAATCACTATTTTAAGACCCCAAAAAAGTGACCTGATTAACACTTAAATCTTAAACACCTGATGTATAACGAAATCTTAATTAATTTATAAGCATAAAATATATCGCATGCTTAATCATAAACTGACTGATTACGGTCTAAAGTGAGATAATATAACAGGCAGCATTGTATCGACGCCCTCTATCGGCCAAACTAAGATTTATTTCGATATCTCTTTCCCACACTTAGTTACCGCTATTTAGTTATAAGTCAATATATGGGATAAGTAGTAAATGACAAAACGTTTTTTGCGATTTCCCAAAAAACAGGTTTTTTGAGTTAGGTCAGTTTATGATTAAGCATGCGATATATTCAACGTTTTTAATATAATTGTAACTAGATTTGCTCTTCTATAAACTAAAATTCTGAATTTTATAAACAATAGACGCATAAAACTTTAATGACGGCTCAGTATCTCCACTAGCTATTGAAAGAATATACATATGTTAAATTAAGCAATATTTTACAAAAATATAACAATTCAAGCTCATAAACTTATGTGGAAATACGATATACTAATTAACAAAACTCAATTTACAAAATCAATTCGTGTAGTATGTAATTACCAAATTGCACGCTGTATAGAGCAATATAAAAGATGCACCCCTTGCAGGTGTGAGCTGTTATAGTTTCTCTTCTCACTCATAATTCGATGCCCTATTTAACTGAAATCTAATTTTAAGATATAAGGTGGAAAATTTCTTTGAAATATTTATTTTCTTATATTCGTAAATTATTGTTTTGAATATGAAATAGCAATGAGTATTATTGTTACAGTTTTGACGGAGATCACCGCTCAAGGAAATTGTTTGGAACTTTTAATAATTATTTATACATTATATTCTTTAAAAAGTGGGTGAAACGTATATATACAACTTGAGATAAAAATAATTATTTTAGCCGTGAATATCTGAACTGTATTTTTAATTTCTGTGGGTTAGTGGACTGCCTAACGGCCCACTAAATAGTGAGCAGTTACCGTTCTCTAGGGAAAATTAGCGGCGCCTCTGGCATCCGTCCGCATGGGGGAAATGGAATCTGATCACTTATGCTAGAACGCAATACAAGGTTACTATGGGCGCATAGAGAACAAGGGTGACTGGCATCCAGATGAGCTTGGAGCCCTACCAGCTAGCTGGTAACGGTTGTTTGGGAGCTTTTTACAACAGGCCGCAGGGGCCAGTATTCTTACTCCGCTCCTGCATGGGGAAGAATACAATCATTCTGTGCTATTATTTGTGACACACTTTGCTTCTTAGAAAATAAGTAATGCAGTAAAATACGTACTGTTGAGATGAATTATGAATGAAAATTCATTTAGCAGATGATGCCGATCTCTAAATTAAATGGATAATAAGATTCTGGATCTTGTACAATAAATTCTCAAAACGCCAGGTGTCTTTGATTTACACCAAACACCATCCACTTACGTAATGCGTATCCTAAACTATCATTTATTTGTCACTCGCTAATCAGTAATCACTTGAGCTTCTAATGAAATCCTTGTTGTTTTTCTACTTGTTCTGTATATACTTATCTAATAAGCTTTTTGTTTCGTATGTAATAAGTAGTATTATTTTTATTTACAAGTAGTAACAAGTTTACAAGTAAAAGTAGTAAACCGTGTATACGTAGAGATATGTGAGGTTAATTGGACAATATTTAATTTTTGATGCTATAAAGAATGTTTTATTCTATGTTACCTGTGACAAACTATTGTTATTATTTTAGTTTATATTATAAATAGTTTAATGTTTAAGAAGGAACTTAATTTGAATAAAAAAATTAACTAAGTTTTGAGTTTACAACTAACAATAGCAATATATTGACAACATATCAAATAAGCAACTGTAATCTAGTGGCAAGTATTTAGGTAGTTTAGTTTTTTTATTGCTATGAAACAGTAGACAGGCTGATGGCTCACTTTTTCTAATGCTGTAGGACAGCAGACAAACTGACGGCCCGCTTAGAATTTAGCAGTTACCGTATCCTATGGGTGTTTGCAACACCAATGGCATCGCAAATACGCTGCTGTCCCAGGGTACAGGAACTTGCGTCACTAAAGCCGGAACATAAGACAAGGTTAATTTATGGTGGCATATTTAAGGCCAAAAGTGGTCGCCATCCGGCCCTACCACGTAACTAGGGTGGTTGTCGCCTTTTACGCCAGGTCGACCCCAGCTGCAGAGGTTAGTATTATTTCTCCGCCCCTGCTCTGATAGTAATGTGTCTTCCACGATTCTTTTTCTTGTATTTAGGGTACCAGCCCCACTTTCCTCAATTTGTCCATTCTCCTTATAGTATGTCCTGTCCATTTCTATTTTAGTGTTTGTTTTATTGATGTAGGACAGCAGAAAGGCTGACGGGCCGCTTAGAATTTAGCAGTTACCGTCGCCTATAGGTGTTTGCAACGCCAGTGGCATCGCGAACATGCTGTTATCGCATAAGGGTACAGGAACTCGGGTCACTAATGCCGGAACACAACACAAGGTTATTATGGCGGCATACTTAAGAGCAAAGGTGGTCGCCATCCAGACGGGCTTGAGGCCCTACCACGTAGCTAGGGTGGGTTGTTTGTCGCCTTTTACGACAGGCCGACCCCGGCCGCAGAGGTTAGTATTCTTTCTCCGCCCCTGCACTGATAAAAAAAGTGTTTAAACATATAAAATTAATTAATTTTTATCTTCCTCTTAATGTCTATGTTTCTAATTATCTGTGACTTGCTTACATACAATTCATTCCATGTTTCTTTGTCAGGTTTTAAGCTTGTAAATGTTTTATCAGAGGATATGTGTTTAACCATAATCCCAATTACCCTGAAGCTAAACTCTAGAATATTCTACAAGTTTGGTGTTAGATATTTATGAGATTAGTTTGTTGAGAACTTAGTATTCGGGCCATTTATGTGCAAAGTCGGTCACTATGTAATGCTCAAAGTTTTTATTATGTCGACATCACAGGGATTTTTAGAATTTAAACTAGTGCAAACAAAAGAACTTTATATTATATTTCCATGCAGGGGTGGAGTAGAAATACTGAACCCTGGGGCTGGGGGTGGCTTGTCGTAAAAGGCGGAAAAACAAGCCCAGCTAGTTGGTAAGGCTCAGGTCTATAAATATGTGCTTATATGAATATTATAAAATAATTGCCACGTACCGACGGTAAAAGTAAATGCGAGGAAGACAATAATAATTTTACCTGTATGTGTATCATATTCGTTTCCTTTAAGTAGGGGCTCAAGTAGTGAAACATTAGCAGATGTTATAAAATATTGTATTATTAAGGGCTCGATACTACTGTTTTGTTAAACGTTAAACGTATACAGTCAAGGATCTAAGAACTCTCGTTTACCCCGTGCAGAGGCGGAGTAAGAATAGTAAGTAACCTCTGCGGCCCGGGTCAGCCTGTCGTAAAAAACGATAAAACAATCCAAGCTAGGTTAGAGCTAGAAGGTGCTAGAAGCCCGTCTGTACCATCCCTGTTGTATAAGTATGCCGCCATAATAACCTTGCGTTGTGTTCCGGCATTAGTCACCCAGATTCCTGTACCGCTCATGTGGACTCTAGAGTGTTCGCCGGGCCTCTGTCGTCGCAAACATCCTTAAGCGACGGTAACTGCTTAACATTAAGTGGGCCTAGTCTGTCTGTTGCTCAGCTATTTAGAAAAAAACTCTAGTTAATCATAAATAAATAGGCTGTAACAACTCATATACAGCGTGTTGTTTGTTGTTGTGTTGTTACTAGAAAACTAGTATACCATATTTTTTATAAATAAATATATGTCCATAAGCATTCAGATTCGGATAGAGAGGAAATCTGTGATTCATGTCGTCAATCATAAGTGATATTACCATTATATAAGTCTGAAATCAACTTATGTAAAAGCCAACGAGATCACGTGACATGTGATATAGATAAATACAAATATAGATACATTTTTACGTTGGTATTACTTGCAATAGCATTTTATCGATAGCATTTAAGTCTAGACATGTACAAGCACTATCGTTATACGAACAAAACACGAACTTTTTTCTGTTTTGAAGTATTTGAACCCGTGACTACTTTTCACCTTTTACAAGCAAAAATATTGTATAATTATGTACTTACTTGAACTACGAGTATATATAACAAGAAAAATGATAGAAATAAGAGTGGATGGCTACAGGAGCAGAGGTAGATCAAAAAATAAAGGGTGTGAATATTGGGATGACAGCTAACAGAGAAAAGTGGAAGGAGAGAACATGTGTCGACCCCATATAATGTGGAATAAGGGTAGGAGGAAGAAGAGACGTACTGACTTGAACTCACGTAGTCGTGTGATCCGAAATGTCCGCACTGTAGTTGTTGACAGTTCTTGGATTCACGGAATGTGTCCATCCTCCTCGGCGGATTTGTTAGAATAAGAAGACTCATGGTGGCTTGCTTGGGGAGAAGCGTCCGCGCCAGTTGCGCGTCCCCCGTCACACCTCGCTCCTCTGTGCGTCACAAATTAGTGTTGATTTTAGCGTTTTGATTTGACGTTTGACATTGCTGTTTGATTGGTTAGCGTTTTAGTCGCAAATGCGAAATAATTACATTACTCAAGCAATCTTTAAAAAGCAATATGTAAGTTTTCCTTTTCATAACAAAGGAAAGACACAATTTTTTACATTCGAAAAGGCAGAGGTAGTCACGATTAAAAAAAATATCCACGTCACACATTTCATCTTCTTACTTGTAGCTACGTATGTACGCAGCCACATGGTTTATTAGGTAGTTAGCTCATAGAGAGCTACGGTTAGAGTATCTTTAAGGAGTTACATCCGTAATGATAACCCTAAAGTACCAGTAGGCTAGTTAATATAAAACATATATGCTTTCTTAACCGAAAAACATACAATACCGATAACTTTTCCAGTAAATGAGTTCTAGAATGGATCATGTCTTGGCAAATGTACTGTAGGATGCCCTCGGCAAGATGAGGCGATGAACTGCGAAAAGCAGAAAGATAACGTGGATGCTTCAATCAAAAGATCAGGCTAAGTGGCGTAATTTAGAGAGGCCTATATCCAGTAGATTAGTAGGCTGATGATTTGTAGCTTAGGAAGAATGAAGGAATGGCACCGATTTATTTGAATAGGTACGCAATGTGACAATACTCAGGACCGTTCATTGACTATTGAAAGTCTATTGCAATCGAATGAACTTTAGAGAAAAATATAAATATAACAAATTTCAATAATCCACTGCAATAAGTTTTATTTAATCAAGCTAAGACCCTGGGAATTTCAACAGATGATGAAGATTTTGGATGAACCCGAAACTTAGTACTTTAAACTTTGTATGTCCTTCAGTTTAAGTTAGATCCATACAGTTTCGACTAACAACCCGCACATGTTATTAACTTCGCACGATATCTGAATATTTCCAAAATAAAAAACATAGAGCATGCTACGATATTCCGCAAAAATTCCGACCTATTCGTCTTTTTATTTAAACTTTATTTATTCATAAAAACTTGTACTTTATTTATCAAAAAGTCTTACTTATCGTCTTTTGTTTTATTCTAGACAATAAAAGCCTGTTTTTAAAGAAGAAGAGAGAGAAATTGGAGCGTGTGCTTGCTATATATTCATAATAAAACCAGGTGGTTGCTATTCAGACAGGCTTGAAGACTTACTATCAAACAGTTAAGCTTATATGCTAATTTATGAATGTGTCACAGTAATTTTTCTAAAAAAGTAATCATAAATATGCTATTTATTTATTTGACAATCACACAACATATTACATACATTACGAGACAATGTTAATCTTCCATCGAATGATGACATTATTTGTATAAAAAATGGCAAAATGGCATTTCTCTCTGAATACCGACTATCTGCGTTTACTAAGAATGTAGTTATCAAGAATATGAGTTGAATATACTGTTACGAAAACCTGACGGTCGTCGACAAATATAGATAGGAAATTAAACAATTATAAATGAAATACAAGTTTATTAATAATGTAAAGTACTGATGATTAGTTTAACAAATTAGAATTCGGTTTACAATTATAACCGGGGCGTGGGTACACAGCACTAAGAGGTTTATATTGGTCGTTAAACTCTAAAGGTGTGGAGTGACTTAGCTTTGGCCTCGTCCTGCGCGTGGAAGGTCACCAACGTCCTTTCCTTTCACGGAGCCTGACGTGCCCTGCCGTTGGAAGTGGTCTGCAGCTCCAGCCCGTACTGAGGGTGGCCGCCTCGAAACCACTGCGAAGGATGGCAGCTACGGGTTGTTGTTCTAAAGGACCCGTTCTGGGGCGTCTGCTCTCAGCCCGAACGATGGAGCCTCCTCTGAGGGTTGTATAAGACGCGGCATAATTTAAATAATTTCTCGAACGAACAACATGATTACTTAATTAAGTGATTAATTGTTTTGAAACACTACTATACACTGGTTTAAACATTATTACAAATAAATTAACCACAATCGCAGACCACCATAGTGGTTGAGTAGCTGGTGTCAGAATCTTGGCTCCATCGCGGCTTCGCCTTTTTATACTGGCCGTGAGGACACCGCCCACTTTTTCGAAGATTCTATATTTGGGTTCTAATGGGTGTGGCATGGAAAAGTACTGAGTAGCGCCTGACCTTTGACCCGCTACTCGTTTAGACAGTGACAGAGCTATAGGCCAGAGGGGTAAAGAATTATTCGTGACGTAAGCCCCGACGGCTCTTCATTCCTTCGTCGTTTTTCGTTTGTAGTATTTTCGATGACCGGTACCCGATTGAATGATTCGCGTTCATTCATCTTTTTATTTATCAATGGACGCTATTCAACTGAACGATTTCTCGAAGATTCTTCCAGGCCGTCGTTTAATTCATAACTACCTACATTTAAGGTGCGCGATCGAAATTCTTATCTGATTTGTTTACATTAAAATACCCTCAAGATTAAATATTATATATTGTTGAGATTAATTAGAAATTTTTATTAAGTATTTAGGGATTAAATATTCTACTCTTGTTACAACGTAACAATACATATATCTATATAAAGCTCACTTAAGCAGGTGATCAACAGTCTCAATGGACTGCGGTATATTGTCAGAGCATCAATTATTAAAAATAAATGAAAATAAAAATTGAGTTCCATATTTATTTCCACCAAATTTTTTACGGAATCAATCTTATATCCTTTCTTCGTTCCTCATATACGCTCTCATCTACGAATCAATATTATCGTTAAGAAACAGGTGACTAGTCATACAGGCCTATCTGCTGCCAACAGTATACTTTCTAGTAAAAGTATGTCTATGTCTCTCCAAAATCACTAAATTCATATTAAATTAGTAATATATAAATTTGGTGAGTTTGTAGAGACAGACCAGGCCAGATAACAAAGAAATAAGAAAACATTAACAAAAAAAAAATACTATGTAATCAATTCTTTGGCCATCTTAAAACAACGACAGTATATTTTTCATAACTAATATCTAACCGTTATCGTTCATGTGAATTTTTCTTAATCTCGTTCATTCACGTGTGGTATCAACACTTATCTTTTCCGCCCTGCGGCCGGGGGTCAACAAGCCTAGTTAGGTGATAGAGTTTCAAATTTGTCTGGATAGCGATCAGTACTGGTGTCCAAATATGCCGCTCATTAGAGTTATTAAACCTTGTGTAGGGTTCCGTTATAAAATATGTAAATTCCATTTCCCCTACACGGATATGTATATACGGCAGCGAGTTAACGATGCCCTGGCGTCGCAAACATTCATAGGTGACGGTAACTATTTACTGTTAAAAGACAATATTTGTTTAGAGGTTTTATCAAGGGATGGAACAACTGTAAGTATAAATTTTAATCTCATATGAAATTCAAGAGTTGTTCAAAGTCATCGAAATATTCCTGCATCTTAATTGCAGATCTTAAATGCACTTAATCACACTTATGGAACATGTTGTTAGAATCTTGCTCTTGCGATTATTTCACCACAAATGGGTGTCAATAATAATAATTAAAGCAATATTATGTATTGATTAAATTAATATTTAATCATTACAAAATTATATTACACTTATCCCAAATTCAGCAAGCAAATTTATCAATTATTCAATCAGTATTATAGGATTAATCAAAAGTCTCGATATCGCTTATTAATATTTCGTAGGCTTTAAGCCGATCCATTTTGAAAGTAAGCGTGCTTGCGATATATTAATTACAATCTTAATTTAAAAGTTCGTGGGAATTATTGAAAGGGAAATTTTAATCCGCGAGGAAAATAAGTTACTTTATTTTACGATAACGTTTCTGGGTGTTTTTTTTCTTTATAATTGTCGTTCATTCATTCATTCATTCATTTTACGGAGACAAGGCAACGACATATGCAGTTAGTTTTATTTTATGACAACAGTCAATTACAGAGCAAAACCTTGAATTCGACTAGAAAGAAAAGCTTACATATTCTTTTTGGTACATAATGGCTAATTGGCATCAGGCCTGGAGGCTAACCAGGTGTGATACAGCCTAGGAATTAGGTTAGGTCACAGGTGCGATTTCCGATTTTACGCACCGCTTAGTTAGGTTTTCTAACACTACACTACTTTTGTAATTGTATCATAAGTGTTATTGCCACATCCCGTCGGTGAAGAGAAACACCTTGAGGATACGTCATGGACATTGGACATTCACCTAGGATAAACGTGCCAAGTATATTGTTCGTTCCCAGAGAAAGCTGAAACTCGCTAATATTTACAGGCGATTGTAATTGCTTGCTATTAAGTGGGCTGTCAGCCTGTTTACTTCAGCAATAAAAAAGTACATATTCTGTATAAAAACCGATCTCGTGTAGATAAGATCGTAAATATAAGAATTTAAAGTGGCAAGCTTGAAGATCCTTACGTAACCGAGTCGTTTTCAGACCCACTTACTAAATACAAGATTTCCGAATATGTAATTCGTGGAAAACCAAATTTACTGGAACAGTTCGTGCATATATTTTGTTATGTTGTTTTATTAGATTCATTAAAATAAAATATTTACTATGCAGCGTGTAAAAATAACATGTGTTTTTATAGTAATATTATATAATGTTTGTGACAAAATACAAATATTAAATTAGAGAGTCGTTTCAAAATCTAGAGCTTGGAGTGCGCATGATGATGAACGACATTTAGTAGGTTTTTTTAGTTAGAGTTCAGAGACAGGCATGCGGTCCAATTCATATCAGGTAATCACTGTCGCCTATTGATATTTGCAACAACAAATTGTGAACATGCTGCCGGGCTGCTGGAATTTTATTATATTTTTAGTGAAAAACCCCATATTGTACTGCGTTGGGAATATCTCAGGCGAAAGCTTATTTCAAACCCGGAGGGTACGTAATATGGATGTTTTGTACACAAAAAAATGCACCAAAAAATGGAGATGAAGCGGGCAGTGCGGTGGTAGAAAGACGGCAAAAGCACCATCCTAAACAGATCCTCAGAACATTCCCCGCTGTACAGACGGTAGAATACGCAAAGATACTCAAAGTCTATCCAATGGCAAAGCATATCTAGACCGTTTGTGTGTCGATAAACGAACTGCACGTAGTTGGATGGAGTCTGCGGGATTGATCTAACTGGCAGCTGCTCCAGCCCATAATTGTGAGCAGTACTCCATGTTCAGCCTGACCTGTGCTTTTCATACACAAGCGATTGCCGTGGAGTTAAATACTGCTTGGACTAATTTAGTCTAGTTTTTTGAAAACAAACTTAGCATTGCCCTTCGGCTATTCCCTAAACTGCATATTATTCGTGATGTCGACACCTAGGATCCCAATGCTCCAAGAGATAGTAAGAGGACTTCCTTGCAACTGTGGCGCAGGATGTATCTGTATAGTGTGTCAGAACGCCTGCGAGGATCGCGGATTCGATTCCCATCTTGGGTCTGGTTGTGTGTATATGGTGAGAGTTTGTTTACAATACAATGATGGCGCTGTCTAAATTGTCACTAAATATCTATTATTATAGATAATTAACATATGTTTATTTATTATTCTTTCTTTTAGTTCTCTTTTGTACAATTTTGTAAATTAGTTTTATATTTAGTAACTTTCTTTCTTTTTCTTTCTAAATTAAATTTTATTTTTTCTTTCTTCATTTCTTATCGAAGTTGATTTGAACTTTGAAGTTCCTTACATTCTTTTTTTGAACGTGTTAGAATCAAAACTGATTATGCCCATGTAAGACATCGACATTCATTGTACAAACAGTTATAAATGCCTCTCTTAAAATCTAGAAAAAAATATCATTTAATTAATCCAATTGATGACACAGATGGTTCAGTACAGTTTTGACCATCATTTGATCTCCACGGGGAACAACGCATTTATACGATGAAAATTGTTTGTTCTAGTCAGAGTATCCGTCAACTGTATATTTGTGAATAATCCATGGTTTTCACCTAGTGAAGCGAAATATGTATTATGAAAATATTTCTTACGACATTTAAGTGAAGTGACGAGTAAAATATTCCCATCCTTTATTTCCGTATAAAGTAGTTTTTCTTTATTGCTGTGAATGAGCAGACATCCTGACGGTCCATTTATAAGTAAGCAATTACCGTCGCCTATGGATGTTTGTCTACGACGGTATGTACATCGCTATCAGAAAGAAAGAAAGAAGAAAGAAAAATTATTTATTAGGACAACTCATACAGTAAATTTATATAGAAATTATACTACAAATTACAGTTATATTGTCCTAAATAGGACCTAACTCAGCATGATGCTGCTTCTTAAAAACCAACGCTGGTCTTCCGTTAAGCCCTTAGAATGACATCACGGTGTCTAACATAAAACAACAAACTATGTACGAGAAATCTTATAACTTTAAACGAGCAATTCTTGTATATATATACATATATAATTGGAATCTCGGAATCGGCTCCAAAAATTTTCATAAAATTTAGTATACAGGGGGTTTCGGGGGCGATAAATCGATCTAGCTAGGAATCATTTCTAGAAAATGTAATTTTATTCGCTTTTTTTTATTGGAAGAAAAATAACAAAAAGGTGGCGTTTGAGTAGTCCCAATTTAAACTGAAAAATGACTTCCTGACATCTATCGGCTAATAGTAATACTATTTTTTTTAAATTGCTTTAACGACACAACAACACTAAAACTATTCCAGCAGATGGAGTTGTTAAGTAACACGAAGTCAATGAGTGTTTGCTTTGAGGTTAGACTAAGAAAATCAATTGTTAATTTCCAAAAAACACAATTTATAAAAAAAAATACCGAGCAAAGCTCGGTCATCCAGCTGGTATTAAATAGCATTAAAGCAAATTATTGCATCACAGCAATTAAAAACATATAAATGTAAATACAACAAACATTTGTGTAAATAAAAATAAGTACAACAAAGTAAAACAATAAGATCACGCTATCGTATTCGTAGAGAAACTAGATCCTGGGTTCAACACAAGGTTATTATGGCGGCAAATTTTGGTTATTGCCATCCAGATGGACTCGAGGCCCTACTACCTGGCGAAGGCTGTTTTGTCAGTTTACGACAGGTCGCATCCGGCAGCGGGAGTTTGTATTCTTATTCTAGTAAGAACTCCACCCCTGCACGGAGAAGAAGTAAGAAAATGAGAGAGTAGTGTAGTTGTCATCAATCTGTATCACTGTTTAATACACTCATTTCTCATTACGATAAAAGTAATGATTAAATATTCATTCAGCGCATTTATAAGCTCTGCATACATTTATAAACGGATGTCCCCCGTGTGACAATGTGACGTGACAAAGTTTAGCGCTAATTAGCTACGGTTTACTTTGCTAAAATGAACATTTTGCCGCATTTTCATTGAAGTCATGCATAAAATATAATATGTACGTCTATAATTAAACATTTACTCGTTCTTTAGTAATAAAGTAATTGCTTTGATGATTGTTTTTATTGCCGCGAAACAACAGTCAGGCTGACTGCCCATTTGATAGCAGTTACCATCTCCTATGGATGTTTGCGACGCTAAGGGTACCGCGTATACGCTGCCACCCACGTTAAAGAACTGGATCCTGGGGTCACTTTTATTGGAACACAACACAAGGATATTATGGCGGTATACTTTTAAACCAAGGGAACCAAAGACCAATCTTAATTCATCCTTTTGATAATAAGGTTCATAAATCTACAACTCTAATTCTAAATCCAATGTTTAAGGGGAAGTTTGAAAGTAGCTCGTGATTGCCAAATTAAAAAGCAACAAGCTAGCATGGTACAGTCATATACTCGTAATGCGGAAGAAATAATGCTATGTTGCAATAAAAATATTAGGAACAAAATGGATGGATACAGAAAGAGGGGTAGGATAAAGATATTTTCCATTTTTCTGGATTGCGTAAAAAATTATATGGATGTAGGTATGAATGTTGAAATAAAGACTAACAGAAGAGGGTGGGAGGAGAGAGCATGTTTTTTATCCATGTAGAGGCGAAGAAAGAATACTAACCTCTGCGGCCGGGGTCGGCCTGTCGTAAAAGGCGACAAAACAACCCTTAGCTACGTGGTAGGGCCCAAAGCCCGTCTGGATGGCGACCACTTTTGGTCTTAAGTATGCCGCCATAATAACCATGTGTTGTGTTCCGGCATTAGTGACCTAAATTCCTCTACCCTTATGGGATAGCAGCGTGTTCGTGATGCTACTGGCGTTGCAAATACCCATAGGCGACGGTAACTGCTAAATTCTAAGCGGGCCGTCAGCCTGTCTGCTGTCCTACAGCAATAAAAAAAATTTTGTACCGACTACAAACAATATCAGATAAGGATAGAAAAAAGATAGTGTTCAACAAACCATTGTTTGTTTTATAGGTATATTAGTTTGTAGTATAATGATATATAGGGCACTAAGCAGAGAAGAAGAATGTGGAAAATGAGTGTTGAGTGAATGGATAGGGGAAATTTATTTTACTAGCAATACTTAATGACGAAGTCCTGATGATAAATATTTAAATTTTCTTATGTAGTCTTCTCCTTTCTTCTGCCCTAATCCCACATTATATGGGGTCGGCACAACATGTTACATGTTGTAATAGTTGTGGCGTGACCTGACATTAACCCCTTTTTGGGGTAAATTTCCTTATGTAGTAATATATCTAAAATGTTATTTACAGTTAACGATTCTAGTTAGTCTTCTTCCTTATGTCGGACGAAAACCAAGATAATTTTATAAATATATAATTGACAGGAAATTCAAATTTGGACTATAAAAACTCTTTGAAGATATACAAATATTTTAATTTTGAGGATTGAACTCAAATTTAAAGCTAATTGTGTAGCTAAGCCAGTCGTGTTGACTGTAAGAGATTACTATGTCCCTCTATCACAACATTTGATATTAAGAAAATATCATTAATATCATCGTTCTCGCAAAGCTAGTGAATTTTAATACATATAATAAATACGATGCTAAAATAAAAGTATGAAAGATGATTTCAGTGATGTCACGTGAGGAGCTATCAAATTTTATGAGGAGCGATAAAGCGACCGTGCGGGGGCAAACATTGATATTATATCAGGCCATTATGTCGCGCAGGTCCTTGGCAAATAATCACAGACATGTTTTCAATACAACATAGTTTTCTTTCCGTTAGTTTATTTTCATAATAATTTTCATTTTCATTCATAGTTTTTTAAAAGATCATAATTAGTAGATCAGTGGTGTTACATTTGGAGTGGCATGTACCGATTAGGCAGTTTTTCTCGCTTAATGTACCAGTTGTGAAGATATACATTATGTCACCAAGAACAGAGATTTTTCCTTGTGCCAATATTCAATAGCGTACTTCCTAAAATGCAGTAAACTACCATAAGTGATAGACTGGAGGGTGTTGGTCACGACCCTCAGACATGAGGACTACGACTCGAGGAGGAGGAGGAAAATGCAGTATTTTTATGTACCGTGAACGAATAGATTCAGTCAGGGTTGGCCTGTCGTAAATGGCGACAAAACCACCCCAGATAGGGGGTAGGGTACCAAGCTCGCCTGATTAGCAACCATCCCTGGTCTATAAGTATGCCATCATAACCTTGTGTTATGTTTTATCGGTATTAGTGACCCAGGTTCCAGTACCCCTATAGGACAGCAGCGTTGCAAAACTGCTTACCATTAGATAAGTGGGCCGTTAGCAATTCATGTCAAATAAAGTACTCCGTAATGCTAAGGATTCAGTAAACTATTATAATTTGCATGATGTTTAAAAAATTAAGAATAACAAACAAGTACACCTAAGTCTAATAATAATTTGTAAAATTTCTAATATTTAAGGGCTCCTTAATGCCAAGCTTTATATTTGAAGGGCAAAATTCTCCGTCCTAATAGGCTAATAAAACAAAACAGGCACCGGTAATTTTTAGAGTAAACGCAAAAACGAGATGTAAATGTACCGGTGGTCTCATGTATTATTTATGGAGTTGGCTGAAGAAAATAATAAAACAACAGATAGACAAATTGCGAACACAAGCGGGCTTCATTTATATGTAGCATTCTATATATCTTATGCACAAGGTAAAATAATAATAGATTTGACGATATGATTAGTTCAGTAAGTGACTTGCGATTGAGTCTGTACTCAGACCCCTTTTTTATTGCTGTAGGGCAGCTGAAAGGGTGACGGTTCACTTAAAATTTAGCAGTTACCATCGCCTATGGGTGTTTGCAACGCCAGTGGTATCGCGAACACGCTGCTGTCCCATAAGGGTACAGGAACTTGCGTCACTAAAGCCGGAATACAACACAAAGTTATTATGGCGGCATACATAAGACCGAAGGTGGTCGCCGTCCAGACGGGCTTGGGTACCACGTAGCCAAGGTGGGTTGTAATGTCGCCTTTTACGACAGGTCGACCCCGGCCGCAGAGGTTAATATTCTTTCTCCGCCCCTGTAAGGATAATTGGCCTTACATTTAACCACAAATTTAATAAGAAAATGGGATAAGAAAGAAAATTAGGCTGCACTAAACGAAATAAGTTAAAGTGATATATGACAGTTTTGACCAGTTAATAATTTGTTATTATTTAAAGAAAGTGCATCAATTTCGTTTGTAAAAAAACCACGCAGTACGGATTTTTACCTACTAAATTAACTTTATAAAAACATTCAAATAAAATTATTTTATGAAAAACTATGTTCGTGCCTTCCATTACATTATGATGCAGTGACAGTATAAAATGGAAATAGTACAAGACATTGGTACTCATTTTGAAATTTGAACGAAACCCTAATTATGTTTTTAAAATAAAATAAT
This sequence comes from Malacosoma neustria, assembly GCA_963693495.1. Classification (NCBI taxonomy): domain Eukaryota; kingdom Metazoa; phylum Arthropoda; class Insecta; order Lepidoptera; family Lasiocampidae; genus Malacosoma; species Malacosoma neustria. Next base: position 16,085,692 of record OY856386.1, read on the forward strand.
ACTTAGTTCGTTCTCTATATAAAACCTCCTTATAACATTAGCTCTAAAGATACAAACAAACATTTTTTTTCGGTATAATTTTCGTATTTATTCGCATATAAATTAAAATATTACGTAATCAATTAGCCACGTGGTTTAACGAAATAACAACAACTATGGCAACGCTGTCTAACAATCGATCACACTTCGACTCTAAACTTTGTGTTGTGTTCCGCCATTAGTGACCCAAGTTCCTGTACCCTTCTGGAATAGCAGCGTATTCGCGATGCCACTGGCGTTGCAAACACCCATAGACAACGGTAACTTCTAAATTCTAAGCGGGCCGTCAGCCTGTCTGCTGCCCTACAGCAATAAAAAATATATCAAAAATACTTAGAAGGTCGGCCATTTTGATTGAACAGCCTGGAATTCTCATTCCACTCATCCCCATTCCAAAATCACGATACCAACCTACGATGAGGCCTACCTCATCGTAGGTTGGTATCGTGATTTTGTTACTGTGATTGTTCATTTTACTGTGAATTAACGTGTAGTGCTGAATGTGCTGAATTTTCATCCGTGCAGGGGCGGAGAAAGAATACTAACCTCTGCGGCCGGGGTCGGCCTGTCTTAAAAGGCGACAATACAACCCACCCTAGCTACGTGGTAGGGCCCTAAGCCCGTCTGGATGGCGATCACCTTTGGTCTTAAGTATGCCGCCATAATAACCTTGTGTTGTGTTCCGGCATTAGTGACCCAAGTTCCTGTACCCTTATGGGACAGCAGCGTGTTCGCGATGCCACTGGCGTTGCAAACACCCATAGGCGAGGGTAACTGCTAAATTATAAGTGGGCCGTCAGCCTGTGTGCTGTCCTACAGCAATAAAAATAAATGTGAATATAATACTTTTATGGATAACACTTTTTTAATTTTACATCGCTTTTGAGATGCTCTTAACACATACCTAGTCACGTCATAAGTATTGTCACACAGTAAAAACTTTTCTTTTAGAATGCTGGCCACAAAAAAGTTTATTGAATTCGAATCTCGAATTGTTCATGAAAATAAAAATGTATACTTTTAGAATTTTACTCATTTTTTAAATTTGGAGTGGACGCTTAAAGAAGACCGTGTTGCAGTTATTGCGTTGCATCGTTGCGGTTACGCGCCAATTCAAATTTTTAACATACTGAAAAATTTGAATATAACCAAAAGATTCATTTATCGTACCATCAAACGATACAATGAAGACTCTAGTGTAGATGACAGGTCAAGAAGTGGTCGCCCTCGGTCTCAGCAGTGATAAAAGCTGTGAAGGCACGAATTCAAAGAAATCCCAAACGTAAGCAGAAACTGTTGGCCCTTCAGATGGGGTTAAGCAGAACCACGGTGAAAAAGGTGTTAAATGAAGACTTAGGGCTTCGGGCATATCGAAGAAAAATAGGACATCGTTTGAATGCTCGTCTCATGGACCTGAGACTGAAGAGATGCCGCGCTTTGTTGAAGCGGTACGCGGGAAAAAAATATCGGGAAATTCTTTTTTCGGATGAAAAAATGTTTACCGTAGAAGAGAGCTACATCAAACAAAATGATAAGGTGTACGCACACAGTAGTGAAGAAGCGAGCAACCGTATTCCGCGTGTCCAACGAGGTCATTTTCCATCCTCGCTCATGGTATGGTTGGGAGTTTCTTATTGGGGCTTAACAGAGGTACATTTTTGTGAGAAAGGTGTAAAAACGAATGCTGTTGTGTATCAAAATACAGTCCTGACGAACCTTGTGGAACCTGTTTCTCATACCATGTTCAATAACAGGCACTGGGTATTCCAACAAGATTCGGCGCCAGCTCATAGAGCGAAGAGCACACAAGACTGGCTGGCGGCGCGTGAAATCGACTTCGAAGACTGGCCCTCCTCCAGTCCAGATTTGAATCCGTTAGATTACAAGATATGGCAACACTTGGAGGAAAAGGCGTGTTCAAAGCCTCATCCCAATTTGGAGTCACTCAAGACATCCTTGATTAAGGCAGCCGCCGATATTGACATGGACCTCGTTCGTGCTGCGATAGAGGACTGGCCGCGCAGATTGAAGGCTTGTATTCAAAATCACGGAGGTCATTTTGAATAAACTTTAATGTCATAAGAATCTATGTTTTGTTAAGTTCATTTTGGTATATAAATGGTTACATAATGAATAAACTTGTTACAATTATTTTACATTAAACATGTGACAGAATTTATGACCTGACTAGGTATATTCCATTTACCGTCGTTTGTTTGCGAATCTTAGAGGAAGTTTTTTTTAATAAGTATTTTGAATTTTTTTGGATAAGTATACCAACCATGGTCAGAAGTTACAAAACGCTTACTTTAGATTTTATTGTACCGCTCACCTAATACGTTTAAGGGTTTCCACCCGTGTTTGGATTAGGGCCAGATTACTAAGCGAGGTCACCTTCTGTTTTGAGATACATGGACGTCAAAGTTAGCGAAGTTTATTAATATACACCTTTCTATTTGTGTAATTGTGATTAATGCACATTATATGAAACACAACTACAGTACAATATTTAACTACTTTTTTAAACAACACAACGTAATTTGAACCGCGGTTGAGTGCTGTCTTTCCATTACATTTGATAGTGTAATATTGTAGCAATATATAAATGAAAAACAAGAAAAAGTTATTAATAGAAAATAACCTTTCATTACCTCTCTGGATCTCTTTCTTTCTATTCGTCTACTTTACTTATATTTTTATACCATCTGAAAGTAGAGATTTCAACGAACAAAAACTCTACCGACATTTTAAAAAAAGCTGATATTTTGACGGAAGAATTTTCGATTGAAAATTAGGGTACTTTTTCGATATTAAGTCAAAATAAGGTGCAAAAGTAAATATTTTAAATAAAAAAAATTACAGTGTTTGAGACATAAAAAGGTATGTTTTTACAAAATTTCGGGATAAATCAATTTTTTTTGTAAAAGAAACTAAAAAACCAAAAACTTGGTTATTTGAATTTTTCACATAAATTGAGGTTATATGAAAAAAGTGTTTTAAAGTGTTTTATTGCCAAAAACTTTGTCATTTAAATTTCTTTCATAGGACTTGTAGTGTTGCCGGAAATCAAGATAAACCGTTTTTTAACCTTAAAACTCACCCCCTTCTACATCCCGACGTCAGATCGCCCGTAATTTATTTTTCCTTTCATTTTTATTATACTCTCTTCCTTTTCCAATAAGTTATATCCTACTATTTTTTTTAACTTTTTACCATTTTCAAAGGCTTCAGCCCTGGTCTATTAATGAAGGTCGTGTCAAGTCTGTACATAAGTTAATTACGTAAATATTCTAAGAATATAGTATATTTACCTATTGAATTATACTAATATTATAATATTGAATATTACTAATCTCTACTTTCAGATGGTACAAGAAGTACGTAATTTTGGTGTAAGTATTGTGCTGACATTTTAGAAGGAAATACAATACAGTACAAATATTTGTACTGCTTGCTATGTGTTGATATGATATAGGCCGTTCTTTGAGCGTATTTGCAAAAGAAGCACTATTCATTGTATGTTATTCATAGAGATCGCTCTATCGATTGGTGTTACTGTTGTTTAAAGTAATTTTTATGATATAAAATCAAGAAAATCTTTTTTCATTTATATTTTATTACTATAAGGGATATAATATTGTTGAATAAGCAACATTACATTATGTGAGTCAGTGGTCTATGTGCAGGGACACGTCGCGGTCGCTGGCATAAATAAATACAATAAAATCTGTACCGAGTATATATTGGTAGGCCACTCATCCTGAAGGTGAAGTATACCGTGCACCACCACCACCTTCACAGTATAAACTCACACTGTCTCCTTATTTAAAACGCCAATCTTTGTAGCTGTAATTTTATTTTATTTGTTTTACTTATTACGATTATAAATGCGATAAAAAACGAGAATGGAATTAAATGATAACCTGAATAGTGAGTAACGATTATTAAGATAGTTTTCTTAACTTTTCTCAAACATAATGTAGTTTCTCAAACACAACTCTAGTGTAAACATTTATTTTTATCATAAATTTGTTGGTCGGGAACAGAAAGTATGTTACAAATAGGAAACGACAATTTTAAGATGAAGTGGTGTGTTTTTTAAAGTATTCTACTAATGAATTAAGTTCGTTAAATAAATATATAAAATTGGTTTTCCAAACGATACGGCTGTGTGTATAAAAATAAGATATTTGTCCCTTTTCTCTATAAACGTAGAAATTGTTGCGATACGCTCGTTTCTACATCGAATATATTTCCAGGGATAGAAGAAAATTTGAGGGCTTCTTTGACGCAATATGGCTTCAGAAAATTGTTTTCTTTGATACCGATAATGTTGTTTGAGCTTAGGAAAATAAAATGTATTTAAGAAAAGTAACGATGATTTATATTACATAGACTTGTTCAATATAAACGGGGAGTCAGTTTGTAACCACCATGTTCTGGTTGACTATTGAGTGTATTAATATACGAGGACTAGCCGGACTATTGAACACAATAGACTAGCTGTTTAGGAGGAATGCAATCGCATATACACGCACAGAAGATCGCCTCACTGAAAGTGACAACGGAGGGCCATCCAGACTAGCTCCACACCATTACCAAAACCAAGACCAAGATTTATATAATATAAAGATAGGTTTAAAGTATAAAGCGTAGGAACTAACTTTGTATCCGTGCAGGGGCGCAGAACGAATACTTACTAACCTCTGTGGCTGGAGTCGGCCTGTCGTAAAAGGTGACAAAACAACCCACCCTAGCTACGTGGTAGGGCCTCAAGCCCGTCTGGATGGCGACCACCTTTGGTCTTAAGTATGCTGCCATTGTAACTTTGTGTTGTATTCCGGCATTAGTGACCCAAGTTCCTGTACTCTTATGGGACAGCAGCATGTTCGCGATGCCACTGGCATTGCAAACAACCCATAGGCGACGGTAACTGCTAAATTCTAAGCGGGCCGTCAGCCTGTCTGCTATCCTACAGCATTAAAAAAATAATAAACTTTAATATTATTAACTTAAATTATTATATATAGTCCAGGCTCAATATGTGGTTCAAAATTAATCCCAAAAGGACAGTTGGCATTCTCAGTCACCGAATTTTTATGTGATGTTTTTAACTATGTATTTTTTCTTTTTATAAGATTTTTATTTAGACACTGAGACTTAAAAGCTGCTATCGAATACTCATCATCATCATCATCATCCTAGCGTTAGTCCCGGTTGCCACCCAAACTTTCGTTTCGGTGCCCGGGGTCCGCTTTCCGACTTTTTCTACTCCACTTCGCGCGATCTTCAGCATCCCTGGTAGTGAGCCCATTGGCACGCATATCACCCTTTACGACGTCAAGCCAGCACTTTTTGGGTCTACCCCTCCTACCGGGGCCCGGCGGAGGCAGCATGGCCAGACATTTGTTTCCCACGTAAGCATCCGGTTGCCGTAAAACATGGCCATACCAACGGAGCCGACACTCCTGCAATTTATCTGCAATGTCACGGACACGAAGACTACCGCGAATGCGGGAGTTCCTAACGCGGTCTTTCCGCGTCACTCCACACATGCACCGCAGCATATTCATCTCCGTGACACGCAGTTCTTGCTTGTGTCGCTCTAACACCGGCCACGCTTCGCAGCCGTATAAAAGGACAGGCCTAATGATGGTCTTATAGACCTGTCCCTTCAACTTTACCGGCATCTTGGGGTCACAAATGACACCAGTTACCTCACGCCATTTGGCCCACGCGGCAGCAATGCGTGCCTTGACGTCGCAATCGATGTCACCAGACGCATGAAACACAGATCCCAGGTATTTCACATGGTCCGTGCGCTCGACCGTGTTGCCGTCTATGCGTACGGGTGTGGGATCTGTGGAGTTACAGGCCAAGTACTCGGTCTTCGCCACATTGAGCTTCAGACCACCGTTCTCAAGCGACTCCTTCCACACCTTCACACGTCGCACCAGCCTACCCCTGTCCGAATCTGCCAGCGCGATATCATCAGCATACATGAGCAGCCACGGGGGCTGCTCATGTGAGTTTCTGATGCTGTCTGACAATACGTCTAATACCACGCTATACAGAAACGGACTAAGGACGGATCCTTGGTGCACACCGACGGTGATGGGGAAAGGTTTTGTGTCGCCAACAGCGGTCCGAACTACGGAATCGGAATCACGGTACATGTCTCGGATGATCCCAATATAGGCCTCTGGAATCCCTTTGGACCGCAATGCCCACCAGATTATCGCGCGAGGAACACAGTCGAAGGCCTTCTGCAAGTCAAGAAACAGACAATGCAGAGGCGTATTCTTCGCCCTGTATTTCTCCGCGACAGTCCTTAGGGCGAAAATAGGGTCCATTGTCCCGTGACCAGGGCGAAACCCATATTGACATTCCGAGACAGTGCACTCCTGTCGAATCCGAGAGTCGATAACCCTCTCGAAGAGCTTCATGGTGTGGGACATGACCTTTATACCGCGGTAGCTACCGCACTCCTGCACCGATCCCTTGCCTTTGAAGACTGGAGTAATGATACTCAGCCTCCATTGGTTCGGGACCGTACCGGTGAGGAGTGTCCGGTTAAAAAGGTCGGTTAAAGTGCCCACACCACGAGAGCCCATCGCCTTCCAGGCTTCGATGGGGACTCCATCGGATCCAACAGCTTTCCGATTCTTCATGCGGCGAAGACAATCCTGGACCTCTGCAGGCGTTATCAGTGGCACTAGTCCTTGGTTCGGAGGAAGATCTGGCGGCTGCACCTCTTTATGCTGCTTGTTCAGCAGCTCGTGGAAATATGAGCGCCATCTCTCCTTCACCGCGAGGTCCTCGCATAACAAGTTGCCCCCGGGGTCTTTTACACAGCGGCACTTGGAGATATCCTGTGCCGCTTTGACCCTGGAGCGCGCCAACTTATATATGAGCTTCTGCCCCTCAGACGAGTCCAACTTATCGTAAAGTGGTTGTAAGTGGTCTCGTCTGGCTCTGGCTACAGCTTTCTTGGTGGCGCGTTTGGCATCTTTGTATGCGTCGCGATCTTCAGGAGATCTGGACGCTTGCCACTTCTTAAAGAGGGCTTTTTTCGCCCTGGTCTCCCTCTGGACTGAGTCGTTCCACCACCAAGTCTCCTTGTCACACTTGCGTCCGCCCTTAGACACGCCAAGCACCTCTCTCGCCGACCCAAGGATAGCCGCCTGAATCCTGTCCCAGTAAGCTTGAACCGGTTCGCCCTCACCACCAGCACACTTGTCGCCGATGGCAGAGGCGAACTCCTGGGACTTGACTTCATCAAGCAGCCACCACCTGATTCGGTGTTGAAGGCGGTCGACACATTTGCCTTTGGGCTTTACGCAGAGGTCCATGACAAGAAGACGGTGTTGTGCAGTGAGACTCTCACCGGGTATGACCTTGCAGTTGGCCACTTTGCTGATGTGGTGTCTCCTAGTGAGTAGGAAGTCGATTTGGGTAGCATTCCTCCCGCTCTTGTAGGTGATGAGATGCTCGGGTCTCTTTTTGAAATACGTGTTCACGATGGCAAGGTCGGCAGCCGCACACGTATTGAGGATGTCCTCCCCTTCCGCGTTGCGGCTACCGTACCCAAATCCACCGTGAACACGCTCAAATTCCCCACATTCATCACCCACATGACCGTTCAGATCACCCCCCAAAACGATCCCCTGTGATAATGGGATTCCACGGAGCACTTCTCCGAGTTGATTCCAAAACGCTATTTTATCGGCGTCGTCACAACCGGCCTGTGGCGCATAGGCACTTATCAAGTGGGTAACTACCCCATCGATAAGCACCCTAACGACCATAAGCCGGTCGCTATGACGTTTCACTTCCAAAATGTCGTTCTGGAACTCCTCCGAGAGCACTATGGCAACCCCATTCTCCCCACCAGGTGCACCTGTGTAGATCAGCTTGTAGCCATTCCCAATGAACCGGGATCTGCTGGCCTTCCACCGAGTCTCCTGCAGGAACGCCACGGCCACCCTCCGCCTGGAGAGCACATCGGCCAACTCTCTCGCGCGTCCGGTTAGCGTGCCAATATTCCACGTTGCGAAGCGGAGTTTCCTTTTGGATGGGGCTAGTGTCTTTAGCCGTGCTCGCCCACGGCACGGCAGCCCTAGTCCACTTGTCACAGGAGTCGGGCGAAGTTCCTGCGCGTCGTTTTGCGGCGACGCCCTATCCGTGACAATACCTTTCCGTGTCCGTACCATTTTTGTTTGGCTTGTTTTGGTTTTTACGGGAGCGACTGCCGTCCGACCTCCCAACCTCTAAAGGGAAAACCTAGAGGTGTCCTTCCCTCGCCGCATGCAAGCTGGCAGAGGGAGTGACCCATCAGTCGGCTTTTACGACTCCCTTGGGATGATTTGGGGTGGCCCTATTCTTTCTTCGGCCGGGACCACACGGCTGCTATCGAATACTATTGGTTTGTAAAAAGTCTGTGTGTTTAGCGCCTTGTAGACTTTATTTTCTTGAATAAAAAATATCAGTATAATATGTAATGTATATCAAAGAAAACTTATCTCAGACTAAAAATAGATAAATAATAAAATAAATACTAAATATATCGGGACATTTCACACAACGCCATCTAGTCACAAACTATGTTGCATAGCACTTGCGTTATGGGTACTAAACAACTGATATTCTACATGTATACTTTTTTTTTGTAAATAAATAAATACTATACATAAACACGCAGACGATAGACGGTGATCGAACCGGTGCCCCCGCAAGCGTACTGACATGCGTTAGCGGTTACGCCAGCAGGTCGTCAAATATAGATCTGAAAACCCATAAAATAAAATAGATCGTAAAATCTTTGGGTTATTTTTATAAAAACTTACCTCATAATTAACTTATTACACTAATAACATTAATTAATAAACTATTGATCATACCATAAAAGTATTAACTAGATGTCATTTTTAAACAGCTCAAATATGTTTAAGTTTAAAAGTTTATTTAAAGTCCCTTTAAAATTTTGGGTTGGAATTGAAGTAAATCCAGTATTTAGATTTCGCCACTATCACGATTCGTGCTTTACATAATGTGAGAAATTTCTTTCATACATAAAACTAGTAAAGTTTTACACGTACAAAATGAAGTTGTACCATAGTGAGACACGGGTGACTTCGAGGCGACAAACTTTTAACAAGACCTTGCAAACACGTCTAAACTGACTTGTGTTTTCGTACTTTAAGCTTATAATAGTCCGATATCTTTAAAATTTCATAATTTAAAAGTAAAAGTAGAATATTATAAGAATATTAAAGATTCAAAAATGTAAATATTCTACGTATTTCGTTAACCAAATTTTTTTTATTGCTGTAGGACAGCAGACAGGCTGACGGCCTGCTTAGAATTTAGCAGTTACCGTCGCCTATGGGTATTTGCAACGTCAGTGGCATCGCAAACACGCCGCTGTCCAATAAGGGTACAGGAACTTGGGTCACTAATGCCGGAACACAACACAAGGTTATTATGGCGACATACTTAAGACCAAAGGTGGTCGCCATCCAGACGGGCTTGGGGCCCTACCACGAAGCTAGGGTGGGTTGTTATATCGCCTTTTACGACAGGCCGACCCCGGCCGCAGAGGTTAGTATTCTTTCTCCGCCCCTGCACGGATAAGAATAATTTTTTTAAAATTAAATCCTTCTCTTCTATAAATTGAAACGTGTTTTGGAATCCGGTAATGTTGTTCTGACTAAAGTCAGTATGGCCAACCCAAAATATATTAAAAAATAACAAGGCAATAAAAGCAATTTGGTTTTCGTTTCGAAATTAGCATCAAAAGACATTGAAAAATTACATTTAACTATATCTGTTTTGCTTAGGTTTTTATCTTGATACTAGCTGTGCCCGCGACTCCGTCCGCGTGGAATAGTGACTTTGGGCAGCATTTTTTGGATATATGAGATCAACTTAAATTGGAAATTCAACCTACAAAGACCAGCCTAAACTGAACCCTATTTCATATGATTGTTGATATAAATCTGAGGCCAACTTAAATTGGACTGTACAATTTCCGAAACTTATCATTTTTAACAAAAACTATTTTATTTTTCTAAAATAAAAATAGCCTATGTTACTCCTTGATACATCAGCTATCTGCCAGTGAAAGTTTGGTCAAAATCGGTGCAGCCGTTTTAGAGATTAGCCGGAACAAACAGACAGACAGACAAAATTGTAACAAAAGTTGTTTTGGTATATGTACCGTGTATACGTCCGAATGAACTTAGTAAAAAGCGGTTATTTTAATATTGCAAACAGACCCTCCAATTTTATTTATTTGTATAGATTATCCATACTATTATCCATACTATTATAAATGTGATAGTAACTCTGTTTGTTTGTTACGTTATCACGCCTAAGCGGCTGAAATAATTTTTAATGAATTTTAAAATAGAGATAGATTGGACCTTGAAGAAGAATATAGGCTACTTTAAAAAAAATATATGGCAGAACAACCTTTGGCGGATCAGAAGATTAAAGGAGTCTGCCCACTACACCGTTCCATACCATGACCGTGCTAGGACCGTATCAGACACAAAAGCAAACGTGCTGGTCGGTTACGGAACGGTCTAGTGGGTATAGTCACATACTTTTTTTTTAATACAAAGAATATTTTTTTGTCTGGCACGTCCCTAGCACGGCCATGGTATGGAACGGTCTAGTGGGCAGACTCCTTTAAAAGAAAAAAGGGGCCGGAAGTTTTATCCTGTAGCAATAATTAACACAGTCCTTTGTGATCTCAAACGCTATTTTTAATTCATAATGAGTACTTAGAACTTTTATTTTAAATCAAATGTATAATGTTTTTTTTTCTTATTTCCAATACAAGAACACTTCACACACTACATAACATATGTGTACAGCTTACAACGTATGTGGCTGTTACAAAAAGAAGCGGCTACAAATTTTACGACAACACTTTTAACTTTAATAGATTTTTTAATATTAACTAAATTTTTTTTAAACTGCACAAATTCCAAAGTGAAAAAAATGGTCATGGAAGATCAGCAATCAATTGCATTATTATTTTTGCTTTCCGACAAATGTTCAGCAAATTTGATGAGAAAGTTTTAGATACAATCACTATAAAACACTTATAACAGACTTTCATGAATAAAAAAAAACTCCAAATATGTTAAAATGTGTGTCGAAAATATTGACATTCCTAACTCGAAGGTTGCGCAATGCAGATATGGTGCCCAAATAACTACAAAGGGCCATTTCATTTCATGCCGCATTACTCAAGGGGACCGATAGGCAACAACCGGGCAATACTTTCTCACTACCCCGGACAGGAATTTTCTATTTTTCAAAATGTCGGGAATAACGACTAATAGTACTGTAGCAAAAATTCTTATAGCTTATAATATATTACACGGATTGTACGCATATTTTATTCAAATATTAGTGCAATAAGTTCTTGCCTTTATTATAATAATATCGCATGACTTCCCCCTAGAATAGTGGTATTCAAACTTGTCATCCAAAGAGCCAAATGTAGGTAATAATAATTTATTTATTTGTCGAACAACATAGTCCATTATTTACGTTACAAAAATCAATCAATAACAATAATTACAAATCAATGAATAAAGTAAAATAGTTAAATAATAAAAATCAAGATTACAAATGTCGAACATCTTTCCCGGAGTCCCACATATCCCTCGGTCCCCCCGGGCCGGGGGAACCCGTCTAGAGTGGTTTTTCCCCGAGACCAAAAAGAAAAGGGACATGGCTCGCTTGCGCATCGTAGCGTAAAAACAGTCTACACGCGCGTCCGCAAACATGCCCGATGCGCTACAGGAGCGGGGTAACCGCAACCGCATTCTGAACGCGTTGTTATATTGGACGCGGAGGGCGTTGTACGATCTGAGCGAATAATCAGCCCATAGACTGCATATGTAGAAGCACATGCAATAGGCTCTGAATAAAGTTAACCAGAAATTTATTCCAAGAGTCATTTTTATTACATGATTTGCTTTAGGAAGAATAATTATTAGGTACATAATATAGATAAGTAATATTCCGTGCTTGGACTCATTTCGAGGAAGAGCGCAGCCGGGGATAAAGAGGTTAGGAGAGAAAGGACATCGTACCCACGAAGCTTGACTTAGGCGGATTCGTGGTAATCTTGCTGCAAGTACGTACACTCACGATGTGTTCTATCACAGTCGGTACGTGGCAATCAATACAACATGCACATTTCTACGTGGTAGAGCCCCAAGACCGTCTGGATGGCGACCACCTTTGGTCTTAAGTTTTCTTCTTCTTCCTCCGGCCCTTATCCCACATTATATGGGGTTGGCACAACATGTTACATGTTGTAATAGTTACTGTTGTGCTTAGTTTTTACAACCGGCCGCCTGCCTGACGTTAACTCCTTTTTGGGGAAAATCTCTCATCCTTTTTATTAACAAAAAAGTAGTCTTAAGTATGCCGCCATAATAATATATAATAACTTTGTGTTGTGTTCCGGCTTTAGTGACCCAAGATCCAGTTTCTTTAAGTGTTAGCGGTGCCCCTGGCGTCGCAAACATCCATTATCTATTAAATGGGCAGTCGGCTTGTTTCCATAAAAAAATACTTCTCATCTTCGGCTCCAATTATAATACTACTAGCTGACCCGGCAAACGTTGATCTGCTATATAAATTAAAAAATAATAATAATAAAAGTAGGCTATGTCCTTCTCCAAGATTCATTCTATCTCTATACTGAAATTCATCAAAATTGGTTTAGCGGTTTAGACGTGAAAACGTAACAGACACACAGATAGACAGATTTATATTCACATTTATAATATTAAGTATTTATTTTGACATAAGAATCAATTTGTTACTAGTAAATGTGTATTAGAAATAAATTATCAATTTTTATTGTATTGATGGTTCACTATTTTGGCTATAATGGTTTACACATAAAAGATGGATATATGCGGTCGCGGGCTTTTCTGTAGGACTATTTAAGATTAATTATACATTATATATCTACGTAACTTAAACGGTTTTAATAGCGCACGTCATAATAGCTCGCAGATTGCAGAACTTTTTCCTACTTAATTGATACTTATCGTTATATTTAGGACAACTCACACAATATCTTTATAAATTATAGCTTATGTGTTATTCTGATATATAAGCTATATCATTGTAAATTTCATTAAAATCCACTCAGTAGTTTTTGCATGAAAGAGTAACAAACATACATAGAAATTTTCGCGTTTATAATATTAGTAAGGATAGCAAACACAATTATGAATGACCTTATCTTTGTGGGTTTCTATTCAAATGGAGGACAAATTATTTATTCTATGGAAATAGTTTTTCCTGGTCTGTAATCTTCAATTGTATATCATCCCTAAACCATAATATTCGCATAAAAATATTCAAGCTTTGAAATAATTAAAGCAACTACCGTTTAATGCAAGAATGTTGATGATTTCGAATGTTTTATTTACATTTTGATGTAAAAATTTGCTTATTTTTGATATTCATCTAAACAATAAAATTTCCGAGTATACTACACAATAGTTTTAATTTCCTACGGATATCTTAATGTCTGATATCGTATACCGTAATAATCTTTCTGTCAGATAAAGTCTCAGAAGTGTGATAAAAATACACCGATTAAGATGCATGAAGATTCATACGCTCTCATAGGAATTCACAGAAAAATATATTCTTGGTTTTTTTTGTTACATGGTCGCCACGTCGTCTTTTAACAAAATCGAGAAGTTACGTCAAGTCAAATTAAAAAAGAATAGGAAGTTTTTTTAGAATAATATATTACATTATTAAAATAATATATATTACATTATTAAAATAAAACTTCAAAGAAACTCTTCTTCCATCCATTGAACGAATTTCAGAAACTCGCTTTTTCTGTCCGTTTGTCTTGAAATGAAAGCATTTTTTTATATCTATTTATGTAACAAAACATTTAAACACGATAATAATCCATTTGAATAAAACAGTAATGTCATTTGTGTATACCGGCCAGGATCCCCAGGATTATCAGAGATTACAAGAATTGCTTCAGAAAAACTTAGATACGATATATGAGTAGTTGCTACATGACGAGTTGTTGTCTAGCTGAAAGAAGTAACGATTATAACACTATAATCCTTTATAAAAATACATATTTTTATAACTTATTAATATAATTATGTAATCACCCAGTATTTCACACTTTGAATTTGGCCAATTAGAGCCACTAGTGCAAGTATTGTATCCATAAAAAAAAAATCACTCAAGATATCTTATAAGAAATGGAATTCGGTATCTTGCTTAACATAATCCATCTGCAACCAGATGTACATTATAGAATTTACTATAGAATCGAAATTTGCAGTTAAACAAATAGAATTACCCAGACCCGCGCCAGACGCGGCTTAAGCGAGCCGCCCCGCCCCATTCATGATGGTCAATGGGCGCTGAAGATTTTTACCCCCTGGGGCAGGATTGGTACAGGATAGTGCCAATCCTGGGATTATGGTGGATGACATCGACTAGAATTCGTGCCCACTCTTGGTGGCATAGGTAGCGAGAACTTGTCCGAGTACAGAGCACATCTGCGTTGGCGGTATGGGAGTTGGCTGGTTATTTTTAGCTACGCCGCTTTTTTTGTGGATGTAACAGTCGCTCGAAGTAGATAACGGCTGTCCATCGCCCCCAAACATAGCCAAAACTAATGCAGAGAGCGAAAATTTACGTCCGGTGTAGGCGACAAAGGCGCGGCGCTCCTTGCGCTTATATATATTATATAATCAAAAAATCGAAACACTACTGCAAATACCTAGTCAGGTCATAAGTATTGTCACACAGTAAAAACTTTTCTTTTAGAATGCTGGCCACAAAAAAGTTTATTGAATTAGAATTTCGAATTGTTCATGAAAATAAAAATGTATAACTTTTAGAATTTTACTCATTTTTAAATATGGAGTGGACGCTTAAAGAAGACCGTGTTGCAGTTATTGCGTTGCATCGTTGCGGTTACGCGCCAATTCAAATTTTTAACATACTGAAAAATTTGAATATTACCAAAAGATTCGTTTATCGTACCATCAAACGATACAATGAAGACTCTAGTGTAGATGACAGGTCAAGAAGTGGTCGCCCTCGGTCTGTTAGGACTCCAGCAGTGATAAAAGCTGTGAAGGCACGAATTCAAAGAAATCCCAAACGTAAGCAGAAACTGTTGGCCCTTCAGATGGGGTTAAGCAGAACCACGGTGAAAAGGGTGTTAAATGAAGACTTAGGGCTTCGGGCATATCGAAGAAAAACAAGACATCGTTTGAATGCTCGTCTAATGGACCTGAGACTGAAGAGATGCCGCGCTTTGTTGAAGCGGTACGCGGGAAAAAAATATCGGGAAATTCTTTTTTCGGATGAAAAAATGTTTACCGTAGAAGAGAGCTACAACAAACAAAATGATAAGGTGTACGCACACAGTAGTGAAGAAGCGAGCAACCGTATTCCGCGTGTCCAACGAGGTCATTTTCCATCCTCGCTCATGGTATGGTTGGGAGTTTCTTATTGGGGCTTAACAGAGGTACATTTTTGTGAGAAAGGTGTAAAAACGAATGCTGTTGTGTATCAAAATACAGTCCTGACGAACCTTGTGGAACCTGTTTCTCATACCATGTTCAATAACAGGCACTGGGTATTCCAACAAGATTCGGCGCCAGCTCATAGAGCGAAGAGCACACAAGACTGGCTGGCGGCGCGTGAAATCGACTTCATCCGGCACGAAGACTGGCCCTCCTCCAGTCCAGATTTGAATCCGTTAGATTACAAGATATGGCAACACTTGGAGGAAAAGGCGTGCTCAAAGCCTCATCCCAATTTGGAGTCACTCAAGACATCCTTGATTAAGGCAGCCGCCGATATTGACATGGACCTCGTTCGTGCTGCGATAGACAACTGGCCGCGCAGATTGAAGGCTTGTATTCAAAATCACGGAGGTCATTTTGAATAAACTTTAATGTCATAAGAATCTATGTTTTGTTAAGTTCATTTTGGTATATGAATGGTTACATAATTAATAAACTTGTTACAATTATTTTACATTAAACATGTGACAGAATTTATGACCTGACTAGGTATTATTCAGGCGGCAGTTAAATGAAAAAGAGGATTAATATTATTAAAAAAATACGCCAATAAATAGCTGGCAGTTTAGTCTACACAATGGTGTACCAGAATTCCTAATTTGAATTCAAGTTTTCGAATTTACGAGTACATCCAATAAATTAATGTAGATTGCTCTCAATGTGTATTCCGTCAGAATTTTGCACTTAATCACATTTTTTGCATGAGTTATAATTTTTTTTAACTGAGCCGTTCTTTCATAAGTCGCCCAAGTCGTGGTGTTGCTAGATGCAGGGCATAGTCGGCGTCTTGTGGTTGCATGATTGTATCTAAGTTAATAGTCAAAATTTGACGGTAGAGTATCGAAAAGTACTAGTATAAAGTAAGACTTCAACTTTGCATTGAACACTTAAATTAGTCATAATATCAATCGAGTATGGTAATGACGGAAGAAAGAAGGTGTATCGAAGAGGGAGAGCGTTTTGCACAGTGCTGCATTGAAGAAAGAGTCAGTTACGGTGGCGGTTCATGGACGGTTTGGGGAGGCATATGCACCGATAGAAAAAACGAACTTGCGCTTGTATCTGGACCTCGGTTACAGTTATTAAATGGGTCACGTTACATCGAAGAGTGTTTGGAGCCTCATGTGGTACCCTACGCATATTTTATTGGCGAAGACTTCATTTTTATGCCGGGCTCATACCGCAGACATTGTAAATGAATACCTGAGCGAAGTTGGTATTGCGGTTATGGGTTGGCCAGCAAGAAGCCCGATGAGTTGAATGGATGAGTTGAAGAGACGAGTCAGTGAGAGATACTGCTCCGGAGACGCTGGGCCAGCTTAAAACAGCTATACAACAAGAGTGGGATAACATCCCACAACACAAGATTGTGACGCTTATCCGTTCCATGAGGAACCGCATGGAAGCAGTGATAAGAGCCCGAGGAGGAAATACGAGATACTGAATATACTTTTTTTTTACATTTTTCTATTTTACAGCTTTGTTTCTAACATTTAACTATTTCTTCTTAAAAGGTAAACATACCTGTTGAACAAAACACAATAGTTAAAGAAATTTTAATTTGAAACATTAATACTCTTTAAATAATACCTTATAATATCCACAATTAACTGGAACTCATTCAAAACCAAACTTCGGGGGTGTTTCGATTTTTGATAAGAATTGTCGAACTTTTACTCAAGCAAAGCCGCAAAACGCTTGTATAATAACAAAACTACAAAACGAAGTAGCGGTTGATGAAATAAAATGAGTTTTTTACTCAATGCTTGTTTGTAAGTATAGCTTTGTAGATCTGATAAATGTATTCATTTAGAAACAAAGAGATTTTTATTTGATGTTGGTATATTAAACAACCGAATGTACCTTTGAACAAAATTACTTTTGTAAAGAAAACGAAACCTTTCTTGGTAAATGTTAAGTAATGTGTATAGTAAATTATATTATTATTAATGTAAATAGTAAATTATGTTGTTTTGATAATAATAGTGTAGGGGAAACATTTTATGTACTTTTGAAAATCTTCATAGAAGAGCAGACATGCCGAGGGCCCACTTAGAGTTAGCAGTTACCGTTGCCTATGGGTGTTTGCAACGCCAGTGGCATCGCGAACACGCTACTGTCCCATAAGGGTACAGGAATTTTGGTCACTAATGCCGTAAAACAACACAAAGTTATTATGGTGGCATACTTAAGACCAAAGGTGGTCGCCATCCACCTTGGGGTGGATTGGTCAACTAACTGCACATGTCTGCACATGACGCGTGCTGGTTATACTAAATAATACAGAGGTTTTTGTTTTATATGAAAATAGTCGGAGTAGAGCCCAAGCTCTACTCCGACTATTTCCCGGAACAATTGTTAACTGACAGCCAATTTAACATTATTAGTCTCTTCTTTTTTATTCTTTCTAAGTAGTGAATACATGCTTATAGAACCACTGACACTTCATGTTATAAAAATTCATATGATTTCGCATATAAAAAACACACGCATAGAAAAAAAGTACACATGTTAAGGTTCCTTCAGCAGCCATAGGAGCTCCTCTTTGAATAAATGAATCAATTTTCATGTAGCAATTGAGTTTCACTGGATGATTTTTTGAGCAAATAACGAACCTATGAAATTCAAATGTAATATAACCCGCTTATAGCAACTTCCTTTCTCAGAATTTTTATAAGTTTTCTTGTTAGTTCTTTATGTTTGTATTCGATTACAAATTGAATTTGTGAAAAGGTACCGGTATTGATACGCGAAATTTTTTAGTTTTCCTATTTACCTTTTTGCTGACCTAATTTTAGGAACGTTTCGTTGTCATATTTTATTCTGAAAAGGTTCCATACAAATTTTGAAGGAAAAGTAAGCATTAGAATCAAAAAGTAACAAATTTAATTAAGTTAAATTCATGCTATCTATATCTAATTTCAAAGTAGGAAGCAGAATTTTTTTCTTATAGGTACTAGGTCTCTCCGTGCAGTGGCGGAGTACAGACAGAGAGACTGACTATAAAAGTGAAATATCCTGCAAGGTATTGGTACTCATTTTGATATCTGAACGAAACCCTAATTATATTTTTAAAATAAATAATATTTAGTTCGCACTATATAAAACCTCCTTATAACATCTATATATATATACATATATATATATATATATATATATATATATATATATATATATATATATATATATATATATATATATATATATATATATATATATATATATATATATATATATATATATATATATAAGAGATTTCTACGTATATAGTCACTCATCACGATATCTCTGGAACCATTAGAGCTAAAGACTTGAAATTTGGTAGGAATATTCTTTTCACCGAGTAGAGATCAGCTAAGAACGGATTTTACGAAATTCCACCCACAAGAGGGGTTGCGGGGGCGTTAATTATTTATATGGCAGAACAACGTTTGCCGGGTTAGCTAGTTAGCTATAAAGATAGTAACAAACATTTTTTTTCGGTATAAGTGTCGTATTTGTTTTCATATAAATTAAAATATTACGTAATGAATTAGCCACGTGGTTTAACGAAATAACAATAAAACTAAAGCCATTTTGTATAGCTAATCGTCAAAATACTAACTACTAGTAGTCGTCACTGACTATGGCAACGCTGTATAACAATCGATCATACTTCTACTTTAATATGTCAATGACAACTCAATAGCCAATAGTTATATATCACTTTATCTTATTTCATTTAGTTCAGCCTAATTTTCTTTCTTATCCCATTTTCTTATTAAATTTGTGGTTAAATGTAAGGCCAATTATCCGTGCAGGGGCGGAGAAAGAATACTAATCTCTGCGGCCAGGGCCGGCCTGTCGTAAAAGGCGACAAAACAACCCTACGTGGTGGGGCCCCAAGCCCGTCTAGATGGCAACCACCCTTAGTCTATAAGTATGCCGTCATAATAACCTTGTGTTGAACCGTCATAAGTGAAGGTTCCTGACGATAAAAATCCGGAGACGACGGTGACTTCTTACTATTAAGTAGCACCTTAGCCTGCCGAACAGGAGTTCCTCGACAATAAAAAAGGTAACCGATGTATTTCTTGAATAAATTAAAAATGTAAATAAATATGTATTATACACGAATCTGTAACCCTCGTAGGTATGCAAAATACTTTGTGCCACAGAGATTGTCAGAGCGGTTTGATTGAATTTTGCTTTTATTCCATACCAAAGCAAAACCACCACTATAATAATTAATATCTGACATTCATAATAATAAATTCGGCTGTAATGTATGTTAGGATCTAGGCTGAATTGATCATTGCTGGTATAATTTGCTGAAATAGATGTTATAGGGCAGGCTTTTCTTTTGGTGAAGAGACTGCCAGACGGTATAGCTCACATAAGTCAAAAATATATCAGTGGTATCTCACGATTCGCAAAAATACACTAGTAAAAATATTTGTTTAGTTTTACCGTTATTATTAAAAAAAACAGGCAGTATATTTTCGTAAATTACAATTCAAAATGTTAATTATCATAGTATCAATTTTGACCCTTTGACTACTCTGTTATAAAAAACGACATGTTTTATTATCTAACTTTATTGTGATGAAATATGTTTTACTAGCGCCATCTATCCACAAGTTATTTTTTCTAAACATACAGTTCCCACAACTTTTCTTCTTCCGGAAAAATTAACTTTGTTACGCCAGTTGTTACAACCTTGTATAACTAGATGGCGCTGTAAGTAAAAATAATTTGGTGGATGTTTATTAGTACAATATTACAAATATCTCATGTTTTTGAGAAAAATGCAGGGATTTCGGTTAATTTTATCTCATTTCGTTCTTTCATTCTTGTGAATCGAGGTTTCTGAGACTGAGATTCATGATCGAAATCACCATTATAATAATTAATACCTGACATTCATAATAATAAATTCGGCTGTAAGGTATCTTATGATCTAGGCTGAATTGATCATTGCTGGTATAATTTGCTGAAATAGATGTTTTAGGGCAGGCTTTTCTTTTGGTGACGAGACTGCCAGACGGTATAGCTCAAATAAGTGGATTCCCCTTTCCTTATAAGTCAAGTATT
Organism: Malacosoma neustria; assembly: GCA_963693495.1. NCBI lineage: Eukaryota > Metazoa > Arthropoda > Insecta > Lepidoptera > Lasiocampidae > Malacosoma > Malacosoma neustria. Next base: position 16,106,430 of record OY856386.1, read on the forward strand.
CCTTAGGTGCCCCGTTTAAATTCAAGGCAAGTGTCACTTTTTTCATTATACCTTCAACAAAGTCAAATCTTGCAAGAAACGGTCTTTTACACAGATCTTGTCTTGAATACAATAAATCTTACACCAGTGTAGACATTTTTTGCTCTAACATTGTAAATTATAAATCAAAAATAATCGAATTATGCATAGATCACTATAACGAGACACTTCAGAATTTAATAGAAATTAAACGAAAAGTGCCTTAGAAAGAAATAAAGACACGTTTACTGCATCCATGGTTTTGGCAAAATTTAACTACATTTATTTTAGCGTTTTTATTATACCTAGAAACGTAAGAGTCACCTACAAAGATGTAACTCTTGCTCTGTGATCGTACTAAATAGAGGACCCTGGGTCTATGGGCTTTGGATGCAACCAATAATTGGTTGATGATGTTTGACATTATACAATTTAGGGTTTTTTTCAAAAGTAAACTGTAACATAAATATATATCAATAAATAAATATATAAAATAAATAAATATAATAGTACAATTAAAAACGTCATCTAGTCCAAGAGTAACCAACAGAGCGCTTGTATAAGAGGATACAACATATTATACTTTGATATCAACTTTTTCTTTCTAAATAAATAAGTATACAGAGTTATTGGTAATTCGACGTATTTACGTTAAGAGGTGACGAATGGACGGAATATAACTAGGTATCTTGTTTTAAATTTGTATTATCGTATTGTATTACTAATGATTTTTTGAGGAAAAACTGATTTGCAAGTTTTTCCGATGTGGGACTTCGTAAGACTACCCATTAAAAGCTCCATTCGAGAGTAAAGAAAGCATGTGGAAAAGCACATGTACGCTCACTCTCCTAGTACATAGGTGCAGGTGGCGGAACACTCCCCGAGAGGCGTACTTACTTACGTTACTGCCTCGCTGAAAGTGACAATGGAGGGCCATCCAAATTCGCTCCACACCATTACCAAAACCAAGACCATAATATATATATAATAATATAAAAGTTTTATAGTATAAAGCGTAGGAACTAACTTTTTATCTGTGCAGGGGCGGAGAAAGAATACTAACCTCTGTGGCCGGGGTCGGCCTGTCGTAAAAGGTGACAAAACAACCCACCCTAGCTACGTGGTAGGGCTTCAAGCCCGTCTGGATGGCGACCACCTTTGGTCTTAAGTATGCCGCCATAATAACCTTGTGCTGTGTTCCGGCATTAGTGACCCAAGTTCCTGTACCCTTATAGGACAGCAGCGTGTTTGCGATGCCACTGGCGTTGCAAACACCCATAGGTGACGGTAACTGCTAAATTTTAAGTGGGCCGTCAGCCTGTCTGCTGTCAGCAGAGCAATACAGCAATACAGCAGAGCTTACTTACATTGTTCTCCTGTGTGTGCGAATTTGATTTGGACACCAAATATTAACTTTCCCTAAATTTAATTAATGTTTAATACTTAATCTTAAAATCAAATTGTTCTTGTTTAATATTTTGCTTAAATTATAACACATATGTATTTTTTTGTTTTAGGTAAGTAAGATTCAGTATTGTTAACTTACTCGCTGAAGATGACTTAATTATGAATTTTTATAATATTGGTAAGTTACAAAACTACAATATATTTACGTAATAATATATTTTTAGATAATAATAGATTTTACTTCATACATACTATAAGATAGTGTAATTAATAAATACAGTATTTATTTAAATACTTACCGGAACTTATTTTTTTGAAAGTGAAATACTTAACCTCGGTTTTATATTTTATGATTTCATATTTTAAATTTTTATCAGTATTATAATTGGAAATGTGGAAGTATCTTCACTTAGTTAAATACATATTCCTATTATTGAGAGGTCTTATTTTTAATCCCTATGGTTTATATTTTTGTTTATGTTTATATTAATTTTTATATACCCTATAACTATACAGGGTGACTTTGACAAACCCGTCCAAATTTTTTTTATGCACTAAACATCATTTAAGGATACCCATTTTTGAAAAAAAAAAAATTGTATGTAAAATTTTCAAAATAACATATTTCATATATTATGATCATTAATTCAATCATACAGAATAGTCTTACGGTGCAACCTTCGTACGTTAACCTGTATTACCTGTCTCTGTCACACCCGCGTAAATGAGTAGTGCGTATTCGCTCGCCCGGTTCAATGCCGCCGTCCTCGGCCTTTTACTAGGTCAGATGGAGAGGTCATTGACACTCTAGCGCCGTATTATGTAAATTGCGAGTTCTTTGAATGACTTTGTGATGCTGATTACTCAACATTTTTGTACTATGTGATACAAAACTAAAATACATGTTTCTCATAACTTTTGCTAGTGCTTTTTCAAGCGTCTTTAACTAGGGTTTTGCGGATTCTAATCAGAATTTGTGAAGGTTCACCAGATTTAGATATATTTATATGTATATTTTTTGGGGAAATTAAACTCTACGAGGTTTCGCCTGCCTCACTCAGAGACTCTCGTAAGCGAGTTTTCACCTTCAGAGAGAAGGTTAGCTCGACTCTCTTCTAAAATTGCTTGAAGGATATTTACGCGCCCAGATTATTGTACATCTCCAGTGCTGTCATCCGCACAGCAATGAAAGTTGCCCATAGATAACATATAATTAATATGGAGGATGAAAAGCGTCGGAGATAGTACTGTCTAACTATTATCTGAGTGAAGCGTACCTTCTGCATTGCTGCCTCATATTTTATAATTATGGGTGAATTTTCTCCTCCGTCGTCAAGCGTTGAGTTGGCTGCAAAAATATCGCCTTCCGCTTTCTCTTTGGCGGTGTGAGCCAGACGGTTCTCAGCTGCACGTAAAGGTGGAATTGACGTAAGACAGAAATTGCACTAGACAGCTTTCGCAAGCAACCAGAAAGGCAAAGTTCCAGAAAGATAGCCACTGAGCCGCGTGCAAATTCCACTAATGTGGTTGAACTTACCTCGCACTAAGCGCGTCTTCTTGAGAGAAATAAAGACGGAATTGTATCCTTTTTTGAGGACGGAATGCCTTGGATCCTGACGTTACAGCGCAGTGGTCCAGGCTCGATAAGCCTATTGCTTGAGTTTTACAGCTCAGAATAAGTCCTATAGAACACTGGCTGACTCGAACTGTCGACAGGTATTGCAGAGCTTGGAATAAAACATTTCATTCCCTGCAACACCACATCAGCTACCGAGTTTGCACAAACGGAGGAAAGGGCACTTCCGAAGAGACTAGACAGTAGTCGCAAGATCCTAAAGCTTCTGACGCCCTTTTTTTAATGCTGCAGGACAGCAGACAGGCTTACGGCCCACTTAGAATTTAGCAGTTACCGTCGCCTATAGGTGTTTGCAACGCTAATGGCATCGTGAACACGCTGCTGTCCCATAAGGATATAGGAACTTGGGTCACTAATGCCGGAACACAACACAAGGTTATTATGGCGACATACTTAAGATCAAAGGTGGTCGCTATCCAGACGGGCTTGATGCCCTACCACGTAGATAGGGTGGGTTGTTTTGACGCCTTTTACGACAGGCCGAACCTGGCCGCAGAGGTTGGTATTCTGCACGGATAAAAACTCCGGAGTCGTCCTCACGTAAAATGCAACAAAATAAACCTAGCTATGTATGCGGTATGGCCTCAATACCGTCTGGATGGCAACCACCACTAGAGTCTAAATATACCGCCATAATAACCTTGTGTTGTGTTCTGGCATAAGTGTTAGGTTCCAATTCCCCTATGAGGATGGAAACTGCATAATATTAAGTGAGCCAGCGTGTCTATGTCTCAGCAATAAATAATAATAAATGCAATGAATTACGTCAATATTTCCGAAAATTTTGAGTATGGCTGAGGTTGTCCGCTAAGCTAGGGTTAATTGTAACAATTGGGGGCCTAGCAGAGTAATGCCAAAAGGCGATCCTGCGAAGCCCCCCCTCTAAGGCCAAGAGTGACGACCGGGGTTTTTAGTGGGTAGGACCGGCGGCCTTGGCCCCCGGTCCGCCCGAGGGGAGTAGGCAGCCCCCTCGGGAGGTAATCCCACATACCCCACCGGCCTTCCCCCGGAGGCCGGTGGAAACTGTAACAGTTTTCCTCGGTATAAAAAAAAAAAAAGTGTTAATTGTAACAAAAAAAAAATTCTTAGTTTGTGTCGAAGCTGTACAATTTTGTTAGCTATTTGCATTTTGCGGGATTTCATGTTGTTTAGATATGTAAATTCTAAGGGAAATTCGTTCTACCTGCTGCAAACTAGTATTTAACTGTCGTCTATACTTAGCTAATCCTCATATTTGTAGGTGGGCCGCCCTGTCCCAAGCTTCTTCCTCCTAGCTCCTCGTTTTTTGTCGTATGCATATATACGAATATGTTTATGTGATGTGAACATATTAATGTCTAAGTTGTTTAGTCAAGTTACATCCACAGTTTATTATAAAATCAAATATTTTCGGCCTATCTAGACAAAGTGAAGGCGCTGGTTCAGGTAAATTTTGGAACTCTGTCGTCATGCGAAAACACCCTATTGATAGAGGACGGGAATTGAAAGGACTCACCGAACTCAAGGGTCTTCTTTCTTGTACTGCCGTTGTCCTTTAATTCTTGTATTTTAAGCGTGTTGTACACAATTACAGTAATAACACTGATCCGAAAATAAAACTAGAAACTATTCTTCAATTATATGAAAGGTGCGCGTGCACAGGGTCAATCTTTAACGGGTTTAACCACACTGCTATACGTCACGGCAGCATGCCATCTCTTGGTGAGAAATAGGTATAAGGATAGTGTCATAGGATGTACAGGTGTGAGGGAGACGGCACATAAGCCGTTCTCGTATGACTTCCTATTACGAATGTATCGAACGAAGTTTTAATAATATTAAAAACGGCCTAAACACAAAGGCTTGTATTTTCACTAACACATCATAAGAAACCGAAGGCATTTCGTGATCGGCTCTCTATCTATTGATAAGCAAAATTCATCCACCCCTATTATGAAATATAAAAGTGTATTCTTCACTCGAGTTTACAAAATGGCAGATCTTCATAGAAGCTGCAAAATAAATTTTTGCACGTAAGAGTTTAAGCCCCATTGTTTGCATCTCCACTGCGATCTGGAACTCCTTTCTATTAAGAAGTTTATGTTTACTTTTGTCTTCGACGTACTTAAATGCGGTGCCACCTGAATCCCTTGGTGGTGGATAAGAGAATTAGGTACATGGAAAGGCCCATCCAGTGTGCTGCCGCTGAACAAGAATCCCAACCATATCACTAAGATTCTGATATGGGTGAACCTGCTGAGGTTTCTGATTGAAGGTCACCATGAGCCAAACTATTACAGAAGGCTTTCCATTCTTTACCATCACTAAAACACATTTCGATAAGGTGCACATATAACTCACAAAATTGCCCTTTGAGCCCCACAAAGTCTTAAAATGGCATCCAAAGTTTTATTGGGAATAGAACCGTGACTGGCTAGATTTTGCTAACAAAAGCAAGACAGTGAACACGGGTTCCCGCCTGAGTTTCGATGCAACCCTAATAAGGTTTCACGTGCCAAAAAAGGAGCGTTTGCAAAAGAGGTTGTTACGCCATTTCCTCGCTCCTATCTGTAACTAACCTAACCAGGGAATTCAATGTGATATTTGTAAAGATTATCTCTTTTTCCCTCAATGCAGCTATTGAGCCGAAGTCATGTTTCACAGGTCTCCAACTGAAGGTGCTAGCTAAAATAAATACCGAATCATCTCCCTTATTGTCATGTTAGATTCAAGAGTAACTTAAATATTCTGGTATTGACATTTCTAAAATTTGTGATGTCATTTTTAAATAACCTAAATGTAGGTAGGTTTCCTTACCATAAGCTAACCGGAAGTTTGTAAATATTTCAAAACGCAATAACAAAAATTAATACAAAATACTTATAGAAATAATATAATAATTAATGCCTAAATAATTTTGTCCTGCAGAACTAACATGCGGAATTGTTTCCGTTTCTGTATTATCTATACTACTATTATAAAGAGGAAAGATTTGATTGTTTGTTTGTTTGTTTGCTTTGAATAGGCTCCGAAACTACTGACCCGATTTAAAAAATTCTTTCATTGTTAGGAAGCTACACTATCCCCGGGTGACATAGGCTATATTATATTTTCAAAAAAATTAGGGATCCTTACTAAAACTCCAATAATGTAACCCAAAGTGTAAAAAAATTACCTAAAATATTATTTAAATCGCGTGCGTTGCGAAAACTATTGATGATAGAATAAAATAATGTACTACAACTTTGCAGAACACATCATTATTTACAAAAAGTGTCGCGACAGCATATGTCTAACTATTATAGTTATGCCACAATAAGTGTTCTTTTATTTTAAAAATTTAATTAAAATGCCGCCCCTAGAAAAGGCTTTTTATTTGTATCTTGGTATTAATCCTTATCAAAATAAATTACTTCATATTCAAAACTGCGTCAATACCTTTATAAAACTTTTTGAATTATTCAATTCGGATATTCTATTCGAAAGATATCACGAGTTTAAAAATGTAAGTATTAGAAAAATGTTGCGTGGTAGCCGCTCACCCTGTTCGGCTAGCTAGGCAGCACCTTATGCAATGTAGGCGTGCGTCACTGGGGTTTTTACAAAAATTAGAATACTTATTAAAAAATAACGAAAAATAAATAAAAAGTAATTATAAAAAAAATCATTAAAATAAAAGCTCATAGAAATAATAATATTCAAACTTTCTTTATAATTTTATTTTTTTAGTAACCTGACGCAAATAGAAGGGTTTGCCCTCAGGGGCGCTCCTCTGTCCGAGGAGTGCACGGGTGTGCGTACCCGAGGTGCCCGAGCATCCGTCGCTTCACTCCCCTCTCCGTTCGAGGCGACAGAGTCCTACCTTTCTTTCCGTCTACCTCTTACATCCTTTCCAATTTAGCTCTCTGTTCGTGGCATGGTCCCCGGTGGGATGGTTGCGAATACTGATTGGGGTCTCGGGTTCTACCCTGGGACCTGATTTGGTAGTCGAAACCATGCCTATTTCGACTGCGCCAGCACAGAGAGTGTCTCCGGGGCGGGAATTGAATCCTCGCTGTCGGTTGGTCTTGCTGGGCCGGCTACGACGTCAGGCGACTCTGCTTTTTCTGGAGTGTCGTCTGGTAGTCGTACCCACGCCTGACTAGCACGTGACGGGGATGCGAGTCCCGTCCGGAATTGGCCGCGGACCTGTCGCTCCCGGCCCTGGTTCTGTCCATGGTCGGGGGCGATCCTGGAAGGACGGCCGTCGCCTCCTTTTGCGAGGTAGTAGTGTCTGCAAGGGAGGCGGCGGAACGGGAGCGGGAGTCCGCCACCACACTCCCCTCCCGCCAACGTAGGCCGCGTCGTCGGCGCCGGAGGGCGGGCAACGATCTCCGGCCGCCGTAGAAAGCGGCCGCGGGCGGCCCCTCGGGGGAGGATCCGCCGCCCGCACTATTGCCGTGAGGGAGAAGGCCGCGTGCTGTTCCGCAGCCCCCCTCAACTCCTAGAGTTGTTACAAGAGAGCGCCAGGGGGACGAAACCCTGACCCCCTGGCGCCATCACTTTAGAAGGGGCCCGCTTTAAGACAAAGCGTGGGCCAGCGCCGCCCATATATCCGTGGGCCCGGGCGTAGGTGATAGGAGAACACTGGGGTTTTTTAGTGGGTAGTCGGATGGTCGAATATCTTTTCCGGAGTCCCTTATATCCCTCGGTCCCCCTGGGCCGGGGGAACCCGTCAAGAGAGGTTTTTCCCCGAGACCGAAAAAAAATAGAAGGGTTTAATTTTTAATTTTTTGTTAAATACCCGTGGGAAGCTGGGACGGGCCGCTAGTATTAAATATTTTGGTAGATATTTAATTTTGGTTATTGGCAAGTAATGGCAGGAGGGGAGACACCTGTCGACGGGATATAAAAACTTGCGACAGAATATTATTAAAGACGGTGTAATACTAAAAAATGTACAGTGTAAGAAATATAATTGATTATTATGATATTAAAGTGAAGTTGAAATATATTCATGGTGATTAACGTTCGAATTAGTTTTATTTAATAACTTTTTTTAGTCAGAGCCAGAAGTAATTCATTGACGAGAGTCTTGGACTAAAAAAGGACGGGTCCATTGTTATTCGCAGCCGGGACCGCACAGCCAAAAATAGAATTATTTATTTTACCTTCTAATTGCAAAAGTTGCGCTACAATTTATATAAAAAAGTTTATGAAGATTTTTTCCGTCTTTAACAAATTTAACGAGTTGAAGACCTTTTAATAAAGATATCGATAAAAAATTTCAATGTTATGTTAAAACTTTTAATAAAACATAGTAATTAAGCAAGTTTAAGGGAATTCAAACTGACACTGAAGTGTTTATTTAAAGAAACCAGGCGACGTTATTAACTCGTGCAGACACATTAATAATTTAACGAAACCGACGGCTGAAAGTTTAATAAGCCTCTCACCACATTATCGATATGGGCTCATTACTTTGCTATACACCAATCATCTCTAATTGAAGTCAACGGGAATGCTTATACCACAGATACATGAAATCGACGTGAGCCCAACACTATTGCGCGCGCATCCCTAAGCATGGAGGGTTTACTTCGCCGGCAGTGGGCAGCCGGGCCGCGCGCTTTTTTCTTCCCTTAAAAAACAACAAAAACAATAACATCGATAACCCTGGCTGCTTATGATTTCTTTCTCTTAATTAAAAAATAATATTCTGTGAATCTTGTCAAACTCTCCCGCCAAAAAACTGTCAAGTGCTTTTTAAATATATGGAATTGAACGAAAGCAATAAAATGTGTTAATTTTAATGTGTTAATAAATTATAATAGGTGGTTCCGTGTTTTAGCTGTTGATGTAAGTAATTAAAATTGAAGGCATTTTATATTTATCAATTTAATGCCTATTCGTGTAAATATTTTTTTTAAATAATATAAATATAGTGAAAGTTTTAATATTCGTGTCGTATTTTTAAAATAACTTTTTTTAAATAAGATTACAAAAGTTAATTACTTTTCATAAACACTATTTCATTATACTTAATTTATTTTTAAATATCTATGGATTATAGTCTTTATCCTTCCTATAGTTTTATGAAATAAACAGTACTTTTCAATTTTAAATTTTTCTTTTCTATTTCAGTCAGTATATTTAAAATATTGACATATTTTTAAATTTTATTCTATATTTATGTAGTTTCTAACTTTATTGCTAATTAGCTAAAGTAATGTAAACAAATGATTTAAGGTTAATATGGCGAACGTATCAATCGGACTTCAACCTTGGATGGTTTATCTAAACTTTAGTTTGGCAATATCCAACAAAATTGGAATGGAGCTTACGTAAGATTTTGCAGGTCTAACTCACCGATTTAGTTTTGAACGAGTCCTTCGGGAACGGTTTACAATCGAATGGGTTTTAAAGCATAAAATTAGCATCTAGGTATATTTATCCAATTGATTCAAAATATGTAACCAGCGTGTATTTATATAAATTAGCTGACCCGGTAAACGTTGTTCTACCATGTTCTACCATTTTACTCTCTTCAAGTTTCACTTTCATGACAAAAAGAAGCATATGTCCTTCTCCGAGGTCCAATCTACCTCTATACTGAAATTCATCAAAATTGGTTCAGCGGTTTAGGCGTGAAAAGGTAACAGACAGACAGTTACTTTAACATGTATAATGTTAGTATAAATGATATCGTCATATGTTGTAAATATACATCTGAAACCTTCGTCTTAAAAGCCATAATCCTGGTTGTATTTAATACTTACAGTGTGTAGTGTGAAGAAATGTCACAGGGGCACTTTTAGGCGCCTCTTTGCATAGGTGGCCTTTTGCGTCACTTGTTTTTCCTGAAGATAATTTCCTGGATGGAATCACATCCTCCAACCTCGAAACAGATGTAAATTATCCAGTTTTCAAGATGATCAATTCCGGTGTAATTGATCATCTTGTACAACTTTCTAGAATAGTGAAGTACAGCGTCAATTTTCCTGCCCAGAGGCGGAGTAAGAATATTTATAAAGGTGGCATAACAACCCCCAAGATGGGGCTCCATTCCTAGAAGGTTACCATTCCTGGTTTATAATCATGCCGCTATAATAACCTTCTGTTATGTTCCGGTACTGTTGGCCTAAAGGCAACGATTACCATCTGCTATCAGGTGGAACGTTTACCCGTCTTCTGAACCAGTTATTAAAAAACAAGTCTGGGTACATATCATACAGAGATAAATAATATACCATACACTAAACATATTATGAAATTTGAAGAGTTTCATATAAATTGGCGAAGATTCGCAATAAAGTTACAAGTCCTTCAAGAAGTATTTCAATAAATCCTCGGGATTCTCATGTACGTACAATGTTATGTAATTTAATCGGAAGTTTTACAATACCGGACGTTCTATTAATGGTAAACTGTAAGATACCATATATTAAACTATCTATTACCACGTTTACAAAATGCAGGTTATGCCTAGGCCTAGTTTGGAGGCGTAAAGTTAATCTTGTAAAAAAGGACCAATAGATAGGCTAACGCTCCACTTCAGATGTTTGCGACGCTAGAGGCACCATGAACACAATGCTATCAGAATAGTGGGTATTGGAACCTGGATCACTAATGAACACAACATAAGGTTATCATGGAGGCATACTTATAGACCAAGAATGGTTGTCATACAGACTGGCCTGGGGACCTACCACGTAGCTTGGATTGTTTTGTCGCCTTCTACGACAACCTACCCTGACCGCAGGCTTTAGTTATTTTACTCCGCCACTGCATGGTGCAAACAAGGCTTATTTAGAGCTATTTTAACTTAAATGCAAAATGAAGAATGATCCAATACACTTACTCTTGCATTTCCGAGCTCAGGGACCACTTTTGCAATTAGTTGCAGGGAAGAGTGCGTTGTATTTGCGTCACGTCAACCCAAGACATTATCATTACCTACTCTAATATTGAGATTCATTTACTTGCAAGTACAGAAAGTATTTGTTTAAATTTGAAGTTAAGTCATAGTCTCGTTGTATGATGTACCGGTTGGATAGACACAAAGCTCTTGGTGAGATCCTTACATTGACGACCTCGGTGGCGTAACGGATAACGTACTTCGGTACGCTTGCGGAGGTCACGGATTCGATTCCCGTCTCGCGTCTGGGTGTTTATGTATAATATGTATTTATTTACAAAAAAAAGTATATAAGTAGTATATCAGTTGTCTAGGGCCCATAATACAAGTGCTACTTAGTTTGGGACTAGATGACGCTGTGTGAATTGTCACAAAATATTATTATTATTTAAAATATTGAGTTATATTTTAGCTTCTACCCAAAAATATTAAATAATAACAGCTTATTAGATCATACTTCTGGGTTCTAGCTTTAAAGAAACTGACTCTCTAACCGCCATGCTTATCCAAGATGGATTGGCGGTTTCATCACGATAGTTTTTGGCTTTGGTACGTCTTATGCTATATGCAAACTCTAGGTGAGTTAAAAAAATTGCCTAGCAGGTGTATGCCGTTGGTTCCGAGTCCGTTAGTCGCAGGTTAGTCTGCGAGTATAATAATACCACTAGGCTATCACGAAGTAAAATATAAAGCCAAAAATATATTATGACAATATTACTTAAAATATCTTTAACTAACAAAATTTGCGAAGAACGCATTTACAAAGTAAGCGATGCTATCAGCCTTAAAAAAAGTATTGGAAAATCTGAATAAAACATTAAATAAGAAGGTTTCGCGATCGTTATGTCACGACGCCGGTGGCAGTGACAAACGCCAGCCGATACTTTGCTACGTGTTTTGCATTTTGATGAGATCTTTAGCGCTTTTCCATGTATTTTATGCAAAGTTCTCATAGCAAAAGCGTTTCCTTTCAAGAAACTAGATATTACTATATTAGTTGAAATAACTATGTTAGTAGATATATAAATGTTTTTTTTTATTAGTGTAACATGATTATAAATATTACTACGAATCTTACCTAGGCTAGGCTTATCCTTTTCTCAACTTTAACTAACACAATTTTTTTATAACTGAGATCGGCATACACGCAAATGGTTCACCTGATAGTAGATGATCACTGTCGCCTATAAATGCGTGTAATGCTAAAGGTATTTTTACAGGAGAAGAGGAAATGGAACTTGGGCTACTAGTGCCGGAACACAACACATGGTCATTATGACGGCATGTTTTAACGGCCAGGGGTGGTTGCTATCCAGTCGGACTTGGAGCCTTATTACCTGGCTGAAGTTAGTATTCTTAATCCCCCCCTGTGCGTAGATAAATTACACTCTAATGGCTTACCTTTTTTGATTATTCATTAAGAACTAAACTCGCTTTTTAGGGGTAGAAAGTTTAATCTGTAGTAATTCATGTGAAACCTTTATCTAATATATAAAATTCTCGTGTCACAGTTTTTGTTGCCATACTCCTCCGAAACGGCTTTACCGATTTTGATGAAATTTTTTGTGCTTATCCGGTATCTATGAGAATCGGCCAACATCTATTTTTCATCCCCCTAAATGTTAGGGGTGACCCACCCTCAAATTTTTTTTATTAATTTTTTGATATTTTATTATTTATATGGCAGAACAACGTTTGCCGGGTCAGCTAGTTTTTATTATATTTTTATCCGTATAGGGGCGCAGAAAGTATACTAAAAGGCGACAAAACAACCCTAGCTACGTGGTAGGGCCCCAAGCCCGTCTGGATGGCGACCACCTTTGGTCTTAAGTATGCTGCCATAAAAACCTTGTGTTGTGTTCCGGCATTAGTGACCCAAGTTCCTGTACCCCTATGGGACAGCAGCGTGTTCGCGATGACACTGGCATTGCAACGCCGATAGGCGACGGTAACTGCTAAATTCTAAGCGGGCGGTCAGCCCATCTGATGTCCTACAGCATTAAAAAAACTAATTTAGCAATACTTAAAAAATAAAACAAACAATTTCGGCTAATAAAAGGAAGCTAATAAGGCATTTTGTTCCTTTACATGTTTCTAAAATCAATACGCTTCTGGCATTTTCTTATTGAAATGAACTGTTTTTATATAAGTTCATTATATAAATGTTATCTGTGCAGGGGCGGAGAAAGAATACTAACCTCTGCGGCCGGGGTCGGCCTGTCGTAAAAGGCGACAAAACAACCCACCCTAGCTACGTGGTAGGGCCTCAAGCCCGTCTGGATGGCGACCACCTTTGGTCTTAAGTATGCCGTCATAATAACCTTGTGTTGTGTTCCGGCATTAGTGACCCAAGTCCCTGTATCCTTATGGGACAGCAGCGTGTTCGTGATGCCACTGGTATTGCAAACACCTATAGGCAACGGTAACTGCTAAATTCTAAGCGGGCCGTCAGCCTGTCTGCTGTCCTACAGTATTAAAAAAAGAAAAAAAAAAAGAAATAAATGTTATAAATTAGAAACAACAAGGAATATGATCTTAGAATATTGTTCTTGCGAAGTAAATACAGCCTTGATTTATTTTTAGACTGGTGTCGTGAGCACTGACCCCACTTTCCCTCTTCGTCAAGTTAAAATTAGACGAGCAAATGTTATTGCTCTTACACACGACAAATTAGGAATAATACAATACATAAATATAACATTTCTATGATTAAAAAAGTGCTTCTAGTTTAAAATAGGAATTACGCGGTGAGATGTGCGTATTATATTTGCACTTGGAAAAAATATGAAATAAAACCAATACAGCAGTAAATTCTGCAAATTTAGCTTATTAATTAATTCAGTTTTATGAGGGATTTCACGGTTAGTTGCTCTCTACATATGTTTAATGAAATTTTAAAATCTCATAATAATAATATATTTGTAAATATAACTATATTGTAAAACTTTTTAAAATACATTAACATTTGAATTGACCCTTAATTTGCTTTCTTTAAAAAAATCTATGTCCTCTGAGCTTAAGTTTGTACATTTTTTGTGATTAAAAAGAAAGAATTTACATGAAATAAATAATATGTTTTAGAATTAGATGTGCTTCTGGGGAGTTTCTTGTTGCTTTTTTTCCATGTAACAGCAAATCGCGTTACGAAGCTGTGTAATTTTAGTTCATATTATAAAAAATAGTTAATACTTTAGTATATTTCTGATTTTCAATAAACGTTCATGCTAGGAACTAATTTTAAATAAAAAATTAATTTGAGTCTATTTAATAAATGGTGTCATAGTATTTAAAACTTAAGAAGTAGGATGTTTCCGGAGAACCGTAATATTATGGATAATTATAATTTAGATAATATTAATAATAGTTTAACTTGATTTAGCTAGTATCACCAACTTTTTTTTATTGCTGTAGGACAGCAGACAGGCTTTCGGCCTGCTTAGAATTTAGCAGTTATCATCGCCTATGTGTGTTTGCAACGCTAGTGGCATCGCGAATACGCTGGTGTCCCATAAGGGTACAAGAAGTTAGGTCACTAATGCCGGAACACAACATGGTTATTATGGCGGCATACTTAAGACCAAATATGGTCGCCATCCAGACGGGCTTGATGCCTTCCCAAGTAGCCTAGGGTGGGTTGTTTTGTCACCTTTTACGACAGTCCGACCCCGGCCGCAGAGGTAGGAGAATAATACCATTTGGTTTTTCTTTCAAGGTTAAGGGGTAACATGATAGAAGGAAATGGGGTAATACGGTTAAAACCATATATATTAATAACAGTCCATAGCGTCCTAGTGCTGGACTCGTCGCCCCCCTAGAGAGAACGGATACTAAGCCCGCCACACATATGCATGGCAGATTGGTGGTAGTTGCTTTATATTTATTTTTATACTGGAGATCTCGACATGCGGGTTTCCTTATCGTGATTATCTTCTCTATGGAATTTTATGTTATAAAACAACATCTTTATACACACATTGGTTAGATAAATGAATAGCCAGAACACCAACATAAAAAATGCTAAATTTTTAATTCACAAAGAATATGAAGCAATTTATACCATAAATTTAATAAATTTTTAAATAATTATAAATTTATTTACCATAGACGATACAATCTGCTCAAAAAGAGTAAATAAAAAGGCTGAATACGTCTTGCTGTATATCACGTATACTATGAAAGTATCGACTATACGCCCATGCAACTTGAATAAGTTAGAATTGAATTCATTTCAAAAACGCGAAAATAACTCGTTATTATACCAATCGATATGAAGTGGTAGCTAAAGAAATCATTGGCCAAGTAATTACGTATGTCGCAGCAAAGTTGCGATGCGGTATAATTTTGCATTTATGGCTGTCGGAAGTGTTTTAAACTTGAAAATTCTTTGTTATATTGCAACTTTTTCATGAGTAGGGACTCGCATTGTGTTAGTGTGGGACTAGTATGCAAAGCACCCGTGTGCCTCTACAGTTAATTAGGGATGCACGTCACTGGTATACCTGCTAACACCATCCCAGCATTCCTCTGCTACCCGATGTGAGGAAAATAATGAGAATGAGAAATGCTTTCGCGTGCGCTTCCAACTCACTGGTCCTTTGGCTCTCTATGCTAACAGTGTTGTTTTATGGCTCCTCCAATTAATAATATAAATATGTTATATATAATTTACTTAAAATTAAAAAGTTTATGCTATATATCTAGGTGGCAGAACTTCAGGTTTGCCCTTTGTTTTAAAATATGACCTTGTGTTGTGTTCCGGCATCAGTAAACTTGGTTCTAATTCTTCTATGAAGCCAGCAGTGCGTTGGCTATACTTCTGTTGCAAACGTCTATAGGTGATGGCGACCACCTAGGGAATGGGTCGTTTAGCCATAATAAAGTTATGAACAATTTATATCGCCCTACACTGGCGACGCAGAGGGTCCGGTACCATTCACATTATACTAAATATAATATACTTGGTGGTCTTTACCGTGATTTAAAGTAATGAAAATGGTTTTTACATATTACTTTGAGTACCTTTGTAGAATTTGAGGTTAGTTAATGGTATGTATTTATTTATTTACATCATAAACTATAATAGTTTTTCTGCAAACATAGGATAACGCGAAAGATAAAATTTTTAGAAATATTTTTATCTTGTTACGCCAAAGAAGTATCACTTCTTACGTGCGTACACAAGAACACACACACTTTTTGAAGTGAAACTTCTTTGGGCGCATGAGGGTAAAATTAAAACAAACGGAAAAGAGCGTCACGATGAGAGATGTGTAAAGTTTTATCTAATACTTACATTAAACTGGTGATATCTTTCGAATGGAATGTCCGAATTGAATAATTCGTTATAAAAAGGTATTGAAGCGGTGTTGAATATGATATGGTAATTTATTTTGATAAGGATTAATACCAAGATACAAATAAAGAGCCTTATCTAGCGACGGCATTTCAATTAAATTTTTAAAATAAAAGAACACTTATTGTGGCATAACTATAATAGTTAGACATAATGCTATCTCGAAATTTTTTGTAAATAATGATGTGTTCTGCAAATTAGTAGTACATTATTTTATTCTATCATTAATCGCAGCACACGGTATGTAAAGAATATTTTAAGTAATTTTTTTACACCTTGGGCTACATTATTGGAGTTTTAGTAAGGATCCCTATTTTTTTTGAAAACTTAATATAGCCCTTGTCACCTGGGGATAATGTAGCTTCCCAACAGTGAAAAAATTTTTCAAATCGGTTCAGTAGTTGAGGAGCCTTTTCATTACAAACAAACAAATAATCAAATGTTTGCTCTTTATAATATTATATTATAATATAATATTATAAAGAGCAAACATTTGATTATAATAATTATTATACTAAACATTTCCGTTCGAAGCGCAGTCTATTTATTAAACTTGGATTATAGAAATCTATAAGGCGTCGATTCATGGCCGTCTAGAGTTCCCTAAATTAGTTTGCCAAAGAAGTTTCACTTTTTACATGTGTACTTTGTACGCACACACTTTTTTTAATGCATATTTGTAGTCATATTTTTGAAATTAATTTATTATATTGATGATTGTTTAATAAAAATCTTTATTTAATCATAATCTCAATACATAAACTAAGAAATATAATTAATTAAAGCTAATTTAACTTGAGATTTCATGAACGGTTTCCCGTATAATACACATTTATAATTTACAACATTAATTATGGATCTTATAACGTTACTTCAGCTTACCTGAAACTGAATTGCCTTTTAGAAAATTTAATCTTACATTTAGAAGTCTTATACAAATCTTTTAATGACTTTTTTATTAAATATAAGGATAAAATTGAAGTTTAAAAAACTACACAGTCGACGGTCTTTGGGGTTGGTTAACATTTTCGTAAATAAAATGGGCTATGCACTTCGAAATAAATAATTGCCATGGCTTCTTTATATTTTGATTTTCTATCAAATTGGAGACCCAGGTACCAGTAGCAGTATGCGAACAGCAGCAAGTTCGCGATGCTACTAGCGTCGCAAACATCCATAGGCGACGGTAACTGCTTACTATTAAGTGGGCCATCAGCCTATTTGCCGTTTCTTAGCAATAAATATATAGTCTCCAGCTTTTTACTTCATAGTATAGGATTACTAACGTTTCCTGTCCAGTGTCAGTATATTCTAGTCTTATTGCTACGCTTACGGACTTTGTACTCGGCTACGTTTTCGTAGCACTGTAAATTAGCACGGAACTACAAATTTTTCGTAGCAGATCTCGCAATAAGTTTATTAGTTCATTATTGTTTCCCTTGTCATGTACTGTATATTATAATAACAGCTCATAATGTGCTACTGCCCGACTCGGCCATTCCCTTGGAGGGAACGAACAGTACCTGCTATGCTAGTCTAAGACAGATTGGCGGGTTTCAGATACCGGTGATCATGATGGCATACATATAGCGCTGCATGCCATCGTAGGATTTTAACTCGTGACTATAAGTTGAAGTTTCTAGTGTAATAACACTTAGCTACGTTTAATAATTTATTAGCACGTACTAATAAATTATACTTTACTTAAATAAAGTAGTATTATTTATTGTTCTTCTTTGAGGCTATTGCATGAGACTATTTGTGAATTTAGGTAAAATATTTTTAAACATTATAAATTATATATGTATTATTTGTATTGTATATATTATTTAGATATTACTTTATAACGTGCAAGTATAAAATGTCTACACAGCAACAAGGAAAAAATTATCTTGTAAAAGTATCAAGTGCTATAAGCTTAAGGCTGAAAGCCTTCCCAGTTGGCGTCGCTCCAAATCGCTTTATTAAGCGATTTTTTCGCTGAAGAATTAATTTCAAGCACTCCATTGTTATAGATCGCACTGAGGTTGACCGAGAGCCCTTATCAGATTTTTACCTTGAGTTTGGGGGTGAAAAGATAAAACTGATATATTTTTTAGCTTTTTCATTATTAATTTTTTATTCTTCTTAATATATTATATGCACATAGTGTGAATATTGCAGGGATAATATGCCATATTACAAAGGGAATGCTAGAAATGAGAATAGATGGATACAGAAGGAGAAGTAGATGAAATAAATGAAGATGAAAAGATGGATTGCGAAAGTAAGTGTCAATGATTAGATGATGGCTAACAGAGGAGAATGGAAGAAGATAATATATTGTGCTGGTTCCATATATAGGTATTTTGAGATAAGATCAAAAAAAGATAGACTATATTATTCGTCTTCAACCAATCGTAAGGCCAGCAGTAAGGTACTATAAACTAAACCTGTTTCCAAGTTTGGACTAAAAACCTAGTTTCTTCCATCAGTGGTCTTCTCACTAAAGACGTGACTAAAGCATCATACATATTTTGCGATATGTCTTGTTTACTGTTGTTTATGTGTAAAATATTATATTGTTCTAAAACGTATATTCAAAAATTATAAAGCACAATTTAATTCTCTTCACTCATCCGCCAACCAGTTTTTCGTTAATACTAAGGTTCTAGACTATAATACACAATTTCACAATAAATGTCGATCATACTTGTATACTTAGTTATTATTCGTATAAGCATTCAGCCGTAGAGAAATATTTAACTTCAAGTTCATTGACCATTTTAATTTTATTAGTAATAAGATTTTGTTATTGAGAACAGCGAAATAATTTTAAGGTTAGAAATATTATATTTACATATTAACTAAACAAGAATTTTTGTGTTATATATAAAAATATAATACACTAATCATAAAAAAATCGAAACACTATTGTGAGTGTTATTCAGGCGGCTTTTAAATGAAAAAGAGGATTGATATAATAAAAAAAATACGTCAATAAATAGATAGCAATTTAGTCTACACAATACATACATACATACATATAATCACGCCTCTTTCCCTTAGGGGTAGGCAGATACCACTTCTTTCCACTTGCTACGATCCTTACATACTTGTTTCGCTTCGTCCACTTTCATTATTCCCTTCATACATGCCCTTCGGTTTAGGGTACTCTTGACCTGGCCTTTTTTCAAGACGTCCCTGATCTGGTCTCGAAACGTCCGCCTTATACACTTTTTTCGTCAATCGTTCTTCCTTCATTCTCTCAACATGGCCAAACCATCTCAGCATACCTTTCTCAATTTTTGTCACTACATCTTCTTTCAGACCAATGATGTATCAAAATTACAAATTTGAATTTAAATTTTCGAATTTTCATCCAATAAATTAATGTAGAGATTGTTTTCAATCCATAAGAAGAAGATTGGTAGAGTGTGGCGTGAAACCTTGTAAACCAGCTAATGGCCCAAAATTTACGGTAGACCACCGAAGAGCGCGGTTCAACTTTGCACTTGAGTACTTAAATTTGTCATACCTTCAATCGAGCAAAGTTCTCTTTTCTAACGATAGTAAGATTTTTTGGTAACGACGGAAGAAATAAGGTGTATCGAAGAGAGGGAGAGCGTTTTGCACAGTGCTGCATTGAAGAAAGAGTCAGTTACGGTGGCGGTTCATGGACGGTTTGGGGAGGCACAAGAGCCGATAAAAAAACCGAACTGGCGCTTGTATGTGGACCTCGTTACCGCTATTAAATGGGTCACGTTACATCGAAGAGTGTCTGGAGCCTCATATGGTACCCTACGCATATTTTACTGGCGAAGACTTCATTTTTATGCAGGGCAATGCCAGGGCTCATACCGCAGGTATTGTAAATGAATACCTGAGCGAAGTTGGTATTGGGGTTATGGGCTGGTCAGCAAGAAGCCCGGACATGAATCCCTTAGAACACCTATGGGATGAGTTGAAGAGACGAGTCAGAGCGAGAGATCTTGTTCCGGAGACGCTTGGCCTGCTTAAAACAGCTATACAAGAAGAGTGGGATAACATCCTACAACATAAGATTGTGACATGTATCCGTTCTATGAGGAACCGCATAGAAGCAGTGATAAGAGCCCGAGGAAGAAATACGAGTTACTGAATAAACTGTTTTTACATTTTTCTGTTTTACATCTTTGTTTCTAACATTTAACAAATTCTTCTTAAAGGATAAAGACATACCTGTTAAACAAAACATAATAGGTAAACAAATTTAATTTTAATTTGGAACATTAATATTCGTTAAATGATACCTTATAATATCCAGAATAAACTGGTATTAATTAAATTTTTGATTAAATGAAATAAAAATTAAACTCATCAAAACTAAACTTCAGGAGTGTTTCAATTTTTTTGATGAAAAATGTATATATACCACAAAAAAAAACTATTATAATATTATTCGTCTAACGCACAGTTGCACGTCAAGAATTAAAACATTTATTTCAAAATGAATATACTAAGTAATTCTTCTAATTATTGAGCATAAACTTCTAGACGAAACTGTTGTTTGATATAAGAGTATCATAATTCTTCAACCTGTTTAAATTTTTATTATGTAGTTATTAAGAAAATGTAGTTATTTAGAAATACACCTGTAACAACATTTACCGTTTTTATTCCCTCTAAAAATGTATGTTTCACAATTTTATCGTCACACGCGAACCTTTGACGTATAATAAGTTATTTTATTTGGCATTTTATTACCTTTTGTTTTTATTCGGTTTTATTATCGCTGTACAACTGTATCTTACTTCTTTAAATAGTATATTGCAGTAAAGATTGATATTGAGATTAATTAATGTTTATTGACTCAATACCGTTCATTATATTTCACTCATAAGGGTTCTAGAAAATTCTTCTATGTTTTAGTAAAAAATCTACTTATTACTTCTTCTTCGTCGTGTTCTTCATTCCTGAAGGTCGTGCTCGTCTTGATAAGCCTACAATTACTACTTATTACATATACATTAAAATAGAACCTGTTTGTCAACTAAATTGTACATTAGTATTTCTTTCGGGAAATGCAAAAAAAAACTGAAACTATTTATCTACGAATATTTCTGTTCTAAGGCTACGTATGAAGCACTTCTCAAAAAATATTGTTAACCTGTATTACCATTCAAGTTAATCAAAATTTTTCACAAACCAAGATGATGGAAAATCAATAGAAATAAGAAAATTGTACCCTAAGTCGTGAAATTTTCCAATCGCCAACACTACCATTATATGCAGACGCGTTGACGTAATGAAAAAAGTTTTTCTTCTATAACCCAAGGCTGGTTACGCGTTGGGTAAAAGAAGAAAAAAAGGCAAAGTCGTTACCATTGTAGTTCATTGTACTACCATTTTAACACACCAATTAAAATGGAAGTCTATCAAACCCAAATCACGTTATTCTTTCTCCACCCATGCATGGATAACATTCTTGTGTTTGACATTTTTGTTTTATTTTCACTGTATTCTGTCTGTTTCAATGTTTTCCTTTCAAAGTTACTTAAAATGCTGAAAAATATAGTTTAGGCTTAATATGTTGTGCATAATTTGAGTAAAGATAATTAAGTAGTGTTTCAAATACTTTCATTTGCCATTTAAACCATTATATAATATGTTATTAAATACACTGGTAAAATGAACACCATTACATAAATTATTTACTACCCGTATATCGTTGCAAGAAAATATCGTTTTAGCCCGGTTCACACGTGAGGTAATAAAGTGTTTCATTATTCAGTATGATTTATAACAACCTGTGTCATTTGATGACCGTTTACGGCTTTTTGGTCAACGTACGGTGATAAGGAGTCTCTTTATCATATTTGTATTGACAGTAATTGGCTTGAGATGTCAGGGAACTTAATAATGCCATATCAGAGCTAGGGTAAGGAAGCTGACGCGGGTATGTGGGGTTCGCCAGCCTGCTACTGTGGCTACTCAATTGGCTAGCAAAGGATAGCTAGGACGGTTGCGGTGGCATACCCACTAAAACCCCGGTCGTTTACTAAAACTTTTGTGGGTGGTCCCAAGATCAACTTTTGGTCATTGCTCTGCAACTGCGATATAAGGCCTATGATTTAGACAGTTTTATTACAATTTGTGTAGAAGGAAATGTGGACACACTTTAAATGGTCAGGTATTTGTCGTGTTGCATACATGCTAGTATGCATGTATAGTTTCCTTCACGCCCCATCACTTTATTTTATTGTATATCGATACAATATATCGATGTTCAATATTTGATATTGCATATCAAATATTAAACATATCGAGATGGGACTGCTACTGTCCGGCGTGGAATTTTTCGTAAATTGTTTTAGGTTTTCATTGACTTTTTTTAGTTTTTTTTTCTATTTATTTTTTACTATTATTCGTCCAGCGAAGCAGGTGGGCGCGGCTAGTATATTATATTATTCATTAAGGTTCAGATGTGTTCAGATTGTGGGTAAAATAATCCTCCCACACTAGCACCGCGCGCGCGTCGCATAAAACGTAAGCAACCATGTCGGTGAGTCAAGAAGCAGAAAGTAGGTGGTAGTAGTCATTACGCTGCGATGCCCCTATCTGGCACGCTTTTGGAGGGTGCCCGAGCGACATTTTCCTCAATCAAAAGGTAGATTAAGACACCCCCCGCAATGTAATTTATGATGTTTTACAAAAAAATGAGTCACAAATGTAACTTTTCATACTCACAAAAGAGACACAACCTTCACTAATGCAAAATGCATAAGAAGAAGAAACTTAAAATCTCTTACATGTAAAGGCCAAAACAAAATGGCGGTTACGAGATTATGACGTTAATATTTCCTCGCCAATACAAAGTTTTAGATTACCCTATGTTAGGAAATTACGGTTCAATTCTATACCCGATCGAGAAGTTTGCGCTTCTCGTTCCGTGATTGGTCGGGGAAATTGATTTCAAATTTATTTACGCAATGTGTTAGCCATGTTTTTGACAAGCAATAAATTGAGTGATGAAATATATTTTTATTGCTGTGAACAATAGACAGGCTGATGGCCCACTGAATAGGAAGTAGTTACCGTCGCCTATGGATATTTGCGACGCCAAGGACACCATTACCACCCTGTTGTCTACGTAAGGGAACTGTAACATAGGTCAATTGTGCCGGAATACAACACACGGTTATTATGGCGGCAGATTTATAGACCAGGTAGGTTACCATTCATCTGGACACAAGGGGCAGACCGGCGCCTGTTTGGGCCACAGGGTATTCCAACAACACAGGGTATAACAACAAGGTTTTTAGTGGTTAGTCTCACGTTCACACTCTCTGAATCTTCCTAAAAACGAGAAAAAATGTTAGTATGATGAGCCTCAGGTAGTTCTCGATAAAGCACGAAATATCCAGGGCATCATCAAAATTATTATTGTATGTAAACATTATCATCATATTACATCAATATTGTCATGTTGCATTGATATTCTAATTTCAAATTAGAAATAAAATTATCAAATAATATATGTCACAGTTAAGTTAGTTTTTAGTAACTTCATATATATATGGTTAACATAATAGTTTTATTTAATTTCTGTTTAAATATGGATGCAAAATTTTCAATCAATAATGAAGCGAGCTTGCGTGGTCAATTACTGTTAAAACATTTACTAAGTACTGGCCTGACCTATTCATATCAACACAATGAATCTTATGGTAAAATGGGTCATGGAATATTTTACATTTTATATCTAACCATTTTTTATTGCTAGAGCACTGCAGACAGCAATTTTTTTTTATTGCTATAGAACAGCAGACAGGCTGACGGCCCGCTTAGGATTTAGCAGTTACCGTCGCCTATAGGTGTATGCAACGCCAGTGGCATCGCGAACACGCTGCTGTCCCATAAGGGTACAGGAACTTGGGTCACTAATGCCGGAACACAACACAAGGTTATTATGGCGGCATACTTAAGACCAAAGGTGGTCGCCATCCAGACGGACTTGAGGCCCTACCACGTAGCTAGGGTGGGTTATTTTGTCGCCTTTTACGACAGGCCGACCCCGGCCACAGAGGTTAGTATTCTTTCTCCGCCCCTGCACGGATAATATGCAAATTGCTCAGTATATCTATTACCAATTGCTTAGTAACCTTTTAAAACTTTTTTATTCAGCCTGATGGGTAAGGGAGGTGGGTAAAGGCATTCAGCATTTAACACGTGGAAAAGGGGGATGCGTACAACATCTAGTACTCTCAAATGTGCACCTCACCTGCTCGTGCCGTTGCACCCTGCTGGCAACGGACGAGGCTCTGGCGACCGACGGATTGCGGGATAGCTATCCCTAAATCAAATCAAAATCATTTATTTGTCAGAAACATATTACAAAGTACAAAGTAATCATGTTTCGACAACAACTGATATGCAAAATTAAAATTTAATTGTTTAATAAACATGATGAAAAGTAATACAATAATAACAAAAATTAATCAAGCACAAATATCCCTATTTCATATACATGTGGGTATGATATTTCTGGAACGCATGTGTTTGGATGTAAGATGATGTTTTTGAATGAAGCCATAGCGTGAAAGGTATGATATGAGTGAAGTTGGTTGAAGAGAGACGTGGACGAATGGACGACGACGATGAGCGTTACGATGCACGCTCTCCAAGTTTTATTTTAAATAACGGTGTAACAATGTAAAATCTTATTTATAGAATATAGAAATAAACACAAAAGTCCGTCGCAACTCTTTTATTCAACAAGAACTTACCTAAACAAACAAAGCCCCACATACATATACAATTTAATTTATTCATTTTTGAGATGTCATATTTTGAGATATAATACTATTCATTCATATCACTCACACTGACATTTCATATCACAGATCTAGCAATCCCTTTTTTATCGAAGTAATAGGTTATAGTTATAGATACATAGTTTTACAACAAGCAAAACCGTCTTATCCATAATAGTGATTGTCAATGCAATCCCGCTATGATAGTTAAGAGTTAGTGATAAATTTAAATTTCTCTATTCTCACTTTATAAACTTATATCAGAAGAATACAACCCAAGTGGCAAGAGCAGCCGACAAAATCAAAGCTACTTTTTTATTACTTCACTTGGGTAAACATGCACTAAACTTCAGTACAGTTTTAAGGAGATAGGAGAGGAATGGAATTATTAGAATGAAATTAAATCATCATTGTGAGTTAAAAGCAATGGATCGAGCATGTGATGAATAAGGTTCTAAAGGTCATATTATGCTAGATATATTACGCCTTAATTAATACCTATCATGTTTCAGTGTATGTTACGCCTTAATGCTTATTTGTCTTAATATCAATCTTTCCTTACTGTTTATTAGGCCTTAATGCTGATCATGCCTTATGCCTATGCCTTGCCATGTATTCCGGCCTAAGTAATCCAGGTGCCAGTCCCCATATGTGGAGGGCCGTGGTGCTCCTAGCGTTACAAACAGTCAAAGGCGACGGTAAATGCTTATTAAATGGGCCGCCAGCCTATTTGTTGCTCCTTATCAATAAAAAAGAACGCTTATATATAAATATGGGAAACTAGTGTAGGGTATTCCAAACACACAAGGTTACGTGTCCTACCATTGGCAACGTCATAAACGTTCCCATGCGATTAACATACGCAAACAATATCAAAATATCCTTGTATATTTGTGAATCTAACAGGATTGTGACCCAATTATTTGCTCAGGTATTCAAGGACTCTCTGATAATATCGCAATTTTCCATTTTGATTGAATTAGAAGATAAAATATATTAATAAAATAAGAGGATTGGTTAGCTTTATTCTTTTTCTCGCTTTTTCTCATCTCAAGACTACTCGCGTAATATTTTTCATGAAATAAATGGTTTAGCATTATAGTTCTCGATATGTAAAGAGATGTTAGCATAAAGTTTTAGAACTCGTAAAAGCCAAACTTGAATTTAGGTAAATTTTATGTATGTATCATTTTATGTATAGCTCAATTTTTTTTTCATCCTCTTTTCAATTACATCATAAAATGGGTAGATTATGTAATAATAAATAGAGATAGACCAATCGATGTATAAAAAAAAAACAAATAAGATAGTAATAGAAAATCATGTATAAAAAACGAGCAAAAAACACAAGGTTTTAAAAATAATTTTTACAATTTTTGCATAGAGAAAAATTACCTCTAATAATATTAGTATGGAACATATTCAGAAGTGTTTATTAGCCAACGTTTAAGGAGTGAATTTGAGCAATCAATGTAATAGTAAACGTCGTTTTCAAACCAAAGCTTCTGCAAAAAAATAAACTTGGAGATATGGAGTAAAACATTCTCATGTAAAAATTTATAAGGAATAATTTCTTTTAAAGTGATTTACATTAATGTAATGATTAAAATCACATACAAGTTTTTATATATCAAGTTTGTGTGGTAAACTATACATAATAGTCGAGATATTGAAATTTCAAAAAGTGCACATAGCAGATATTTGAAAACGTAATAACAGTAATAAATAATAAATATAATGGGACATTTCACAAAACGCCATCTAGTCCCAAACTAAACTGCATAGCACTTGTGTTATGCGTACTATACAACTAATATACTACATATATATTTAATTTTTGCAAATAAATATATATCATACATAAACACCCAGACGCTGGACGGGAATCGATCCCGTGGCCTCCGCAAGTGTACCGACATTTGCTAGCCGTTACGCCAGGATATCTTCAGAATAACAGCCAGTGATATCCCACTGGTGGAATCGGGTGTCCCAAGGAAACTGACAGTATACTGGCCACTCTGGTCCGAGGCAGATTGGCGGGTTATACATATCGTTTGTCTTGGTATGCAGATTTCCTTACGATGTTTTGCTTCACCATCGATACGTGGCAATTATACTATAATATGGGCGAGAAAAACTGCCTTAACGGTGCATGCTATCCTGGGTGGGATTCGAACCTGGGATCGTCAGATTGGTTTCTAAGTTTAATGCTAGTCAGCTACCAGGTACCTCAACAACGATTTGTCGACGACGAGTTTGATAACGACGATAGAATATTACTCTAAAATAATTATACATTACAATAATTTTAATTCTCGGTGCAGGGGCGGAGGACGGATACTAACCCCTGCGGCCGGGGTTGGCCTATCGTAAAAGGCGACAAAACAACCCTAGCTACGTAGTTGTGCCTCAAGACCATTGTGTTATGTTTCGGCATTAATGAATCAGATTCATGTTCCCTATGGGACAGCAGCATGTTTGCGGTAGGGATGTCGAAAGTTAAAAAAAATATCGATTAATCGATATTTATTAAAATATCGACGTAGATATATCAGGAAAAAATATTGATCTATCTGTCATTTTCAAAAGATTTTGCGTTTTTAAAATGATATTGTATTTGTATTTGCTCAATATGTAATATCAATAGTAATTTTTAGACAAAATGTACCGTTTGATCGAGTTTCAGATTGGGCCGTCAGCCGGTTTGCTATTCGTCACCATTAAAAATATATATATAAGCCCACGAACATTCGTGCCGGTCACTTAATTTAGCTAATGATTGTTTAATCTTAAAACGTAAACAATATTTAGTTATAAACAGGCTTATTTCGTGGCACACCCAAAATATATTAAACAAAACGCAATTCTAATTAATAAAGAAAAAAACTGGAACATTACACGCGCACTGAAAATTCATGATGGGGTATTAGCACGCGATTAATTTCTTGTAACCAATTGCATGCAAAGTTTTATTTCGTTTTAAATTTATTTTTACATTTTAATCACAAATATCGTAAGGTCAAATTAATTTAGGTTTTATTGCCTTTTGGACTTTTTGTTTCTCGTGTCACATGAAATGTTTACGTAGTTATTGGTATGTGTTATTTTGCGGAGCTTAATATTTTATGAAATACATATTTTTATTAAAACGTGTACTTATTATGACGTATAGTTTTTTATTTAAGTGTATTATGTATGATAACCAACTCGAAATCAGTCGGTATCGTGTTGACGGGGTCTCCTTCCCGTATTATGTTGTTAGGGAGGTTTTGTGGCCTGGAGTTAATGTTCTTTACCCCGGCATTAACTCAGGGGGCAACGATCCCCCGGTCACGTGGTTCGAGCTGCGGGAGCGCCTCGTCCATGTTAGCGTAGCTTCACAGCAGCTCTGCGTTGGTTCATCATGATTTAGTAGACAGTATTGGTTATCGGTATCCATTAGACGCTTGTTGTTGTTGTTGGTGATCTATCATCTTGACATATTGTAAATATAAAATTAAAAAAGCCTGAATATGACATTCTTTCGTAAATAAATGAATTTATGTTTGCAACAGTGCGAGTTTTATCTACACTTTATCTGTGACGGAACAGCTCGTATGTCAGAACGCCGGTGGGGTCACAGATTCCATTCTCAAAGTTTATTCACAAAATATATTATTTATAACAAATGTTCAATTTACACAAGCGCACTGCTGCTTACTTGGGGTCTGTCTGTGAATTGTCTCATTAAATTTATTTATTTATATGATAACATATTAATTTTTTTTATACGTGCAGGGGCGGAAAAAGAATAATAATCTCTGCGGCCGGGGTCGGCCTCTCGTAAAAGGCGACAAAACAACCCACCCTAGCTACGTGGTAGGGCCTCTAGCCCGTCTGGATGGCGATCACCTTTGGTCTTAAGTATGCCACCGTAATAACCTTGTGTTGTGTTCCGGCATTAGTGACCCAAGTTCGTGTACCCTTATGGGACAGCAGCGTGTTCGCGATGCCACTGGCGTTGCAAACACCCATAGGCGATAGTAGCTGCTAAATTCTAAGCGGATCGTCAGCCTGTCTGCTGTCCTACAGCATTAAAAAAAAAGACAGACTTACCTGTTACTGCATCATATAATATAGCAGTATTAGAGGGTGATATAAATTTCTTTAATTTATTAATAGACTGAATTATCATTATATTATTACACTAATAAGTTCAATAAAGGATAGTTCCACTGATGGGTTCGGGCATGCTCCTAGACGGATGGTATACTCGTACTCGACTCGCTTCTCCGAGGCAAATAGGCGGGTCGTATAGCACGGTAAACTCGGTATACAGGTTACTTCACGATATTTTTTCTTCGCTCTCGGTTTGTGGTGGTTATAATGTGTACATTAGACGAAAAAACTGCGTAAACGGTGTGTGCCATCGGGAGATTCTTCTAGGATACCCCGGCTGTAGAGTCAGTTTTATTAAATACTCCGCCCCTGGACGGAGAAAATAGAATTGATAGTAAGAGAGATTCTACGATAAAAATCTGCTACAAATACAAATTGATATAATAAGTAGGTTATTCAAACGTCTGTTCCTTCGTATTTGGCATTTGGCCAATCGTAGTTTCACATCAACACTCCGGGGTCACTATGACTTTATTTCATTGAAGTTTGGGACAGTGTCTAATTGTTAACGATAAACTTAGTAAACAATATCTATGGACTAGAAGTAGAACACAATTTCTCAACATAGTTCAATGACCCACGAACTACCTAGTTTCACGTAAAACAGTCAATATACATAAAATTTAAAATAAAATTAAAAATGAGTATATTAGAGGAATCTTAAAATTAGCTCCGGTGGTTGAAAAATTAAGAACGTGGCATGGTCATATAATGCAACTGGACGAATGTCATATAATAAGAAAAAATGATAAAAATGAGAGTGAATGGATAAAGGAGGACAAGTAGACCGAAGAAAAGATGGATGGATTACGTCAAAGATGATATGGTGAAAAAGGGTATGTTTGTTGTGATAACGGCTAACAGAGGAAAGTGGAAGAAGGGAGCATGTTGTGCCGACTCTACATAATGTGGGATGTGGGCATGAAGAAGAAATAAAATTTAAGCTAGATTAGATTTCCATTATAAATATAAAAATATGTGACTTAAAAAAAATATAAAACTTAAATAAATAACTTTTCATTGTTTAATGTTGCCTGACCAGCAGGTAGCTCTAATGTACTTGGCTGGAGAGGCGCTACGGCGCCCTGACCTTCCGCTTGATGCAGGTTCTCACGGGGCACGGTTGTTTCGCGACACAAGTACCTCACCTGTGTCACATAGGGCTGGAGTCGGGGTGCCACTATTGAGGCGCGGATGACGATGAGAACGCGGTGGACAACACCGTCGCCGTATGCACATATCCATGGGCCCGGGCGTAGGCGATAGGAGAACAGCGGGGTTTTATTAGTGGGTAGTCCCTCGGTCGGTCTAGTCGGTCCCTCGGGCCCAGGGAACCCGTCAATAGAAGGTTTTTCCCTGAGACAAAAAAAATGGTGACGTATTACTTCCGCTTCGGAGCCCTTTTTTCTTCTCCACTTTGAATATTGGTATCCTTGATACGAAGCGTTCGTTTGATTCCCACCATTTATGATTATCTAGAATTTTGTGAAGTTTCCAAAAATACGTCTAAAAATTTGACTACCTCAATGGCGCAACAGTTTTCGCAAGTGGAAACACCTCTCGGAGTCACGGGTGCGATTACCGTCAGAAATCTGGGTATTTATATAAATACCCAGATTAATTAATTATTTATTGTCTAGAACTCTTAACACAAACGCTCTGCTGCTTATTTATGGACTGGATGACACCGCATGAATTATTATATGAATTATTAACACCGTTTTATCCGTGTAGGGGTGGAGAAACAATACTGACCTCTGCGGCCGGGGTCGGCCTGTCCTAAAAGGCGACAAAACAACCCACCCTAGCTACGTGGTAGGGTTCCAAGTCCGTCTGGATGGCGACCATCTTTGCTCTTAAGTATGCCGCCATAATTAATTTGTGTTGTGTTCCGGCATTAGTGACCCGTTCCTGCACCCTTATGGGACAGCAGCATGTTCGCGATGCCACTGGCATTGCAAACACCTATAGGCGACGGTAACTGCTCAATTCTCAGTGGGCTGTCAGCCTGTCTGCTGTTCTACAGGAATAAAAAAAAAAACATTAATAAAAAGCGAATCTAATATCGAACAAAAATTTAAAACTGAAGCGACCATTTTGATAGAGCTAGTAATGTGCAATCCATCATCGCACGATTCAGTAGCGGATGACAATGAAATGAAATGCGGGCTTTGTTTATAAATATAAAAAAGTACTGCTACAAGTGCCGCTGTGACTGGATATGTCTGTTCATCATATTTAATATATAAATTGAAACATCTTTGTCAGCTGTTACACGGACACGTATTGCACCAAACCTTTAATACTTGGATTATTCTGGTCCGGAAAATGTATTCCTCTTTCTTAACAAGACTGTGTCAATATTATTTATTATTCTAGATAATTTCTTTCAGTTGAAGGAATTTTTTTATTATAAAGGCCGAAGCACACTGAGTATTATCACAAGGTCAAATTTCAACGAGCGTTTTTGTGTTAGTGCTTTTCAGTGAGTTTATGTTCGCGACAAAAGAGGAGAAATGACTGCCGCTTAGTTTCCTGACCCCCAAAGGGAAACCCTGCGTCAAAACCTGAAGGCAGTTTAGTAGAATACAACAGTTTGCAGGTGGAAATGGTCAGGATGATCTTATAATAACCTTTGCTACCCGAATCGTTATTAATTATTAATTTATTAATTTTGCCGTGTGGATGGCTTGATCTCTAAATTTAACGTCAGTATAACCTTGTTCCTGCAGAAGTGACCCACGTTCCAGTGCCCCTACACGGACCGCAGCGTGTTAGCCCTGCCGCTAACATTACAAATATCCATAGGCCAAATACTTGGTTTTTAAATTAAGCAACAAGTATTTGCATAGTACTTTATTTATCGTAATATGTGTACATTTGTAAAGTTTCCAAAACACTTCCGCCCTTAAACCTCTAATTCGATTACATTCTCTTAACATATAAGCTCTGTTCTACAATATATACGTTAAGCCTGATAAGCTGTTTCTGATCATTGAACACGCTGTAATCCGGTATTCGATCGATAGTCGATC
The DNA here is from genome assembly GCA_963693495.1 of Malacosoma neustria. Taxonomy (NCBI): domain Eukaryota; kingdom Metazoa; phylum Arthropoda; class Insecta; order Lepidoptera; family Lasiocampidae; genus Malacosoma; species Malacosoma neustria. Next base: position 16,138,687 of record OY856386.1, read on the forward strand.
GGTTATACTAATCATTAATTAATTATAGTTGCCTAAATAAAATATTAGGAATCACCTTTGCCTTTATTATACATAATAATATCATAAGCAAGACAAAAATGTAAATCGATTTGAACATATTTTTATTTTGTATAAAATAAGATTTTTACACAATACAGCTCTCAATACATACTCTACGTTTACATCTAAATGGAAACTTTTTGTTTCGATTATTGACATTGATCGTATAGGTTAGGATGTATAGAATGCCCACTAGCCGATAGACTGTAAATTTGTACAAGATTGGTGGTCAAAGCTGAAAAGGCACAAACTGGAATGTACTTGGACTGGTCTACGTCCAATAATGGACTACGATTTGCCAATTTCTTCATGCTTCATTAACAAATACTTAAAAAATATGATTTCCTCTTAAAAAAAAACATTATTAAGGTTTGAAAAAGTTTGGGTTTTTAAGAATGATTTTTAATCAACCTACTTTAATTGTTCCATTTCATCTGTGTCTAGAAGATTAAGCAGTAATCGCGAGATTTACCATTTGTTTTCGAATAAAATAATAATAAAATATATCACGTAATGCAGTCACGTGGTAAATCCACAAACTACTATTGGAATATGGTTAATAATGTAAGAAAGTGTTGTAATGATCCCTAATATTGTCATTTGATACAAAGACTTGTGATTGATTTGAACTGACGTTGTAAATAGTGTCGAAATAGTGAATGATTAAAATATGATAAAATGAATAAATATTGATTTAAATTTCAATCCTCAGTAATCATATTTCAGTTTAAAACTTCTTTTGTAGGATATATACAAAAGAAAGTTAGGTATTAGATAGACTTCTGCGGTCTGTGTCGGCCTGTCATAAAAGACGACAAAAAAACCCAAGCTAGGTGATAAAAAAAAAAAAGGTGATAGGGCTCCAATACCATCGGGATGACACCCACCTCTGGTTTTTATATATACCACCATAATAACCATTGTGTTGTTCCGGCATAAGTGACCAAGATCCACTACCACTACACGGACAGCAGCGTGTTAGCGATGCCCTCGGCGTTGCAAACACTCATAGACGATGGTAACTGCTAAATCCAAAGTGGGCCGTCAGCTTATCTGCTGTCCTACAACAATAAAAAAAGATATTTTCCTCTAAGCTTTTCAAAGATGTAACAAATGGTAGGTGCTACGTATATTTAGCACAGTCATTCAATTTCATAAGTGGCCGTGTATGACGTCACGATCCAATATCTTTGGCTAACACAACTTTTTAATATTTTATAGTGGTTTTAGTACATCACATTTTGTATTATTAAACATTTTATCTTAAATATTTTAAGCATGTTGATGTCTTCTACAACAAAATATATAATGTAGTAAGTTATTTGTATTTTGAATTTTTAAAATTAAATATTTTCACGCGAGTCTCGTCTTCAACTTTGCGAAGGTTAGTTTACTCAGCTAGAAACGAATATTTTCCAACGGTATAGAGGCCAGGATGTGGTCTCTGCCCCAGAACTCGTTGGCTTCATCACTAGTTGGTCTTCAGGTCACTTCACTGTCTCGACTTGCATATTTTTCTTATTCTCATACTATTACAGTGACAAAACTATTCTACATTATTCTGTACAAAGAAAGTTTAGAAAATCTATTATTGAATTAAAGAGCTTATAATGTCTGGACTTCAAAGAAAGACCGTTGTTGCTTGCATCGGCTGTTGTTCAAGCACAGTTATAATATGGAGAAGACTATCTACTAAAACTCTTATCGATCAAGGATGTCAGGCCTCATTCGTCACTGAAAAGGTCGCTTAAATCTTAGGGTTAAAATGTGCTCCAATAAGTTTTAATTGACTGTGTCCTTAATCTGACACCCACTTGATTGTATAAATAAATTATCAAATCAAAACCTACAAACACTTTTATCATAAAGTTTGTACTGAGAAATATATATTTAACGAAATAGAATGCAGTAGGAATCCTAATAACATGTCAACAAGATCAGACGTGTCAAAATATGCACCTTCATCTGAAAATTACTATTAAAAATAATTTAATTTTGCTAGGTGGTAGGGCTTTAACCCTATCTGAATGGCAACCACCCTTGGTTTTGAAATATGCCGCCATAATGACCTTGTGTTGTGTACCCGACAAAAGTGACCAGTTTCCAGTACCACTACGTGGTTAGCATGCCCCTGGCATTACAACGCATTGGCGACGGTAACTGCTGAATCTTAAGTAGGTCGTCAGTCTGTTGGCTGTCCAGTAATAAAAAAATATGCATTAAGCTTAATTTATCATCGAAGTTAGTTCGCCTAATTCATAACAACACTCATTTTTCATTATTAAAAGACAATTTAAATTATGAAGGAAATTTTTTATTTGTCAAAACATCGTCACAGTACAGGTCAGTATCAGTATCACATCAGTGATCTTCAGCGACCATTTTTAAGTATATTTGATGTTGTCATATTTATTCAAGTAGGTGTACAATTTTTTCCAACTATTATACATTTCACTTTTTAAATCTATTGAAGTCAAAATTCACTTAATTGTGTATACATAAGATAATCAGCAAGTTCTCATAGTTTTCGAAATATCCGAATTTCAAGGAAACTTCAACATTAGTCACTATTATCGAAAAAGTCAATTTTTTAGAGAACTTTTAAGAAGATTTTCGTGTTAAAAGATTTTACTCCTCTTCTTCTTCCTCTTGCCCTGATACCAGCTATGTGGGGTCGGCACAACATATCCTCTTCTTCCACTCTCCTCTTTTAGTCGTCATCTGAATATTCACTCCTTTTTTGCCATATCATCTCTTACAAAATCCATCAATCTTTTCTTTGGTCTACCTCTCCTTTTGCATCCATCCACTTTCATTTCTAGCATTTTCCTTATTATATGACATCTTCTCTTCGCATTATATGGTCATACCAGGCTAGCCTATTACTTTTGAGCTTCTCAATACTACTTTCAACTTGCGCTACTTTCAAACTTCCTCCGACATTTTATTCATTTCTAATTTTATTAATTTTTGTAACTCCATTCATCCATCTTATGATTCGCATCTCTGCTGTATGCATTAACCTTTCATCTTTCCTCTTTGTAGTCCAGCATAACATTCTGATCCATACAATATGACAGGTCTTATTACGGTCTTATATATTTTACCTTTAAGCCTAAACGGCACTCATGGGTCGCAAATTGTTCCTGAGATCTGTCGCCTTTTTAGCTATTCTGTATTCACTCTATTTTTCACATCTCGGCCTATCTCACCGTCAATATTGATTAATGATCCGAGGTACCGAAAGTTGGAGCAGGTTGGCAGAGAAACTCCTCCTAATGTAATCGGGGTGAAGTTGGAAATTCCACCATAATTGCAAAATATATAATATAGTTTTGGTTCTACTTATCTTCAATCCAACACCCTCCAATCTCTCTTGTTAAATAGCCAATCTGTTCTGGACCTAATGAGCATTTTCTCCAACCAACACAATGTCATCGGCAAAGAGCATACACTAAGGTACCTCCTCCTGTATTCCTGATGTTACTGCATCTATCACCAAGAGAAACAGATACGGGCTAAGGGCCGATCCTTGATGTAAAATCACCGCGATGCTGAACTAGTCTGTGACGTCAGCTAGAGACCGAACATGTGTATTTGCCTTATGGTACATCACATGAATAAGATGCAAGCCTTTTCGCTTTCATAAGACCTTTCGAGGAGCCTGCTCATATGCCTTTTCGAGGTCGAGGAAAACCCTGTGCAGGTCCTTATGTGCACTTTCGTATTTTTCGCACAGTTGGTGAAGTGCGAATATGGCATCCGTTGTCCCCCGTCCAAGCATGAAACCAAATTGGTTCTCATCTATTTCGTTCTCCTCACTTAGTCTTCTTGCAATCACTTTCTCCCATATCTTCATGCTGTGCGACATGAACTTTATTCCTCTATAATTGTTACAAACCTGTACATCACCCTGGTTCTTAAAAACGGACACTAGTTTACTATTGCACCATTCATCGGGGGTCGCCTCGTCTTGCAACAACTTATTAAAGACCAAAGTCAGCCACTGGTTTAAAAAAATATTGCTCTCCTAATGGTAAATGTTCAATAACCTCGTGCTGATAATGGATTATCTACTGTTTCCGATACGTCGGTACGCGGCCTACGTGTGAAATGAAACTCAGATGTAGTTACTAATACCAAAAAAATGCAAATTTTTTTTTTATTGCTGTAGGACAGCAGACAGGCTGACGGCCCGCTTAGAATTTAGCAGTTACCATCGCCTATGGATGTTTGCAACACCAGTGGCATCGCGAACACGCTGCTGTCCCATAAAGGTACTGGAACTTAGGTCACCAATGCCGGAACACAACACAAGGTTATTATGGCGGCATACTTAAGACTAAAGGTGGTCGCCATCCAGACGGGCTTGAAGCCCTACCACGTAGCTAGGGTGGGTTATTTAGTCGCCTTTTACGACAGGCCGACCCCGGCTGCAGAGGTTAGTATTCTTTCTCCGCCCCTGCACGGATAGCAAATAAAAGTTTTTTGCTCCATTTTAATTGCTCCAAATTATTTTATAATTTGTCATATTTTTTAGTCTTTAATTGAATTACTAGTGTTCACCGGGATAATATAACAGTCAAATTTTGTTATTAGATATTTGATTTCGTTTGAAACTTACAACTTAAATAATGTTATTTGACTGTGAAATCGTTCTCAAAATAACCTCCCTTAATAGCAGAAAGTTAATGGTTACGTAACTCAACTGAAAGGGTAGGACAAAGGATGTACTGGCTCATTTTAAGAGGCTTCACTCGAAAGGGGCTTATCTCGGAATGGCCCCACAAAGGAGCTCCGGAACAACGAGACTTGTTCCTAACAAAAATACTTGGAACAAAAGACTTTTTATACCCATGTATTTGTTGTAGCCGTGTAACGGATGGTAGCGATGTCTAGGTTTGTAGTAGTGAGCACTTGGACTTAATGGTTGAATAAAAAGTACATAATTTTTTTAAAGTCAGCCAATTGTTAAAGTCCGATTGATGGACATCCACCGGTTACCCGTCATAATTCTCATCACCCTTGATTCGAGGCACTTAACTTATAATTTGTACACTAAACGCAAAATATATCTAAACGGTGCATGCCATCTTAAGATATGAACAATTAAGTTGGTCTCCGAATATGAGTGCCAATTGGCTATCACGTACCCATTATGGTTACAAACCGATTGGTAGAAGAAATATATTGTATTGTAATTTATTTTTATATGCTATTTATATCTTATGATTGAATTATATGTAACAGTGTAAAATTAGTCCTAAAAGGATCTACTTAGCTAAAACCATTCTTCCGTTCTAAAGCTGTTCTTCCGTTGGAACTCAACAATGACGACATTGTCACAAAACTGTTGTATAGGCCTTTTATTCGTATATCCCAGATAAAAATTGTAAAAGGTTCCCGTTTTAAAATGAATGCGGATGTAAGATTAAAATGCGGATCATTGTGCCGTTGTATAATATAGTAGGGGAAGCCCCGGCAATGCAGTGGGACGCGCCGAGTAATAAAAGCTGAATCCCCTCGCCATTAAAGTAAATACGATTAGAAGAGTTTTAAATGGGCTAAATGAATTACTGTGGTTTGAGTAAGTTAAGGGTATTGTGCATTGGCTCGTGTTTCCGATCAAAAATAAGAACATGCCTACTTCATCACTTTACTAGGGAGTTTTAAAAGGCTATACAATTGGGCCATTTTTCTCTTTTTATTCACGATAAAGAAAGTCTGCGTTTTTGCTTTCTTGGTTACTTGTTCTTTTTTTTTGCTTTCTTATACGGAATGCATGAAACTCCGATTAAAAAGATACTAAATTTTTTCAAGGATTGATCCTATCTGGAACTCTGAGCTGAAAGCTTTTAACCTTTAAGAAAAACAAAAGAATAGATTTTAATTTAATCTTGCCTCCTATACGTAGTACTATTGTATTTATTAATTTATCTATAAACTTGTCTAAAGGCATTTCTATCATTTATTAACAAAGTTTAAAAACCTATTTAAAAGAACTAGTTTAAAACTAGTTTGCATTTGTTACCTTTCCTTTATTCTTTGAATTGATTCAAAAGTTTTCTCTTTAAAAGTTTTAAAAGCACTAATTTCACTATACTTTATACACTTTGGTAGGAATGTTAGTCGAGTAGTATCTACATTTGTTTTGTTTTATTTGATCGATATGGGATATTAGTATGGTTTTCAACATTAGCATATTATGTTCTAGAAGAAATAAAGAGTATTTATTATAATTCTTGAAAAGATGGGTTCTAACCAATGTAGAAAATTGCTAAAACATTAACATTGCGTTCAATAAGTACGCGGTTAAAATTCATAAGTACCTGGATGACCGAGCTTTTCTCGGTATTTTTCAGCTTCGTGAAGTTATATTGTTTATAAATGAAGTTAGATTGTTTATAAGCGTTTTTTTCCAAGATCGTTTAGGCATTTTTAAGTGAACTCGTGCATTAAGAAGACACAAATAATATAAATAAACAATTGATTTTCTTAGTCTAACCTCAAAACAAACACTCATTGACTTCGTGTTACTTAACAACGCCATCTGATGGAATAGCTTTAGTGTTGTTGTGTCGTTAAAGCAATTTAAAAAAATAGTATTATTATTCGCCGATAGATGTCAGGAAGAGTCATTTTTCAGTTTAAATTGGGACTACTCAAACGCCACCTTTTTGTTATTTTTCTTCCAATAAAAAAAGCGAATAAAATGATATTTTCTAGCTCGATCGATTTATCGCTCCCGAAACCCCCCATATACTAAATTTCATGAAAATTGTTGGAGCCGATTCCGAGATTCCAATTATATATACACAAGAATTGCTCGTTTAAAGATATAAGATAAGTTTAATTAGTTATTTTTTTAAAGACAGTCCTTATCTAGGTAAAAGGTTGTACGTGGAGCTTTTTCACGAACATATTATTGACAGATACATCCAGACCAGTACAAATTTTATTTACATGTATCCACATTAGTATGTGGATACTAATCTGTAATCGAAACCTTATCTTACGTAGCCGCTGATTTCAGTTCACGGCTAGCTATTCATGTTATGAAGATCAGAATAATAAAACTTTGTAATTATTGAGATAGGTAAACAACTCATAATTTTAAGTTCGAGATCACTAGCTCATCAGCCAAATGAATGTTAAAGGAATCCTTTACCTTGGAAGTAGCAAGCCAAGCGGAAGATACTTAATGGCCATGACTCAGCACCGGGCTAACGATGATTTACGATACTGTATAACTTGAAAATGAACTGCCTATTCAAGTTCCGTCAAAGTAACATAATGTGATTGATTTTATTGAAATCAATCTAGCTTTAATTATAAATAAATATACCGGGACATATCATCGCGCGATAGCGCCATCTAGTCCGAAAATAAGTAAGCACTTGTGTTATGGATACTAGACAACTGATATACTGCTTATTTACTTATCTTTCGCAAATAAATACATATTTTTTTTATTGCTGTAGGACAGCAGACAGGCTGACAGCCCGTTTAGAATTTAGCAGTTACCGTTGGCTATGGATGTTTGCAACGCCAGTGGCATCGCGAACACGCTGCTGTCCCATAAGGGTACAGGAACTTGGGTCACTAATGCCAGAACACAACACAAGGTTATTATGGCGACATACTTAAGATCAAAGGTGGTCGCCATCCAGACGGGCTTGGGGTCCTACCACGTAGCTAGTAGGGTGGGTTGTTTTGTCGCCTTTTATGACAGGCCGACCCCGGCCGAAAAGGTTAGTATTCTTTCTCCGCCCCTGCACGGATAAATATTACTCATAAACACCCAGGCGCGAAACAAAAATCGAACCCATGACCTCCGCAAGCATACCGAAGTACGTTAACCGTTACGATGGGACTGTTTTATATATTGGCACCTAGTTTTCTGGTGCCCGCGCGATTGTTTAATAAAATTAATTGTATTTTAGTATAAATAAATTTTAGTTTGACAGTATTTTACAGTAATTTTGGGAGCCTATCAAGTATGGAATGGTAATATTTCGTTTATAATCGCCGTCGCTTTTCCCATGTCACTGTCTTTTCCATATTTATTAGAAAATAAACGAAGCAGATGTTGCTGGTTTTTACAAAAGTCGCTTCCGTTTGCCGCTTACTATGCGCATCCTTTCCTGTTTATGCTTAAGTAACTAGTAGTTTGTCACGTTTTGTATCTTCCAAGCAATGTAGAAATTATTTTTATTTTTGACTTATTTTGAAAATAATAATAAACGTAACAATTTATAAAACCAATATATATTTTCAATGAATGTTGTTTATTGTCTATAAATCATTGTATCATAAAAAACATTTTATTGATGTTCATTTAGATGCTATTATTGTTCGTTTCAATCATTTTTGATTATCCAGGTTCACCGACTAAACACTATAATATTATTGACTGAATTATTTAACACCTTCATAATAAAAATACTCGAAATATTAAGACTCGACTTAAGTACAATTGCTAATATGTTTATTACAAAGAGTATCCGTTATAATAACGTCCTCAATCGAAGTTTTAACTAAAAATCAGAACTTTTCTGTCAGATCCTTAATTTTAGTTAGTTTTATAAAAAATTTAATGCATCTAATCCTCTTATCAGTCGCTTGCAGCCACTCTGCGTAGCTTAAGTGCTTTGTACGACATTTAATGTGATTTGTTCCCGCCATCCCTCATTTTCAACCTATTGTAGCGAGAAAGCCTTTTTGGCTCAGATGATTCGACACCTATTTGTTGCTGTTAAAGTATTTTCCAAAATTGATAATTATTTCGAAGAAAATTTTGAAGGGGTAATAGCTTTTAAGAGATAAAATCTTAGATCGATAGATTATTCTTTAATATCCACCTTTTTGGTGGACAATAATATTTATAAAGTAGCTTACTATTACATTTACAACTAAAAGTGCACAATAGGCTAAGAAGCGAGCTCCTCCAGACAACCTTAAGGTCGGAATATACTCAAGAGCGTTTTGCTATTTATATGTAGTGCATGTATAGTTTTATTATTATCTTATATGTGTTTATTTTATTACCGACGAAAAAAACTGAGGAGGTTCTCAAGTCTTTGCGTATATTTTTTTTACCTTTTTTATGTATGACCACGAATAACTTTTTACAGAGTACTCCGATTTTAAAAAGTCATTTTTTATTGAAAAGAGTATACTCTGAAATTGGTTTTATATAAATTTGAGAAAAAAATTTCAACCCTCAGAGTACGAAAACAGAGAATGATTAATTGTTCACTCACTGATTATATCTATGACCACCCATGACTTTTGACATAATTGATTTATTTATGCATATGGTAATTAGTTGATTATAGCCACAAAAAATTATAAAATAAAAACTTTTTACCAAAAAATTAAACCGCCGAAAAAACTGAATAGCAAAAAATAATTAACCTTTTTTTTATTAACCTTAATAACTAAGTTCTTAAACTAATGTAAGTATACCTAAGTAATTTTGAGTCAGTGCCAAACAAGCACATTAATTAATTACGTAAAGCGTGATGCGTGGCGGCGGCGCAGCGTGACACGTCCCTTCGCCGGAAAATGCCGAGCGTTTACGAAGTTAATATCACCTGAACGGGCACACACACGAGGGCACTGACGCCGACTCAAAATTGCTTAGGTATACTTACATTAGTTTAAGAACTTAATTATTAGGGTTAGTAAAAAAAAGGTTTATTATTTTTTTATTTTTCAGTTTTTTCGGCGGTTTAATTTGTTTGGTAAAAAGTTTTTTTTGTAAATATATTTTATTTAAAATAATCAATCTTAATTTTATTTTTATAAAAAATAAAGGACCACCAGCGTTGGGCTCACAGGTCTAAGTTACCAACGGTTCATAAAATAGACCCAGGATCATCCTTACAATGTGTCGTGTTGTGTCGAGCAGGGATTTTAATCAATTTTCAAGGGTTTTCGCTGTTAATCTATATATTATAAATATAATCCTATAAATATAGGTATTATAGTTGAATTATGCATAATATTCATCCATTTATGTGGTAATCTCATAGTCGAAGTCAATTTATTTCCATTATTTAATAAGTATTATTAATTTACTTTCAAATTTTAATATATTTTTCAATATTGTATCAAAATATCATATTGTGCATGCAATTTTCCACGTGACATTTGTATAGATTCAAGATCAGGTTCAATTTATCTAGATACTAAAAGCATTGGAGAATTGTTTAGCTCTTTGAGAACTGAAGTGCAGCGAGCAGTTTGTATTCTAGTAGGTTCGGATAATATTGTTACAAGTTGCTTTGCGTTTCTAGTATCTTATTGTGCACGTACAAGTTCCAGAGTTGGTTCGTTAAGCAGCAAAATGTATCCACAATACTACCCATTCAAATTACAGTCGCGGAGTAAGATTGATACCTACGACCGAGGGCGGCTTGTCATAAAATGCGACCAAACAACCCCAGCTAGGTAGGAGTTCAAGCCTGACTGAACAGCGATTACCTCCGAGCTCTAAATATACGATCATAAATGACCCAGGCTCCAGTTTCCCTACGCGGACGGCGTGTTAGCGGTACCCCTAGCATCGCAAACATCCAGAGGTGCCGGTAACTACTCACTCTTAAATGAGCCGTCAGGTTGTCTGCTGTTTCACAGCAATATGAAAAGTAGTTTGTTAGGTTTTCAATTACTCACTTACTTAGTTTCAGCTGTCTTCCAAGCTCGCATATTGCCTTTTGCACTCCGAGCTTCATTTTCACGAAATACATAGATTTGTCCCAATCCATCCGTGTTTTTATCCGTGCAGGGGCGGAGAAAGAATACTAACCTCTGCGGCCGGGGTCGGCCTGTCGTAAAAGGCGTATAAACAACCCACCCTAGCTACGTGGTAGGGCCTCAAGCCCATCTGGATGCCGACCACCTTTGGTCTTAAGTATGCCGTCATAATAACCTTGTGTTGTGTTCCGGCATTAGTGACTCAAGTTCCTGTACCCTTATGAGTCAGCAGCGTGTTCTCAATGCCACTGGCGTTGCAAACACCCATAGGCGACGGTAACTGCTAAATTCTAAGCGGGCCATCAGCCTGTCTGCTTTTCTACATCATTAAAAAAATCCATGAGAATCCCTATAATTTTGCCGAGATAATCATCACAATAAAAAACGGAATTGGTTTGGCTTATTAAATTTTTATTGAAATATTGTATTCATTCTGATCTTCTAATTTCAAAAATTAACAGCTTCCTTTTTGAACCGGAAACACAAACCGGCAGGTGAGGATAACGCTCACCTTTATGAAATCATTGTAAAATTTTACATTTCTAATATATTCGGAAACGTTTAAGATAAAAACTCTTTCGACAATTTCTAAATACTTAATATGGGCTTGAAACTCAACATATACCTAGTCAGGTCTTAAATTCTGTCACATGTTTAATGTAAAATAATTGTAACAAGTTTATTAATTATGTAACCATTCATATACCAAAATGAACATAACAAAACATAGATTCTTATGACATTAAAGTTTATTCAAAATGACCTCCGTGATTTTGAATACAAGCCTTCAATTTGCGCGGCCAGTTGTCTATCGCAGCACGAACGAGGTCCATGTCAATATCGGCGGCTGCCTTAATCAAGGATGTCTTGAGTGACTCCAAATTGGGATGAGGCTTTGAGCACGCCTTTTCCTCCAAGTGTTGCCATATCTTGTAATCTAACGGATTCAAATCTGGACTGGAGGAGGGCCAGTCTTCGTGCCGGATGAAGTCGATTTCACGCGCCGCCAGCCAGCCTTGTGTGCTCTTCGCTCTATGAGCTGGCGCCGAATCTTGTTGGAATACCCAGTGCCTGTTATTGAACATGGTATGAGAAACAGGTTCCACAAGGTTCGTCAGGACTGTATTTTGATACACAACAGCATTCGTTTTTACACCTTTCTCACAAAAATGTACCTCTGTTAAGCCCCAATAAGAAACTCCCAACCATACCATGAGCGAGGATGGAAAATGACCTCGTTGGACACGCGGAATACGGTTGCTCGCTTCTTCACTACTGTGTGCGTACACCTTATCATTTTGTTTGTTGTAGCTCTCTTCTACGGTAAACATTTTTTCATCCGAAAAAAGAATTTCCCGATATTTTTTTCCCGCGTACCGCTTCAACAAAGCGCGGCATCTTTTCAGTCTCAGGTCCATTAGACGAGCATTCAAACGATGTCCTGTTTTTCTTCGATATGCCCGAAGCCCTAAGTCTTCATTTAACACCCTTTTCACCGTGGTTCTGCTTAACCCCATCTGAAGGGCCAACAGTTTCTGCTTACGTTTGGGATTTCTTTGAATTCGTGCCTTCACAGCTTTTATCACTGCTGGAGTCCTAACAGACCGAGGGCGACCACTTCTTGACCTGTCATCTACACTAGAGTCTTCATTGTATCGTTTGATGGTACGATAAACGAATCTTTTGGTAATATTCAAATTTTTCAGTATGTTAAAAATTTGAATTGGCGCGTAACCGCAACGATGCAACGCAATAACTGCAACACGGTCTTCTTTAAGCGTCCACTCCATATTTAAAAATGAGTAAAATTCTAAAAGTTATACATTTTTATTTTCATGAACAATTCGAAATTCTAATTCAATAAACTTTTTTGTGGCCAGCATTCTAAAAGAAAAGTTTTTACTGTGTGACAATACTTATGACCTGACTAGGTACAATAGAGGAATGAATGGAATTGTGGTTTTACTGTTTAATGTAAGAATACGCAGTAAAACCTGTGCAAGTAAGTTGAAAAGAAATGCCGAAAAATTCGAGTTATTGAAGTTTTGACTTATGGAAGGCTTTTTGACTTAAGCCAAGTTTGTAAGGAAATATTCGACTTGTAGAGGTTAGGATTTATTCCATCTAATTTAGAATTAGAGAGGTGAAATAAGTAAAAATCCCAGTTATATGAAACTTAAATAATCTAGTTGTAAAGGTTTAATATTGTTATAAATTGGACCTCTTTATTTCGTTACAGGTCCAATTTATTATTTAAAGTTATAGAGAGAAAATAAGTAGTAAGACCTGTCGTAATGTATGGATTGGAATGCTGGACCATAAACGGGAAGAATAAAAGAGTGTTGTTGCAGAAGTGTGTCCATCATTAGGTCTGTCCTTTTATACGGATGTGAAGCGTGGCTGTTGCTGGAACGACACAAGCAGACACTGCGAGTCAGGGGGGGTGAATATGCTGCGGTATATGTGTGGAGTAAAGCGAAAGGACCGCGTTAGGAACTCTCGCATTCACGGCAGTCTTCATATCCGTGACATTGCAAGTAAATTGTTGGAGTGTCGCCTTCGCTGGTATGGCCACGTTTTTCGGCAACCGGCTACTTATGTGGGGAACAAATGTCTGGCCATGCCGCCACCGCCGGGCCTCGGCAGGAGGGGTAGACCCAAAAAGTACTGGTTTGACGTCGTAGGGGTTGATATGCGTGCCAGTGGACTGACCACCAGAGATGCCGAAGATCGTGCGAAGTGAAGAAGAAAAAGTCGGAAGGAAGAGGTTTACCTCTTCTTCTGTATTCATCTAAAGAAAAGATGGATGAATTGCGTAAAAGATGATAAGGCGAAAAAGGGTGTGAACGTTAAAATGACGGCAAACAGAGGAGAGAGAAAGGCGAGACATGTTCTGCCGAGGCAACATAATGTGGGATCAGGGCAGGAAGAAGTAGAGAGAAAATAAGTATTGAATTCGCTTATAGTACTCACTAATTATTTGGACTTATAGATGGTTCAGATTTCGAGCAATGAAGGTTTGGGAGATTTTCGTCTTATCGAGGTTCGACGTACAGAGGTTCTACTGTATACAGGGTTATCTTTGAATATCTTGCTAATAGGTTTCATTAGTCTCGCTTTTTTCTGCGCGTCATAAAGCATTCTGAGCACCTAACGCGCTGACACTTTTATCATACCCAAATGGTTGAGTACATTATTATGGACACTTCCTATAGAAATCTTCATTTCTTCTGCTATAAAACAAACAGTAACACGACGATCCGTCAAGATAATGTTTTCAACTTTTTTAATCATTTATTTAGTCACTACCGATGTAGGGCGTCCCGTGCGTGAGTCGTCGTTAATGGAAGTTCTTCCTCGCTTGAACTCACTTCAACGCGTAACTGTAGAATATAGAGGAGCATGAACCCCTAATGTTGCTCTCAAATCTTGATTTACTAGCTTCGTAGTAAAATTTTTCAAGCAGAGATATTTTATTACCGCGCAAACTTCATTTTTATTACTTTTTGATTGCTTTTTTTTGTTATTATTATATCTAATGTCTGGACTATGCCTGCCAGTATTCATTTATTTTGTTTCCAAGGAGAATGTATGGCAATATCATTATTTATTGAACACCACTCCTAGATAAAATTTACATCAAACGGATGTTTGCAACGTAGTAGTTTTCAAGTTCTGTAATTGCGTACTTTGATTGTTAAGGTAGCGCAAACTACTTTACTGCAGCCTTGCCAAGTTCCCCTGACTCTAGTACTGCAGTCTGGAACTTGGTCTTTAATAAATTTAGTTCTGCATGAACTAAGTTTAGCTCGACGTAAGTGGTTTCTGCATGTTGTATTTAGTATAAATTTGTATAAAATTTGATTTAATACTCAAAGTTATATAATGACATAAATATTATATTATAGATTATCTGTCAGACCTTCGTCTTTATACAATGAGATACCTGCCTGGTTGAATATGTTATATTAAAATTTATGTCAGCGATATACTTTAGCTAGTGTTTTAATATGCTCTGAAATTCAAACTAGATGTCCATATCTTTTTTTATATGCTTAAGACGATTCAATGTATTTTATTGTAAGGAACTATATTAATATCATATATTAATAAGATTACAAATAAATACATACATTAATATCATATTTTTTTATAGCTAGAGTTCACTGTCGCCTATGGACGTTTGCAGCACCAGAGGCATTACCAGCGCACTGCCGGCCTCGAAGAAATTTTATAACGCCTTTTTTGAAGAACCCCATATCGTACCGCGCTGAAAAAACTTCAGCCGGAAGCTCATTCCAGATCCTGAGAGTACGCAACATGAACGATCAAATTCCGATTGCGCTCCAAATTTTCTCGTCCAGAATTTATATTGGACTAGCTGTGCCCGCGACTCCGTCCGCGTGGAATAGTGACTTTAGGCAGCATTTTTTGGATATTTGAGATCAATTTAAATTGGAAATTCAACCTACTAAGTCCAGCCTAAGCTGAACCCTATTTCATATGATCGATGATATAAATCTGAGGTCAACTTAAATTGGTATCTAAAATTTCCGAAACATCATTTTTAACAAAAACTATTTTATTTTTTTAAAATAAAAATAGCCTATGTTACTCCTTGATACATCAGCTATCTGCCAGTGAAAGTTCGGTCAAAATCGGTGCAGCCGTTTTAGAGATTAGCCGGAACAAACAGACAGACAGACAGACAGACAAAAATTGTAAAAAATGTTGTTTTAGTATATGTACCGTGTATACGTCCGAATGAACTTAGTAAAAAGCGGTTATTTTAATATTACAAACAGACCCTCCAATTTTATTTATTTGTATAGATGTATAGATTATAATTTCATTTATTACTGTAACTTCGGAGTTGATGAGTATAATCATAGGCCAATACGTTAGCACATTTTTGATCAGTGACCAAATATGCGCATGAAAAAAGTGGAGTAGATGAAGCTGAATTTTATGTTTTTAAGAACAACTACTGCAATCCAACTTTGAAAGAAAAAAGAAATTTTGGTTACCCTTGATTAAAATACGTAACAATTTTATTTTTCTTTACGCAAGGGCGGAGTAAGTATACTAATCTCTGCGGGATCCGCCTGTCGTAATAGACGACAACACAGCCCTAGCTACGTGTTAGGGCCCCAAGCCCGTCTGGATGGCAACCACCCCTGGTGTATAAGTATGCCACCATAAAAACCTTGTGTTGTGTTTCGGTATTAGTGACCCAGGTTCCTATACTCCTATGGGACAGCAGCGTGTTCGCGATGCCCCTATTGAAGGCAAATATCAATAGGCGACGGGAATTGCTTAATATTAAGTGGGCCGTCAGTTTATCTGTTCTTCCTCAACAAAAAAGTCTAACATTTGATGGGATTTTTCTAGAATATTCCAGAGAATACATAATCAATATTCCGCTTTTTTTAGTCAAACTACTGACAGACTTTTGTTTCCGTCATTTAAAATCAATTAGAATAAGGCTTAGTTTTCATTATAAACTTTATTCCCCATCGGATAATATCCTGTTGTACGGGCGGTGTAAGCACCGTTCACAGAGGGTTTAAACTGTAATTTGGACAAGAGTTACACTCGTTGAGGGACTTGTCTGTCATTTAGGTTATAATCTGACTTGTGTGGGGTATTACGTCGAACAACTGTTTGACAGTATTTATTATTATGAAACAAAGCAGAAGTTTGTTTGGAGTTGTATTTATGGGTGTCCAGTCTTATACTTTTTTCACCTATGCTTTCTTAGTATATAATTTTTCGCTATTTTGAACTTATTTTTATTGAGAAAAGAGGCACTGATAAATTGTTTTTTACTCGTATACAGCGCTTTCCCTCTTAACTCTAACATTCAAAGCAAAGTGTTAACCAGGAGCAAGTAATATTATTTATTTCATCATTGGCCAGTGAATTCTAAAAAGCCGACGGATGGAAATGTCTATTTAATAATTAACAAATAGCAAGAAAATGCACTACTAATACCCATTGTAATTTCTATGTTCGAGGTTTATTTCTTTCGATATTCGAGGATTAGAGGACAGTCGCTGTAAAATATTTTCGTAAGGAACTTAGCTACACCTGTGTGAACAATTCTCTTATGAAACCCTGTTCAGTAAGGAGAAATATTACGATATGTGATTATAAATATAATTAGCCGCAAAGTAGTTAGCTTTGTCAGAAATTCAGCAGAATAGTTGAATTTTCGATTTGAATGCTGCTAAACTTCGAATGTAATCGTAATGAAACGCTTGTTAAAACAAAAAGAAGATATAAAATAAAAACAGAAATAAACATTTAATTTAAACACACACACACACACAATGTTCTAAATTTCATCCAGGTTCAGCGAAGTGCTAACAAACTAAGAGCAGTCAGACCGAAGAATACATCATTGGTCTGGATCACTTAGGTGAAAGCATTTATAAATAAAATCCTTTTTATTGCATGTAGGGGCGGAGAAAGAATACTAACCTCTGTGGTCGGGGTCGGCCTGTCGTAAAAGGCGACAAAACAACCCACCCTAGCTACGTGGTAGGGCCTTAAGCCCGTCTGGATGGCGACCACCTTTGGTCTTAAGTATGCCGCCATAATAACCTTGTGTTGTGTTCCGGCATTAGTGACCCAAGTTCCTGTACCCTAATGGGACAGCAGCGTGTTCGCGATGCCACTAGCGTGGCAAACATCTTTATACGACGGTAACTGCTAAATGCTAAGCGGGCTGTCAGCCTGTCTGTTGTCCTACGCAATAAAAAAAAACAATCTATACAAATAAATAAAATTGGAGGGTCTGTTTGTAATATTAAAATAACTGCTTTTTACTAAGTGCATTTGGATGTATACACGGTACATATACCAAAACATTTTTTACAATTTTTGTCTGTCTGTCGGTTTGTCTGTCTGTCTGTCTGTTTGTTCCGGCTAATCTCTGAAACGGCTGGACCGATTTTGACGGGACTTTCACTGGCAGATAGCTGATATAACAAGGAGTAACTTAGGCTACTTTTATTTTAGAAATAAAAAATGTATTTAGTTAAAAGTGATCAGTTTCGGATTTTTAATAATCCAATTTAAGTTGACCTCAGATTTATGGCATCAATCCTATAAAATAGGGTTCAGTTTAGGCTGGACTTTGTAGGTTCGAACGCAGTTTGTATATTTCATTTATTTATATTTTAGGGTTTATAGGGTTTGTAATCCAAAATAAACCATAAGATATAACCGAAAAATGCTGCCCAAAGTCACTATTCCACGCGGACGGAGTCGCGGGCACAGCTAGTTTAAAATAAAGTAACTCAATTTTATTCAGATCATTTAGATTTTAGGAGATTTTCAGCAGTAGGCGAAAACGACTTCTAAAAAGAATAGAAAACAAACAG
Organism: Malacosoma neustria; assembly: GCA_963693495.1. NCBI lineage: Eukaryota > Metazoa > Arthropoda > Insecta > Lepidoptera > Lasiocampidae > Malacosoma > Malacosoma neustria. The sequence goes on from OY856386.1 coordinate 16,156,896, forward strand.
TTCGTTGAAATCTTTTTTAATAATAATAAAGTATTGAAAAATTGGCGTCAAGTATTTGCAATGGATATAACTGCTACAGTTTGGTTAATTAATGTTCTAGACTCTTCTAGAGAGTTGACTCTGTTGAAAACATCTATAGGCGAATATAATCTATAATCATCAAGTAGGTCATAAAATATCTTCTGTGATGGCTCTAAGTAAAGGTTATTGAACCTTGCCCTTTCTCTAAATAATTTATCGTCTTTCTCCTTAAAATCTTCAGGCATTTGCCTCTATTTGGGATGATGGATGAAGGCTTGAAAACGTATATTCTATTGTGATTTGAGCCATTACTAGCAAATATGTATTTGTTGTTACTGAAATCTACAAATACATACTTTTGTTATGTTAATGAAGTATATATATGTTTACTATAAAGAATATATACCACTAAATGAATGAATATATATATATATATATATATATATATATATATATATATATATATATATATATTTGTTAAAATTTTTTTTCAAAAGTATTTAAACTTTTTGGTGTGAATAAATTAACGAAAAAAGATAAAGTGATTATACAGTTGCTTAGTATTTCACAAATCTTTCTTCTCTGAGTACATATTTATATAATTTAAATTGTTCAGATCCGGGAGTACCTGCAGATAATTCTCTTAAAAAACTTATTATTAAAAAAGTAGGACTGTGCGAAAGAGGTAAATGATGACATGATACTACTATGACATATACTGACGATATAGCTAATGTTTTAAAATGGAAGGAGAGGAGAACATGTTCTGTGTCTAGCTTGGAGCCGTTTGATTAATTTTAAAAATTGTTAATTTTTTGATCAATTTAAGCAAAATAAAAATTATTGATTAAATTAGTGGGGTCCTCACCAAGAGATTCAAAGTCTTAATCAACCTCAAACAAACGACACACTAACGCTTTGACGCACAATTTTCCTTTCAAGATACGTAAATAATAGGCTCCTGTTAGAATGTAGTCCAATTCGTGAAAACTGAGTTCTTATGCTGTAGTTTACTGTTCAGTAGAAGGAATTATCACGGATGGGCATCGAAGGCAATGACGAACGCCACGATGGAACAGATTGGAACGAAATTGGAGATTATGTCTCCTAAAACGTAGCGTACCCTTAAGCACGATCTTAAAACCTTAGTTAATGTGTTGGATGAGAAAAACAATGAATTGATTTGTACTATAGACTTAGGGTAATCATCGCCCAGTAGACCACGATTGTCCAACGAAGACAATTATATTCACCCCGTATTGAATACTGAAAGTCTCTGAAAGTTGTCTTGCTATTAACAGTATTAATTATAATGATAAATTTGATTACTAAATTGATCGTATACAACGAGATAATAACAACCTTCATTAAAATTTATCTTCGTAGATAAATCCGCGCCATCACGTGACAGCACGTCTCATAGTTCAACTTCAATTTAATTATGTCTACAAAACTTTTCCCACTTCAAAAGTCAATCTTGTGAACTAACACAAAGTTTACTAACTGGTGTCGCGTTGCCCAAACAACATTCAAATAACTCCGTTTTGGTAGATGATCTGCAGCTTTCCTATAGGTGTATTATAAAATAGGATTTGTTGGAAAGATTATATTTATTATATACTTATCGCTACATCTTAGCTGCATGCTTACCCATCTTAGTATCTGCTAATCTCTTCCTTGTTTCTCATGGCAATCATAAAAAATCCTTCTTCATAATTACCTAGTCAGGTCATAAATTCTGTCACATGTTTAATGTAAAATAATTGTAACAAGTTTATTCATTATGTAACCATTCATATACCAAAATGAACTTAACAAAACATAGATTCTTATGACATTAAAGTTTATTCAAAATGACCTCCGTGATTTTGAATACAAGCCTTCAATCTGCGCGGCCAGTCGTCTATCGCAGCACGAACGAGGTCCATGTCAATATCGGCGGCTGCCTTAATCAAGGGTGTCTTGAGTGACTCCAAATTGGGATGAGGCTTTGAGCACGCCTTTTCCTCCAAGTGTTGCCATATCTTGTAATCTAACGGATTCAAATCTGGACTGGAGAAGGGCCAGTCTTCGTGCCGGATGAAGTCGATTTCACGCGCCGCCAGCCAGTCTTGTGTGCTCTTCGCTCTATGAGCTGGCGCCGAATCTTGTTGGAATACCCAGTGCCTGTTATTGAACATGGTATGAGAAACAGGTTCCACAAGGTTCGTCAGGACTGTATTTTGATACACAACAGCATTCGTTTTTACACCTTTCTCACAAAAATGTACCTCTGTTAAGCCCCAATAAGAAACTCCCAACCATACCATGAGCGAGGATGGAAAATGACATCGTTGGATGCTCGCTTCTTCATTACTGTGTGCGTACACCTTATCATTTTGTTTGTTGTAGCTCTCTTCTACGGTAAACATTTTTTCATCCGAAAAAAGAATTTCCCGATATTTTTTTCCCGCGTACTGCTTCAACAAAGCGCGGCATCTCTTCAGTCTCAGGTCCATTAGACGAGCATTCAAACGATGTCCTGTTTTTCTTGGATATGCCCGAAGCCCTAAGTCTTCATTTAACACCCTTTTCATCGTGGTTCTGCTTAACCCCATCTGAAGGGCCAACAGTTTCTGCTTACGTTTGGGATTTCTTTGAATTCGTGCCTTCACAGCTTTTATCACTGCTGGAGTCCTAACAGACCGAGGGCGACCACTTCTTGACCTGTCATCTACACTAGAGTCTTCATTGTATCGTTTGATGGTACGATAAACGAATCTTTTGGTTATATTCAAATTTTTCAGTATGTTAAAAATTTGAATTGGCGCGTAACTGCAACTATGCAACGCAATAACTGCAACACGGTCTTCTTTAAGCGTCCACTTCATATTTAAAAATGAGTAAAATTCTAAAAGTTATACATTTTTATTTTCATGAACAATTCGAAATTCGAATTCAATAAACTTTTTTGTGGCCAGCATTCTAAAAGAAAAGTTTTTACTGTGTGACAATACTTATGACCTGACTAGGTACATACAAGGAGTTTTCTTCTTCTTAGCGGTTAGTGATGATATTTCCTCTCGTTTTACTGTTGTGTAATAGCAGACACGCTGACGGTCTATTTGATATCAAGCAAAGTCGCCTAATGATGTTTGCGACGGCCCCTAAAAATTTATGTTTGCGCAGGGGAACTGGAACCTGTCATATATGCTGGAATATAACACTTATTATGAGGGCATGTTTAGAACTATATAGTTTCTAACCTATAGGTTTTGGGCCTCTAGTTTTAAGGCAGGCAACCTGTCCTCAGGGATCAGTATTCTTACTTAGCCCCTGCATGAGAAAAAATTTACGATGAGAGTTTCTTTATATGAAGGCCTAAGATCAACATATTCCAATTAGTGTCCATAATAGAGTTAATTAATTGCAGTGATGCCGTAAAAATATGGTGTAACTATTTTTTGAGGTTATCACAAAAGTGATAGCTCTCACTCAATATATTTTAATTTATTGATGTTTTATCACTTTATTACTTCGCGTAGACTATTTCTTCTTCCATAATATCTAGGGTTTAAGCTTCTTAGACCTTGGACAGAATGTTTAGAAAAGGCTTTATGACCTTAAAGCATTTGAGTTTGCAAATCCTAACTGGACCAGCGGACCTGGTATAGCTACGCATTTGTTCTCCTCGTGACAATATTAATTACATGCTGCGAATACGACATATTCTAGCATAACCTTTTTTTCTAATACAGGGAACTAAACAAGTTTAAAATTAATATAAATAAAAACTGAAAGGGCTGTGTTTTTGTTCTAAACTGGCAGAATTAACGAATGACTAGTAGTTTCATAATAATACTTAAAAATTGATGGATAGCAATAATTTTAGATTAGAATCCAGTCTTAAAGCGTGTACTGGATACAGTATTGGAAATGTTACTGACATCTGCCAGCGACAACAAGATATTTGTCAGATACTATTACTACAGTTCTCGTGATTTTAATCAGTTTGTTTTCACATTACATAGTTTTTAAAGTTTCTGGTTCAAGTCCTATAAACAGGGCCATAACTCATAACCTGGCTAAAAGGCCATAAATGCGAGTTTGTTGCGGTGAAAATTTAAATTCATCGAAGACCACGAAGTAATAGAAGCGGTCGCCCGAATGTCTAGATTTCACTGCAGGTTGCAGGACACGGTCGTTTTGGACCAGTGCCAGATGGGATGCCAGAAGATGGGATTCGGTTAACAACTGCATCTTGTTAGATAAACACGGTAAAATATTACAATTGAGATACAGAAAGCACTAGAAAAATATAATTTTGTACTTGGAAAACTGAATACTATTTTAGTTATGTATTACAGGCAATGCCCTGTTTTTAAATGCTTCTTTATATAAGTCTAACTGAGTGATTACCAAAATGCGGTATTGTTGTGAGATGACTTGACTTATGTAACTTAAACCTTGTGATAAAAAGTCAGCTGCAGACTCAAATAGGAGCCTCTAGACCAACGGAAAAGAAAAACCATCGTCTGTAGGCTAGATGAAAATCTATATTGTGAGGATCAGTTATGATTACCATAAGTATTACGGGCTCGGCAAACTTATGCTCGGTGCTTAAACATCGAGCCGACTGCGAAATATTTCAAGGAAATATTTCGCAAGCCAGTCATCTGACAATAAAATATGTGGCGTTTTATAAGTATTATTGTAATTGAGATTTTGGTGGTAATTGTTGGTTGGTTTTGTAACGTTAAAAGTATGTAATTATTAATATTAAATAATCATTACTCTCACTGAATTTATTGTCAATATACATAGCTACCTAAATAGTGGGTTGCTATAAAACGTGCCGAATACGTCAATTCTTCTGTAATTTGTCAGCATTATTACAATTTAGTAAACGTAAAGTATATTCTGTGAAACAGTGTCAGCTTGTCAGCTAAAATTCTGCTAGGTATTTATTTTTTATTGCTGAGGTACAGCAGAGAGGCTGTAAACCCACATAATAGTAAGCAGTTACCGTCGCCTATGAATGTTTGCAATGCTGGAGGCACCACGCTGCTGTCCCATAAGGGTACAAGAATGTGGATCACTAACGCCGGAATACAACACAAGGTTATTATGGCGGTATACTTATAGACAGAATATGGTTGCCAGACGGGCTTGGGGCCCTACCACGGGCTACAGAAGATAGTATTCTTACTCCGCCCCTGCAGATAGATAGCAAAGTTACAAGCCCGTCTGAATGGAAACCATCCCTGGTTTTTAAATATGCGCCATAATAACTTTATGTTGTGTCTCGGTATAAATGATCAGGTTTCAGTTCCCCTACGCGAACGGCACCGTGTTAGCGATGCCCCTGATGTCCCAAACATTTATAGTTGACGGAAACTACTTATTATTAGGTGAGCCATCAGCCAGTCTGCTATTCCATTGAAATTTAAAAAAATATGGTGCAATATTTTCTAAGTGTGAGAATTCTTTTTAAATTGAAATGTTAAACAACTTTTGCATGACAAAGGGCTCTTGAGTCGAGAATCTCAAAGACTGTTACACCGTGTACCCTCTAGCTGTAGGCAGAGATCCTTGTTGTTTATGACCCTTAGTAACAAATTGAAGTTCACAAAGGTTTTCTGAATACTTTGAATAGTTAAATTAGGAAAAAATATATTACAGATCTTAAAGTACTCGTATATAAATAAATATGTTGTTATATAATAATCGAACTAGTTCGAAGTCTAAGAAAACGAACATTCATCCGTCTAAACTTACAAAATTATGACCTATTTTGTTTTGTAAATGCTATCTCGATTGCGTCCAAAGAATTTTTTATTATTGTCACAAAGTAAAACGTATGCAAATCTTTTTATGGCTATAATCCTTCGCTTCCTCTGCTACAACAAAGAGGATTAATTAAATAGATTGAATTGTAGTTGATATTATTTCAAAATCGAACAATTTTGAAGTTTATAATCGAAAAGTGCTATCAGTTTTTTGTTTTATATTTAAAAGATTACAAAGTATTGCATATTTTGTAAAACTAATAAAATGCGGAACCACCAAAGAGTAAAACAATTCTTTATTTCAGATTAATAGTGATATAAATATAATTAAATATACAGTTATAATTAAATTGTTAATCATTGTTTTGAAACAACGAATAAGGCAATAATTTGTTCAATAAGTCAATTTGTGAGGTTGAATATTAATTTGTCAATATTGAAGACTTAACTAGAGGAATTCGGATAAATTCAGAAAAAGCAATTAATTAGTCAATTTTAAAGTATCTGTGATTGCGTTCGATTTGAATTTTAACGAATTAAATTTAAAAAGTAACACTAAAGAACAAAACTAAATTCATATAAAAGGAAGGTATGCAATCAAAAACGCCTTTGAGGTGAATAATTAAGAAAAAATATCTCTTTACAAACTAAGAAACTTGTTAGAAGTGTTCGTAATTTCAATTAAGTGAATAAAAATAACTACTTTCTGAAAAAAAAATTGTAGTTAATATACTTTTCATGAACATAAAAAAAGTTATTGCTCTGACTAAGTGAGTGTTACAAGACTGGCACAAGAAACTAGAAGGCGTTTCATTAGCATCAAAATGGCGTTTGCAGCGGCTCGGATGATATTGAAGGATAAGAGACGGAAGGCATCTAAAGAGGACTTCAGGGACCCTAGAAATCGAAGCAAGGTATATATTTATTTATTTATTTCTTATGTATACTTAAAGGTTTTGATAAATAAATATTTTTTTATGTGATAGTAAAATTATTAAGAATTAAATTTACTAAACTTTCTACACTATAATTTAATTTAATAATAGTTGAAAAGGTATAAGAAATTACGTTGATTTTAAAATTCAAAATGACTTTATGTTATTTAAAGCTCTGTAAGTTAAAAACTCTTTTGTGCAATTTATTTCAAGGAATAAAAAAAAAGGCATTTAAGTGATGAGCATGTTTAGTGCTTTGTTTGCTAACATACCAATCCTTTTTTGTACTTAACTGAAATATATTATTTTATATACAAATTTATAAATATATTTACAAATTAATGTATAAACATACAAACACGCATATTTAACAACCACAAACTTAAATGTATATGTCATATAGGAAAACAAGCATTTTATCGAACTTGGTTGATAGGTTACTTCAAGAAACAAACATAATTAAAGTGATGGATGTTTTAATCCATTAAGGCGCACTGCAATTTTCAAAGAAAACAAATAATTTATCAAATACAGGTGCTGTATGTATTATTTGTAAAATATCGGTCGCAATCTTGTCGGACATCTGAGAGCAATCTGGCCTAGATATTTTTGTCAGTCACACGGCGCGTCTCAATGACTGCATTAGTAACGCATTTACGAGTAAGTGTAGATATGTATAAATTGCGTCTGTCAGTTATGGTTAAAGGATATATTCAACAAATCCAGTCGTAATTAAGTCTTTAGTTGAAGTAGTTACTTACTTACTTTTCGAGTAGCGAATACTCGAAATCCTATTTCGTTACTTGAAATCCGCTTTCCGACTTCTTGTTTTCTACATTAGTTGGTCTTCAGTATTCCTGAAGGGAAATCTTTTGATATGCATGTATACAGCATCGAATTAGCAGATCATTGGCCTTCCTCTTTTGAGGTACAGTACTGCCAGTTGTTCCCGATGTATGTAGCCGGTTGTTGTAAAACGTGACCATACCAACTTCCATATCAAGATGATTCTCTAAAGTCGCTGTGTATATTAAAATTTTAACAAATTTAAATTATCAACTATTATATAATAATTTAGATAGATAGATAGATAACACTTTATTGTAAACCAATTATATAAACACAATGAAACTTATTTACACAATCAATATGTACTTGACTTACAATGGGCGGCCTTATCGCTACAGAGCGATCTCTTCCAGGCAACCCGGCAATTTACGATGAAATAAAATTATTAACGAAAATTAATTAATTTAAAAGTAAATAATAATGTTTGAAAGTGTTACACAATATGGCGTATTGGTAATAATAAAACGTAGACAATAGTTACACGAAATGATAATCTAAAATAAACATATAAACTAATCCACTATGAAGATTAATGTCAGTAGTCACCACGTAGGTTGGTGACAGCAGAACTGGTTCACAAATTTCAAATCACTCAGCGGACTATGTTGGATGTTTTTCTTATGTACAAAATCCGAAATGAGGATATCCGTAGGAGAACCAAAGCAACTAATATAGCTCCCTAAAATGCAAATGGAAGTGATAGTGGGCCGGTCACGTTTGTTGCAGGAGCGATGGGCGTTAAAACAAATGTGCTCTGGAGTGGAGAACATGTAATAGGTAAACTTAGTATAGGACGCGCCCCAGACCGATGGACCGATGACCCGTGCAAGTTTACCCCAACCATGGCTGTATGGGAAATGCAGGGATTTGTGACGTAAACTTGCGACACCTAAGTCCAGTAGTGGACAATGATTGGCCGATGACACACATATTAGCTATAATAAGAATAATATCAGTAGGACGTGTGATATTGATCTAAAACATGCATAGGATTATGCCACCACTTCTCTCATGGATATGGCCTGCCTCGACAAAAGAGGCAAGCTAGTGGGTATTCTGTGCCATAATGTCGGCAACGATCTCATCTTTTCGTGACTTAGATGTAGAAACAAAAAAATATTTAAAGAAATTGCCATCTGTTTCAACACTTGCAGTTACTACAATATCTTCTCCATTCAGGGGCGCAGTAAACATACTAACCGGCTGGGGTCGACCTGTCGTAAAAGGTGACAAAGCAATCCTAGCAACGTGGTAGGGCTCCAAGCCAACGGACAACAATATGTTCGTGGAGCCCCTAGCGTCGCAAACATCCATAAGTGACGGTAACTGCTTATTATTTATTAAGTGAGCCGTCAGCCTATGTGCTGTTCGTAAGCAAAAAAAATATCCGGTTTTTTATTTTCGGGTCTTGCACTCAGGGTAAAGTCGTGCGACGTACTTCCCTTTAAATTTTTTTTCTTTCTTTAAGAAAAGAAAGTTTTGTTGAAAGTGCAGTAATGACAAAAGTTTAAAACACGGGTAGAGTAGAAACGACCATATAAATATCACTCAAGAACTTATCCCGAATGTATTATTTATATTTATGCATTCACTTCGAATCCATGTGCTTGGTAGAATATGCCAGTGAATGATACTACTGTGTGATGTATGAGTACAGATTCAGAAAAGTAAAGATCTTAGTGGAATTTCTCCGAGAATAATGATAATAAATAAAATAAAATATGGCGGAAATTTAAATAAAATGGACTCCCCAATGCATTCGCTACTTTTCAAGGCGAGCATTTTTAGTGAGAAGTGAACTATTTTCCGTACAAAGGTAAAAAAAGAAATAAGACTTCTAAAATATTCAGAGCAGTTCATTAGTTTGCTTCGTTCGGAAATTGCTCATTAAGGCATGATTACGTCGACGTGCCGCGAGCTATGGCTGAAAGAGGTATAAGTCACACCGTATTGTAATGCTTATTCGTAAAGACTCTAATCCAAAACCTTTCAAAATATTCGAGTATTTAAAATTTCATTTTGATAGGCCGGCTAGGTCTACCTTACTATTTTTTTTATTAATCCTTCATTCTGAATCTGACACGAGTGAATTTGACACGAGTTAATTATGTTGTCTGAATAAATGCTTTCATATTATTATTCATTTAAAAAAAATTATTTTGTTCTCATCAGCTTATCTAACTTAGTTGGAGCAGCTAAGTGATTGGGCGTTTATCCTCTTGGCATGACAACGTAGCTCCACTAGCATAGCATCTAGGAAGGACAAAATGTATTAAAATACCAATATACATTACAAAATTTTCCACAGTTAGCATGTTAACTCAATTAATTGCGTTGTACGAATCATATTATAAAATATTAGAGAATCAGATTCAAAATTCGTAAGGGTGTGATACAAAGAATGTCTCGATTGTTCTCAATCGCGGCATGAGTTGCAACATCGTTACGAAGTTTAAAGAGTTTAACTAAAATTGTTTTCCTAATTGTTTGCACTACTAAATAATATAAAAAATGACATCTTAGCGTTAAATCTCAGTTGTAACCCAAACTTCCGCTTAGGTGCCCGGGGTCGGCTATGCGCATCGCTTTGCGGCGACGCCCTATCCGTGACTGCCTTTCCTTGTGTGTACCATGATTAATTTGGCATGTTTTGGCTTTTAAGGGAACGATTGTCGTCCGAGTTCCCAACCTATGGGAGTAGTCCATCAGTCACATTTTACGACTCCCCTAAAATGAAATGAGGTAGCCCTATTTTATTTACTGGCCGGAGCCACACGGCATAAGTAATGTAATAAAGGCATTAAAAATGTCAAATTTTTTTATTGTTGTAGGACAGCAGACAGGCTGACGGCCTGCTTAGAATTTAGCAATTACCGTCGCCTAGAGGTGTTTGCAACGCCAGTGGCATCGCGAACACGCTGCTGTCCCATAAGGGTACAGGAGCTTGGGTTACTAATGCCGGAACACAACACAAAGTTACTATGGCGGCATATTTAAGACCAAAGGTGGTCGCCATTCAGACGGGCTTGAGGCCCTACCACGTAGCTGGGGTGGGTTATTTTGTCGCCTTTTACGACAGGCCGACCCCGGCCGCAGAGGTTAGTATTCGCTCTCCACCCCTGCATGGATAAGAAGTATATTAACAATATACAATCATACTTATATTAATCTCACGATATAAAGAGTGTGTAGCCACCGTATGATATTGATAAGGAACAGGGAAAAGAATTAGCTCTGAAAAGTCATAGATAATCGTCGGCCACGTCGCATATGTACTATCCACGAAGCATCGCCCTCAACTGCATTACATTTCTCGGAAGAGACTTCAGGCGACAATAATAACAGCGTACATATATCGACAGAGCGATCACATGCTCACAGCGCGACGTCTCAGCCAGGAATGACGAGAGAACGCTAGCTACTACGACCAACATCGCCTGCGGAGGCGGCCGCGCGTGACGAAGCCCCAAACAATTTCGTAGAATTGCTAGTCTCGTGTCAAACGCAAATCGAATCAGGATGAAACGCTTAATTTCTAAGAATTAGTCTTAGGTACAAATATCTTCATTTGTTTACATTTTGACGCTTCTGATTGGTCGACAAACCCTGGCCAAAACATATGTTTCGAAATTTGTGTTCTTTATATATATATATATATATATATATATATATATATATATATATATATATATATATATATATATATATATATATATATATATATATATATATATATATATATATATATATATATATATAAAGAGCACAAATTTCGAACTAAATTATTCAGTATTCAATACAGCTTCAGTATTGATTCAGATAACCATCACTGGTGTTTAATTTATAACCCAATTGGTGACCTACTGAAATACTGACCCCGTGTCACCAAAAGTGTGTGGGATTTTGGATGTAAGAGGCGGCGGGAATAACAGTCCGTATAGTATCTTATTTCTATATTATGCGTTACATGATAAATAAATTATGTACTTAACTAAGTACAATGCGCGTGCGACTCGACGCTATGGAGGCTTGCGCACCGTGCGAAGTACGTGTGCGTACATGGTGCGTACTGTGTGGAGTGCGTGTGAGCGTGTGCGTACAGTTTCCATGTCGGAGCTTGTCGATTCAGGGAAGCCTCTGGTTAGTGTTGTCACTCAATTATCTAGTGGCCCAACACCGGCGAGAGTGTGTACGCCACAAGTGTCCAATTACTTTTGAAAGCTACTGTATTTAAAGAATAAGTAATAATACGAGAATCTATATTTTGTTGTAGGACAGCAGACAGGCTGACGGCCTGCTTAGAATTTAGCAATTACCGTCGCCTAGAGGTGTTTGCAACGCCAGTGGCATCGCGAACACGCTGCTGTCCCATAAGGGTACAGGAGCTTGGGTTACTAATGCCGGAACACAACACAAAGTTACTATGGCGGCATATTTAAGACCAAAGGTGGTCGCCATTCAGACGGGCTTGAGGCCCTACCACGTAGCTGGGGTGGGTTATTTTGTCGCCTTTTACGACAGGCCGACCCCGGCCGCAGAGGTTAGTATTCGCTCTCCACCCCTGGCGGAAAGGTTTAGGATTATATGCATGTCATAAGCTGTTTTACTTTCAGTAATCTAATCATTTTTTCAATAGCACAGGCGTAAATTAAAGCGCTATTTCGCGGTTAAAGAAAGAAGCATTATAGTTGATATTCATTGTTTTAAATTAACTTGTAATTCAATGTCATGCAGACAGTTTGCTCAATTTCTGAAAAATATGTGACGCGTTTGTTATCATAACAGTGGAACTGTAGGTACAGAGAATGGTTTGTTTACACGTCGCAATTGCCTAAATCGATTAACAGGTTAAACACACGGAAATTGTGCTTATTGCCTCGCGAACTTCCTGTTATTTCATCATAAACTTCCGTTCCGGTGTTTTTTGCGGAGGTGGCATGGGTACCATTTGTGTCCAACGTAAGTAGCCGGTTGTCGTTTTAGAGCTAATACTAATTTTTTTATAATAAATTCCGAGAACTCTAAATATTTAAATATAATTTGCGCTCTAACTACAACAGATTTCTAAAAGTTCCTGGACACCGTTCCTCATACTGTCGTAAATCCTTTACTTATCAAGCCACTCTTTTGTGGAATTCACTTCCCGTCACTATCAGAGAGGCAAAATCCTTAGGAGTGTTCAAGCGAATGGTTGTCGAACATTACTTAAAGATGTAGGCCATGTTTAATAGATGACTATTTCCTTGATTTGAATCATGTATTTTTTTTTTCGATCATGTAGATTTTTTTTCTCTCTCTCTTTATACACCGCACGATATGTTAGTGCTAGTATTCTCCATAAGAAATGTATATGTGGGTTGCCTGGAAGAAATCGCTTAAAGCGATAAGGCCGCCCATTGTCTCCAATATTTACAATATTCTCTTTAACTTGTATTATATCATTAGGTTAAGTTGGTGACAATAAAGAATTATCTATCTATCTATTTTATTAGATTTAATGGTACCAACCATAAATAAGTATACCCCATCACTTTCATAAAAGGCTCTGAACCATGAACAGAACCAATAATTTTAAATACCTAGGTGTTATTATCGATGAACACCTCAATTGACAAAAACAAATTGACAACTTATGTACTCAGGTCCGCAAGATTATTTTTGTCATGAAAAAACTTCGTGTCTCTGCGGATTCAAACATACATAACATGACTTATGATGCCTTGTGTAATGCTATACTTAAGTATTGTATACTCGTATGGAATGAGACATATAATACGTATATGATCAAAATTGAAAGAGCTCAAAGAGCAATATGGCCATGAAATTTAAATCTTTTTTTATATCCGACTTCACTATTCTAGTTATCATAGAAGTCAAGTTCTGTCTGTTAGACAAATATTTAGTATTTGCACAATATTAAAAAAAGCTCACTGAGGTGCCTAATGCTTTATTTAAATTAGATATATCGAGTAGAAGAACACTCAGACCCTGTAATATAATACACTTATAACTAGAAAATTCACACAGCAACATTAAATAAATTTGAAATTAAAAATAAATTAAAATCGTTGCTATTAAAAATGGACTGTTCCAACACAATTTTTTTATTCATATTGGAGAATAAAACATATTTAATTTTAACCTAGCTAGAAAAATCCACACCTACTCATACGCACACGCACGCACACACACGAAAACGCACAAACGCTTCCTTATATATGTATATAATATTTATTTTTGCAGAATTCGTTAATTCAAAATAGAAGAGGAAACTTGCTCCAGAGATGCAGTTATATTTAGTTCTGAAGAAAGTGGAATCAATTATTTTATCTACGTTTAGTCATTTGTTTTACAAACAGCAAAGGAACCCATTCGGTTTCCCCTCTCAGGTTGAGGGATCAGATGGTAGTCGTATATATATATATATATATATATATATATATATATATATATATATATATATATATATATATATATATATATATATATATATATATATATATATATATATATATATATATATATATATATATATACCTAGTCAGGTCATAAATTCTGTCACATGTTTAATGTAAAATAATTGTAACAAGTTTATTCATTATGTAACCATTTATATACCAAAATGAACTTAACAAAACATAGATTCTTATGACATTAAAGTTTATTCAAAATGACCTCCGTGATTTTGAATACAAGCCTTCAATCTGCACGGCCAGTCCTCTATCGCAGCACGAACGAGGTCCATGTCAATATCGGCGGCTGCCTTAATCAAGGATGTCTTGAGTGACTCCAAATTGGGATGAGGCTTTGAACACGCCTTTTCCTCCAAGTGTTGCCATATCTTGTAATCTAACGGATTCAAATCTGGACTGGAGGAGGGCCAGTCTTCGTGCCGGATGAAGTCGATTTCACGCGCCGCCAGCCAGTCTTGTGTGCTCTTCGCTCTATAAGCTGGCGCCGAATCTTGTTGGAATACCCAGTGCCTGTTATTGAACATGGTATGAGAAACAGGTTCCACAAGGTTCGTCAGGACTGTATTTTGATACACAACAGCATTCGTTTTTACACCTTTCTCACAAAAATGTACCTCTGTTAAGCCCCAATAAGAAACTCCCAACCATACCATGAGCGAGGATGAAAAATGACCTCGTTGGACACGCGGAATACGGTTGCTCGCTTCTTCACTACTGTGTGCGTACACCTTATCATTTTGTTTGTTGTAGCTCTCTTCTACGGTAAACATTTTTTCATCCGAAAAAAGAATTTCCCGATATTTTTTTCCCGCGTACCGCTTCAACAAAGCACGGCATCTCTTCAGTCTCAGGTCCATTAGACGAGCATTCAAACGATGTCCTGTTTTTCTTCGATATGCCCGAAGCCCTAAGTCTTCATTTAACACCCTTTTCACCGTGGTTCTGCTTAACCCCATCTGAAGGGCCAACAATTTCTGCTTACGTTTGGGATTTCTTTGAATTCGTGCCTTCACAGCTTTTATCACTGCTGGAGTCCTAACAGACCGAGGGCGACCACTTCTTGACCTGTCATCTACACTAGAGTCTTCATTGTATCGTTTGATGGTACGATAAATGAATCTTTTGGCTATATTCAAATTTTTTCAGTATGTTAAAAATTTGAATTGGCGCGTAACCGCAACGATGCAACGCAATCACTGCAACACGGTCTTCTTTAAGCGTCCACTCCATATTTAAAAAATGAGTAAAATTCTAAAATTATACATTTTTATTTTCATGAACAATTCGAGATTCGAATTCAATAAACTTTTTTGTGGCCAGCATTCTAAAAGAAAAGTTTTTACGGTGTGACAATACTTATGACCTGACTAGGTATATTCCTTATTACGTATAATTCTTCACTTTGTATGTCAAAAAACCACCCTGTGTTTATTACTAAGCAATATTAAATTTCTGAGATCAATTCAGTTACAAATGCAAAAAGTAGGTAGTATGAATATATTTAGCAATCCTCTAACCTCTCCGTTACACAACACTGCCATTAATGACCCTCGGACGGTCCAAGGACAGATAATCCACACTTAAGTGGGTCACAACATAAAAAGAGATCCTTGAGCATTTGTATAGCCGATTATAATACATGTCCGCAAATTCAAAAATATTTTGTAAAGAATACCCTTAAATTGATGATAGCTCGATCAGTAAATAGAAATTGGTCATGTATCTTGGCGATGGTACAAATAGTACATTGCTTTCTAAGTAGACAAGTGCTTAAGCAAATACCGTTAATATTTCATCATCATCATCATTTCAGCCGGAAGACTCCCACTGCTGGACAAAGGTCTCCCCCAAAGATCTCCACGATGATCGGTCCTGCGCTGCTCTCATCCAACCTATTCCGGCGATCTTGACCAGATCATCGGTCCATCTTGTGGGCGGCCTACCAACATTGCGTCTTCCAATACGCGGTCGCCATTCAAGGACTTTTCTGCCCCAACGGCCATCAGTCCTTCGAGCTATGTGCCCAGCCCACTGCCACTTCAGTTTTGTAATCATCCGGGCTATGTCGGTGACTTTGGTTCTCCTGTGAATCTCCTCATTTCTGATTCGATCTCGCAGGAAAACTTCGAGCATAGCCCTCTCCATTGCCCTCTGAGCGACCATGAGCTTTCTCCTAGGGCCCATAGTTAGCGACCAATATTTAATATATTTACCGTTAATATTTAACATTCATTAAATACCTTTCAATACAGCAGTGTTAAACTGTCCTTTCATTCATAAACATAACCATATCGAGAAATCCAAGGCCCACAAGTCCGTACATAGAAACCAAATGGAATATGCCGTTCCTTTTTTTTATTGCTATAGGACAGCAGACAGGCTGACGGCCCGCTTAGAATTTAGCAGTTACCTTCGCCTATAGGTGTTTGCAATGCCAGTGGCATCGCGAACACGCTGCTGTCCCATAAGGGTACAAGACCTTGGGTCACTAATGCCGGAACACAACACAAGGTTATTATAGCGGCATACTTAAGACCAAAGGTGGTCGCCATCCAGACGGGCTTGGGGCCCTACCACGTAGCTAGGGTGGGTTGTTTTGTCGCCTTTTACGACAGCCCGACCTCGGTCGCAGAGGTGAGTATTCTCTCTCTGCCCCTGCACGGATAAATTTTCTCTTATATAAAAATGGATGAAGATGTGTACAGATATAGAGATAGCTAGAGATTGAACTACATGTATAACAGTAAAAGCACTGATTACAGCTGCAATAATCTATTAATGCTGTCTACTTAGTCTCTTAGACGAGTTTTATTATTAACCTAAATGTTAAGGCGTCATTGTGTCATATTAGTTCAGAAATTATTGAAAGCAACACACGCTATGACCGACAGCTCGCCGGTATCCGGAAGTGGGTTCGCTTTCCGGAAATTTGAACGGTGACAACAAAGAACCTGTAATAGTTGGATATGACATATATCGTTTTATATTATCCGTGCAGGGGCGGAGCAAGAATATATACTAATATCTCTGCGGTCTGGATGGCAACTATCCTTGGTCTAGAAGTATGTCGCCATAATAATCTTGTGTTATATTCAGACATAATTGACCCAGGTTCCAGTACCCCTATGTGGACAGCAGCGTACTCCTAACGTCGCAAACACTTATGAGCGACGGTAACTACTTATTATTAATTGGGCTGTCAGCCTGTCTGCTGGTCTCCAGCAATAAAAAAAATCATCATTATATCTTAAATATTTTAAAGGAACTTCTAAAAGCCTTTCATGAAACAACCACGGGTTTGAATTATCGAAGCAATGTGTCTGCTGTTATAATAATGATAATGCGTTTATAGTTGTGTTCTGATTTTTTGTCAAAGACTTTTAAGACCTCGGTGGCGTAACGGATAACGTACTTCGGTACGCTTGCGGAGGTCACGGGTTCGATTCCCGTCTCGCGTCTGGGTGTTTATGTATAATATGTATTTATTTAAAAAAAAGTATATAAGTAGTATATCAGTTGTCTAGGGCCCTACTTACTACTTAGTTTGGGACTAGATGACGCTGTGTGAATTGTCACAAAATATTATTATTATAAAAAAACACTAGTTAATAAATAAGATGTGCTAGATTTTGTTATTATGGGAACCTCTGTTCTTGACTAAAAACTAGCAAGAACTTATTCGTGTTATTACCCTTTAGATAATAAAAGCATGTTAAAAATGAAGTCGCGGTGATCTCATACCTGACTATACGACCTTGAGGTTTTTTTTAACCCCACCCTTGAGTGAGGATTAATATTTTTCATTTCTGAATTTCATTTTAGCAGTGGCTATAAAATGTAAATTATGTCATATTTTACCACCGTGTTATGAAAGTTCTTTATTACGGTGCCAGTACTATGTTCTTATGCTAGCTATGTACTACTATTGGTTCATTTCTTAATTCTGCTTGTAGTAACTCAGACGAAAATATATATTAACGGACATAACTATAACGATGAGAGATCTAATTGAACTCGCTCTTAATTTATTAAACATTTCTCTACCAAATTATGTTAAGATTATTTCATTTATCAATTTAAATTAATGTACTGAATCTGAATCACGGTTGATATCAATGTTAAAAATAAAAATGCGATTAAAATCTTTAAAACGTTCTTAAATAAATATTTAATTGATTATTGAACATGCCATATCCAAGCTCTTATATTTGCATTCCAATCAGCATGAGGTTTTCTGGTCCCAATTTTCTGAAGTGTTTGCAATTCGGCCCGCATTCTCGGTTGATTTGCGATCTATTTATTCCACCATCGCATGATGCCAGCTTCGTTAATGGAATAGACTGCGGATATTTTTGATTGAGAAATGGATATGATTTTTTTACTTTAACGTTAATCTTCTATATAAATAAAAATGGATCTTCGAAATGTATGTACGCTAATAACTTTCGTATAACTGCATCAATTCTTTGTTTTATGTATTTGTTATTGTTAGGACAAGGTTTGTATAAAATGAAAATTATAAAATTGTATTTTATATTTATTATTTTAATATTATTATAGAGCATAGTCGCACTCAGGATAGCAGATCAAGTGAGAGTTAACTTCAAATTTAAATAAATACACTGAGACACTACTGCTTTTGTAAGATACTTTGATCAACTTCCGTCCGTATTTTTGCCTAACAAGCATAAGAAAATAACATATATATGTCTAAATTGAATTCTACGGGGCCGTCGCCATCCGAATACCAACTTTAATAGTAAAAATCGAGTGATGCTCTTTCTTTGTTGTGTGTGAATCATCAAAAGGAGCAATTCATTTACCGACTTATACATATACTTAACTAGGTACGTAGCTTTAGTGTCACAAACAATAATTTATAGATCACATCAAAGAGTACACCAGATACGTACATATAAAAGAACTAAAACTGTAATGAAAACTGACTATTTGTGTCCGACACCTGCATAAAGGGTATTTGAAATCCCGCCTCCTGATTTTTGTTACCTACCCTCACTCTCGGTGAGGTAAATGGTAAAAGCGAGGGTGGGACGAGAATAATATAAGCAGTATCGCTTGAGCTTCTAAACGTGCGAGACGGTAGACGTTCGACCTCCCTGAAGACCATTTTCTAGATCGTGCGCAATTGGCTTCAGTTTCTCCTAACTCTCATTGGCCGTGCCATAAGATTGGGTGTTCATTGTGTGTGACATTTAGCTGATGCTGTGCAACAGTTCCTTCACGAGCTGACCTGAACCGATCCGGGAAGGGGTGGAAACAACGATAGTGCGAATTTCTTTGCCCACTGTAAAGTATCGCGTATCTCTAACCACCGCTCCTATCCCATCCTCTCTCATACAGTCCACTGCTCTCGAGCTATCCTTCTCATTCCTGTACGGTGCAATCTCGGTCCGTACCGGCATCGTACAATTTAATTAGGCTTTATTATTTTTCAACACCTGGCCCCATAAGATATTTTTATAACTTTGTTGTTACAAATAGGTGAACGGGACTCTTTGTTATATAGATACAATAAAAAGTAATAAAACCTTTCGAATCCATTGCCCATTCACGCTTCACGTACGTTTGCATTTCCCGATATATCGACCCAATGTACTGTGAACAATTCTGAACAATTGTTACGTAACCTATTGTTCGAGGCGTTGCAATCACACGTATATAAACAACTATTTAATACTTCACAAAATAGTTGATTAAGTATTTATGTTTGGAGGTGCAGGGTCCCTGGCCTCCGATAGATTTGTTGTTAAGGCAGAGTTCTTCCTTGGAGGTCTTCTTGGTGGTAGTGTTCCAATAAAAGTCAGTTCCAGGATTCTTTTTTTATTTGTTACATCTGTTGTTGTCTCAAATGATCATTCTATTTTTTTAAATTACAACCACGTGAGTCGATCAGCGTGCTCCGACTTGACCACTGTGTGTGGAACAGTTGAGAACCGCTACGAATGGCAAGAGTTGTGGTCATTTCGACTTCACAGATGAAGCCGCTCCTATTCGAATCTACTACCGTTTCGGAATTTGTATAGCTGGGGGAGAAGAAACGGTGAAAGAAACTCCCCTGCAACACATCTATTCTACGTGTAATTTTGTATTGTGTGTAATTTTTTTTATTGCTGTAGGACAGCAGACAGGTTGACATCCCGCTTAGAATTTTGCAGTTAACATCATCTATGGATGTTTGCAACGCCAGTGGCATCGCGGACACGCTGCTGTCCCATAAGGGTACAGGAACTTGAGTAACTAATGCCAGAACACAACACAACATTATTATGGTGGCATACTTATGACCAAAGGTGGTCACCATCCAGACGGGCTTTAGGCCTTACCACGTAGTTAGGGTGGGTTATTTTGTCGCCTTTTACGACAGGCCGACCCCAACCGCAGAGGTTAGTAGTATTCTTTCTCTGCCCCTGCACGGATACCCGTAAATCAATCAATTATTTCGCCAAGCCTACGCCTGGTGCGTTGGCGAGATCTCCGAAAGCAGATTTTTCCAACATTGGTTCCTGAGTTCCTGAATGCGAGATTTCACTTCTCGGTGAAGTGAGCGGAGTGTGACTTGGTTGTCTTCGGAGGGAAAAGTATTGTAGACTCGGGCAGCGGCTCTCTTCCTTCTCATCATTTCCCTCGCGTCCTTCGGGAGTACCAATCGGCCGTCCTCGTACGGGACTTGCCGAGTGGACTTTCGAAAGACAGTTTAGAAGTGGCTGGTGGTGGAGCTTCGATCGCCCCTTTCGTGTCCTGAATGGTCCTAATGGGGTATGAGGCTTGCTCAAGGTCAGCGATTTCTCCCTCGTGGACCTTGGGCCTAGTTCCTTAAATCGGCCGGTGATCGGAGTTGATATGCAGGACTATTCCCTTCAGTAGCGCCTTCTATCAATGCGTATTCATATAAAACGTTCTCCGGAACGTTCATGTTGCGTACTCTCAGGATCTGGAATGAGCTTCCGGCTGAGATTTTCTCAGCGCGGTATGATATGGGGTTCTTCCAAAAAGGCGTTATAAAATTTCTTCGAGACCGGCAGCGCGTTGGTAGTACCTCTGGTGCTGCAAACGTCCATAGGCGACGGTGACCATCTGCCAGGGTGGGCCGTTTGCCTGGCTGCTGAACTCAAGCTATAAAAAAAACAATGTTAAATATTTCTAGAATATTATGAATAATAATATCAAATGAAAATCTATCTATTCTTATTGAGTTCAAAAACAAACTTTTAAACAAAAACACATTTTTGACGCCATATTGTGGGAATGCTTTCAAACAAATTACAAAAGGTTTTGAAATAATGTAACCTGAAATATTTTTTAAACGATATTTTAAATGTTGTTAATTCATTTTTGACTTATATTTTATGTTTATAAAAATAAATTACATTAAAAAAACTTTGATAGCAAACCGAACTATAAAAGTAGAAAATAATTTTTACTCAGGAAGATATAATTTAAATTGCCGTAACGAAAAAATCTTTATAAGTCCAACAATCAATCGGTATTGATCAAACTAATAAATATTAAATACATAGCAGCTATGATAATATTAAATATATTATCATGACCAAATCGGACATCATAAATATTACGGAACAATTTATTTTAAAGTTTGAAAGTTTTTGAAATTATTTCTTTCAAACGTTATGTATCATATTAACAATGACATTTTCAGATTATTTTATATATTTTTGTTTGTTGAGTTTAATATTACCAATAGCTTATTTATGCAGTGTGGTACAAAAAATTCAGAAAATTATAAAAAAATACTTTTTAGATATTTTATGTACGTCATGATGGTTTTTCAAATTTACATGATCTATTAGAATTATATATTTTTTATTTTATTTTATCCTCCTATTAAAGGAATGAAGATATCATATGTTATTTAAGTTTATGGAATTCTCGTAAATAGGTATATTTACAATTTTCAATGCATGAAATGATGAAGTTTTATTTTATTTTTCTAAAAAAAAGGTAGAAGATAATGGAGAATTTTGTAAAATCGGAAAATATTTCTTGAAAGAGTTATTCATTTCTGTTTTAAAATTTAAAATTTTATTTTCTGTAACAACGGATTTCCGTATAGTTTATACACCTATAACTTTTATCAAAACTTTTTGATTTTTGTTGTTTTAAAATTTCAAATTGCAGAAATAATTTTTCATGATGAATACGGTTTTTTAGTATTATAATTTTCCACAGTTTCGTATAGTCTGGGAGATCTGTAATGGGAAATAATAAGGTATTGTGATTTTATACTAGATATGTATTGAAGGACTGAGGCAAAATTTTTCTGCACTGTCACAAATCTGTGTTTAATCTGTGTTTTTCTGTGTGATTTTTCAGGTATTGAAGATTAAAACTTTTAACGCTAAATGCACACTGACATTCAGCTGTACATAAATGTTTTATGTATCTTCAGTAAATAATGAATTGTTGTAAATACATCGATGTTGCTGACTGTCTTGGCAAATGCTTTAAATGTTGGAAAAGTGCTCTTTATGTATTTCTATTTATTTATCTCTTTTATTTATTATTACAGTAATGTTATTACGTAATCGATATAATAACATTAGTGCAATTAAATAATTCCGTGGGATATTTAATAAATAATATATAATTAATTAATCTTTAGAAAAGGTTTATAGTATTAAAAACTTTTTGTTTTTTAACTTGTTGATTTGACCACCTTATGTAGAATTGAATAAAGCATTATTATTATTAATTAATTATATACTTACATTTTTACCTACCAGAGGAGAATGCTTACAGAAGCATTTCAATACTACCCCTAAGGGACAACAGCGTGTTCGCGGTGCCCCTAGCGTCGTAAACATTCTTAGGCGACGGTAACTACTAACTATTAAGTAGGCCGTCAGCTTGTCTGTTGTCCCTCAGCAATAAAAATAGCTTTGTTTTTGTTATTATTCATAAAGATTATAATATTCCACGGAAATTTATTTATATGATCAAAATATTGTTGTAATGGTGATGTTTGTATAATATTAAATATAAAGAGCCACTTAAAATGTTGTATGCATTACTATCTATCGCTTTTCTACCGCGATACGTATCGGACACACTTTTCTAAATATTTTCTAACACCGACCGATGTAATGCTTGCATTTACTGAACTGTTTGGTCTTTGTTCTGGAGCTAAATTTTAAATATTCATAAACAATTTATATATTTTTATTGCACGATATTAATCTATGATGAATATATAAAACTTCTTTTATATATGAAAAGAGATTTAGTTACAAGGTTTAAACATTTTATTATTTCTCAGTACACACGTTTGGTACAGTCATATACGAGCAAGAAGTGGCAGATCTATCTGTCAAAAATAGCATTGAGTAAATTTATTTACAATCATTGGTGCTGAGTTCATTTCCAATAAATCATATCATTTCCGTAGAAGATTTTGTCTTCGACAGATCTATTTTTACTTAATAATACATAATTTTTTTGACAATTATGAATGTTTAAGATATTATAAATATTTAAAACAAAGCTCCATATATGTGCATATTATATTTGAATAACTGTTTTATGTGTATCAGACCAATAAGATTAGCTGCACGAACTGTTTTACTTCTTCTTCAAAGCATGGTGCACAAAACTTTTTATTATGAATACCGTCAAATAAGTTTTTTTACACTAACACATTTTCACAAAATATTTAATCACTGCAACCAGTAATTTTATATGTATGCTTAAAACCATAAATTAATCAATATGAAAAATTAATAATAAATTTTTTAAACATATTAATATAGAAAATATATTTCATTAAAATCAAATTTTCTTAGATTAAAATACACATAGGAAAATTACAAGCTACGTACGTAAAATATAAATGAAAATAATTTACAAAGAATTGAGAACACCAATAAAAGCTCCGTCTTCAAATACCTTGAGGTGGTTGAAATAAATTGCAAACCGTTTACCATTATGGTAACTAAAAGATAAATTGCGGTTGTTTATTATATATGCCATCAAACCCCGGTAATATTAATGATGGATATCAAAAGAAGCTATTCTGATCAAAGAAAATACTTTTACATTTAATAAAGACAAAATTGAAATGAATGAAGAATGTATGGACAGTTTTTTGCCATAATTACCATTCATTATAAAACAGAATTTATTCCAAAAATAAAAATTTACGTCGGAACAATTTACTTGAAGATCGTACAAAGTGATTTTATACATTAAGTGTTTAGATTGATGAAATATTAATTAAAAAAATATTATAAAAATATATTAGGACAATTTACACAGCGCCTCTTAATCCCAAAGGAAGCAGTAGAGGGCTTTTTTATGGGTACTAAACACGTGTACGTATCTAAACGTAGGATACGTACTTTTATACTACGGTTACTAAGTTTCTATCTTTACTTTTATAAAAAATGTTAATGGTTAAAAAAATACAGTTTACTGTAGATTGTCTGAAGAATAATAAATAATAAAATATTAGCCTTTTTTTCCGTTTAATAGCATTATAAAATTATTTTTTAATTAATCATGTAACACAAAAGAAAAATAATATACGTGTTATAAAAATATCCATTTGTCTAAAATACTTACATCTACTACTACTAAAACACTAGGTATATACAAATTATTTTCATGTTCAATCAGTGTTACTTTTCATATATTTGATTTATTATTCGTTTATATTTGTAAAATTAGTGAACGTATAAAAAGAGACACTAAAATAATAAAAGAACCCTTTAAATTAGGAATAAACGTATAATATCCAATTCAAACAATATAATTATATAAAGTCAAATCCCATTTTGAATATTTTATAGAACATCTAGTAAGTATCGTGTACTTTAAATTGTACAATTAGATATAATCAATCGACGTAAACAGCTGTTGAAAATTAACCGTAACATTAACAATTTTCAAAATAAACATTAACTCAAAATCTGTAAAACTTAATTTTAATGTCCAAACGTAAAAAATAAGGCCACTTTTACAACAATACAAACAAATTAATGTTTAAATTACATTGCTAGCTAACGATACTGGAAACTGAAAACAGTTTCTAAAGATCAATTCCTAA
The DNA here is from genome assembly GCA_963693495.1 of Malacosoma neustria. Classification (NCBI taxonomy): domain Eukaryota; kingdom Metazoa; phylum Arthropoda; class Insecta; order Lepidoptera; family Lasiocampidae; genus Malacosoma; species Malacosoma neustria. The sequence goes on from OY856386.1 coordinate 16,182,022, forward strand.
AAACAATTTTATGTACTTTATATTTCATCAATCGGTAAAATACAAACACTTAGGTGCAATGCTCAATCTTGTTGGTCATCATGAAGCTGTGTGCAAGTGTATAGGAACGAATGTTTCTTCTTGCAGGCTCGGAGTGCGAGCACCGGTAGCTTTAGGAGCGTAAGCCAGGTAATGAAGTACCGACGCTTATCACGCGCTCATCAACTGTTTCTATTGCAATGATTTTTATTGATGCTTGTATATAGTTTGCATGTATGTTGTCATTTGATGTAGCAATCTATACTAAATTCCGTGAAGCCCGATCAACATCTTCTTCGTGGTGTGCGTTTTAAATATTTAATTTATTTAGTCGTTTTTCCAACTTTTGATTTCTGTTGTTTCCTAAGGTTTCACTTGGAAAATCAGAGAGATCGAAACCTTTTTACATCAGTGTGATTTCATCGAACTCTTTCTTATTATCTATGAGTATCGATTCAAGGAAATATATAGGATGTGGCTACATTTATCTTTTACAAATTCGGCTCTCGTTTTTTTTGGAAGTAGCAAAAGGAGCTTGATTATTAATATTAAATGGAATTTAGTCCAGTAAAGATAATCATTTGACGTCACTGAATTACCAATAACCCCTATCAATGGTATCTTCAAGAACAATTATAATAATCTTTATGTTGCCTTTTTTACCAGCGTTTCTTTCCAGTATTCCGGTACGGTGTTTAATATTGTCATAGGGAAAAATTTCAGCACTCCTTCTTACGTCTTTACTCTTCCACGGCTCGCCCTCATCTTTATTAAAGATGCACAACAACACTTATAATGTGCATAGTTCTTTATTGTGACAATAGCCGTTTCACTCACCAACCTCCTAAGGAAATACTGAATGGAAACGCCATTTTTTGCATTTCAAGAAATCTTAAGAATGAAATAGAATTGCTCTATTCCACCCGTCGGCCGGAATCACAAAGCCTGTCTCCCAATGCACCTAACTGCATTGAATATTAAGAACGACGAGTTACATCTTATCTAAATGTGATATTATCTAAAATTATAATGTCAATATGTAGGTCATACCTTTTATTTGATCAGTTAAAATACAGCGTCTTGTTGAAAACAAACCTTTCTAAAATTACAGACGTTATAGATTGCCTTGACTCTATCGCATTTTACATGCATTATCTAAAATAATTAAATTTTATCTTAATTAATGTTCTGCTACAGCAGTTATCCTAGAACCCACAATTTTGGTATCGAATATACTTTGAAGTGTTTTTGTTTCTGTTAATGAATCTTTTGATTCTAATAATATGTTAGCATTCATTAAATTTTTCCATGAAGTTGTATCATATGAAGCTACTGTCTCAGTTACTATATTGAAGATGAATCGGATAGAAATCATTGCAAGTATGTCTCACATATCATATGCGTTTTAAATTTGTAGTTTGTTTTAGCTGTAGAACATCATCGCCATAATCATCCGCTGTAGCTCGCTGACGGATGACGGTAAGTAAACACCTGCAATGTTTAGATTCAGGAACATATTATATGTACAGTACAACTATAGGAATAATAATATAAATAAATAAATAATAATAAATAAATATTTTGTGACAATTCACACAGCGTCATCTAGTCCCAAACTAAGTATCACTTGTGTTATGGGCCCTAGACAACTGATATACTACTTATGTAATTTTTTTTGTAAATAAATACATATTATACATAAACACCCAGACGCGAGACGGGAATCGAACCCGTGACCTCCGCGAGCGTATCGACGTGCGTTATTCGTTACGCCACCGAGGTCGTCGAATATATATTATTACTATATTATTTTAAATTTCTGTAAATTATACTGTTATTTCTATGGCATGGTTGTCTTATAAAAACAAAAAAATAAAGATGACTCGTGTTCTTAAATATGCGTAGACTTTTATAGTTTCTAATTAGATGTAGAAATCAGTGATAATAACTCCATCACTTAACTAGGTTGACTTAATGACCTGTATGTCAATATACCTATAATGTTCCACTACTGGTCTCGAGAAGAACCCCTCAGAAAGAATGGTCACATCATTACACATAACAGTGGTTTCAATGTTCTTACTAACGAAGTTTCCATTCGCCATGAACGTGGTAACGCTATTGTGGGAACAAAATCTTGGGATTGGATTTCCAGGGACATCTTATTTGTGGTCTTCGATTTGCCTAGCTTCATTCTATATACTTATTTACTACCGCAGCTCTACCTAGAGTAAACGCTTTCAAGTACTTGGGTTCCGTTATCTCGGCGGATGGAGCCATTGAAGCGGATATAGCTCATCGGACAACCTGTGGGTGGAGTAAGTGGCGTACTCTTACAGGAGTACTGTGCGATAGCAAAATGCCAATTAGAACAAAAGGCAAGGTCTATAAAACAGCTGTTAGACCAGCTCTCCTCTACGGCAGTGAGGTATGGGCTGCGAAGAAAAACCATGTACAGAAGCTACACACGACCGAGATGCGAATGCTGCGCTGGGCGGGTGGAGTTACACTTAAGGTACTTAGGTACTTTTAGAGTTGCATCAATTGTAGAAAAAATCTCGGAGTCTAGGCTGAGATGGTACGGTCATATACAGCGAAGACCAGATGACCATGTCGTGAAGAAGTGCCTTTCCATGGCTACAAAGAGGAGAGAGAGGGGAAGGCCTCCAACTACGTGGATGACAAATGTCCGTAAGGACATGAAGCAGTTGGGGCTTTCAGATGACGACGCATACCAGCGGAATAAGTGGCGCCTCAGCACCAGGAAAGCCAACTCCGCATAACGGGAAAAGGCGAGGCCAAAGAAGAATTATATATAGTACTTATTTGGGGAAAAAAAGTCATAGAAAGGCTTCTTCTTCTTCCTGCTCGTATCCTACATTACATGGGATCGGCACAACATGTTTTCTCCTTACACTCTCCTCTGTTAGCTGTCATCTCAACATTCACACCTTTTCGCCATATTATCTTTTACGCATTTCATCCATCTTTTTTGGTCTACCTCTACTTCTGTATCCATACATTCTCATTTCTATCATTTTCCTTATTATATGGAATTCTTCCTTGCGCATCACATGGCCAAACCACGCAAGTCTGTTACTTTTAAGTTTTTCAATACCTGGCGCCACTTTCACACTTCCTCTAATATACTCATTTCAAATTTTTATCCGTGCAGGGGCGGAGAAAGAATACTAACCTCTGCGGCTGGGGTCGGCCTATCGTAAAAGCCGACAAAACAACTCATCCTAGCTACGTGGTAGGGCCTCAAGCCCGTCTGGATGCCGACCACCTTTGGTCTTACGTATGCCGCCATAATAACCTTGTGCTGTGTTCCGGAATTAGTGACCCAAGTTCCTGTACCCTTATGGGACAGCAGCGTATTCGTGATGCCACTGGCGTTGCAAACATCCCATAAGCGACGGTAACTGCTAAATTCTAAGCGGGCCGTCTGTCTGCTGTCCTACAGCAATAAAAAAAAATTATCCCCTTTCGTACTGCACACATCCATCCGTGCCGTCATCCATCTCAGCATTCTCATCTCCGCAGCATATAACATAATTCCGATTCTAAAAAAATAATTGTTTTTTCCCTAACCATACTCATCAGCGTACCGCAATATGATGGATAGAAACGAATGTATATGGGATAAAAGGTTCAGAAGAATATACGACCTAAATGTGATTAGAGCTGGACATAAACCCTAATATATTTACTCGTATGTATAGTAAGCATATATAATTTTATTAGAAAAGGTTCAACGTTGGATATATTGTTACGAAGTTTTACTACCCACCCATGCAGGCTGTACGTGACAGGATTTTTGACTCGGTAAATCCAATATTTTGTATAAATGGATGTTTATAACATAGTATCTCTTTTATATTAGCTTAGTTTGCAACCTTCAAGTTTATGTATTGTATTCGAAAATGCTACGCCAAAGTGCTGACTTGAAGTCGTAAAGGGTATGATATGTATGCATTGCACATATCAGGAGTCCAAGGGATTTACTACCAGGGATGCCGAAGACCGTGCGAAGTGTTGAAGAAGTTGCATCTCGCATTTTTACTTTTCAGTGTTATAAAACATAAATCTCCCCTTTACCTTTATTGTCATGGTTTTCCTCTTGGGGCGGGGATCGGGTGGTCTGCGCCAATGCTGCACTCAACTACTTTAATGAAATTAATAAAATGAAATGAAAACTCTTTAATGTTCATCAGCTAAATCTATGTAAATACAATGAAAACTAGAATAAGTTACAATAATACAATGGGCGGCCTTATCGTTAAAAGCAATCTCTTCCAGGCAACCCTATAATGGAGTGGAATACATATATTAATTAACTTGTGGATGGCGGTGCACAATGTAATGTGTAATAATAACATAAATAGTGTTATATAAGTCGCTTGAGGATATATTAAATGATTGACAACGAAATTTCGTGTCCTACTTTCAATGTGAAACTAGAAAAATAAACAAAAAGGATGACAGACTTTTCCCCAAAAAAGGGGTTAACGTCAGGCAGGCGGCCGGTTGTAAAAACTAAGCCACAACTATTACAACATGTAACATGTTGTGCCGACCCCATATAATATGGGATAAGGGCAGGAGGAAGAAGAAGAAGAAGTGTTTATATTATAAAACTATAAACAAATAATTATATTTTCAATCTATTTATATAGAATATATGAAAAAAGAGAAAATAAAAGAAAATAGTAACAACAGTTTTGTTATCTAATTTGAGAAGAACACAGGCTTATAAATGCTTTATTATTAAACTAGGTGATGAATGATGCTCGCAAACATAAGAATTCAACAAAAATAAATTTTCAATAGGTGATCTGATATATTGGCACTGCGAACAAAGATAAATCTTTCCACGTACTTATAGTCACGAAAACCTCCAACAAAAGTCCTGTGACCTACAAACCCAATTTGCTTTCCGATCCCCGTTGAAAGTGTGAAATTTTACTATGATCGGAATTTAGCTGAAGGATGATTTTTGAATGCATCTGAAAACGACAATTTTTTTTGAGTTAAAATATAAACAAGAAACTGATAAACAGAGGATACACAGATACAATTTCACAGAATTTCCAGAATTGTCTTCGCCGCATAAAGAATCGGAAAGCTGTTGGATCCGATGGAGTCCCCATCGAAGCCTGGAAGGCGATGGGCTCTCGTGGTGTGGGCACTTTAACCGACCTTTTCAACCGGACACTCCTCACCGGTACGATCCCGAACCAATGGAGGCTGAGTATCATTACTCCAGTCTTCAAAGGCAAGGGATCGGTGCAGGAGTGCGGTAACTACCGCGGTTTAAAAGTCATGTCCCACACCATGAAGCTCTTTGAGAGGGTTATCGACTCTCGGATTCGACAGGAGTGCACTGTCTCGGAATGTCAATATGGGTTTCGCCCTGGTCACGGGACAATGGACCCTATTTTTGCCCTAAGGACTGTCGCGGAGAAATACAGGGCGAAGAATACGCCTCTGCATTGTCTGTTTCTTGACTTGCAGAAGGCCTTCGACTGCATTCCTCGCGCGATAATCTGGTGGGCATTGCGGTCCAAAGGGATTCCAGAGGCCTATATTGGGATCATCCGAGACATGTACCGTGATTCCGATTCCGTAGTTCGGACCGCTGTTGGCGACACAAAACCTTTCCCCATCACCGTCGGTGTGCACCAAGGATCCGTCCTTAGTCCGTTTCTGTTTAGCGTGGTATTAGACGTATTGTCGAAGAGCATCAGAAACTCACATGAGCAGCCCCCGTGGCTGCTCATGTATGCTGATGATATCGCGCTGACAGATTCGGACAGGGGTAGGCTGGTGCGACGTGTGAAGGTGTGGAAGGAGTCGCTTGAGAACGGTGGTCTGAAGCTCAATGTAGCGAAGACCAAGTACTTGGCCTGTAACTCCACAGATCCCACACCCGTACGCATAGACGGCAACACGGTCGAGCGCACGGACCATGTGAAATACCTGGGATCTGTGTTTCATGCGTCTGGTGACATCGATTGCGACGTCAAGGCACGCATTGCTGCCGCGTGGGCTAAATAGCGTGAGGTAACTGGTGTCATTTGTGACCCCAAGATGCCGGTAAAGTTGAAGGGGCAGGTCTATAAGACCATCATTAGGCCTGTCCTTTTATACGGCTGTGAAGCGTGGCCGGTGTTAGAGCGACACAAGCAAGAACTGCGTGTCACGGAGATGAATATGCTGCGGTGGATGTGTGGAGTGACGCGGAAGGACCGCGTTAGGAACTCCCGCATTCGCGGTAGTCTTCATGTCCGTGACATTGCAGATAAATTGCAGGAGTGTCGGCTCCGTTGGTATGGCCATGTTTTACGGCAACCGGATGCTTACGTGGGAAACAAATGTCTGGCCATGCCGCCTCCGCCGGGCCCCGGCAGGAGGGGTAGACCCAAAAAGTGCTGGCTTGACGTCGTAAAGGGTGATATGCGTGCCAATGGGCTCACTACCAGGGATGCTGAAGATCGTGCGAAGTGGAGTAGAAAAAGTCGGAAAGCGGACCCCGGGCACCGAAACGAAAGTTTGGGTGGCAACCGGAACTAACGCTGGGATGATGATGATGACACAGATACAATTTCACAATCACAATGATTACTAGGTGTTGAAATGGCAGTAAGCCGATCACGTGATTCGTAGGATCGACTGGTCCTGGAGTACAGACCGCGTCTCGGCAAACACAGCACTGCTAGTCAAGATTGCATCCCTATAACGGGAAAAGAAAGAAAGGAGGAATGGAAAAAGGTAAGGAATCGGAATGTATGGCGAAAACTTGGACACAAAATCTTCAACGAAAATCTTACTTCAACAAAAAGCTTAGTAGTAGATAATTGGATGAAGACGACAAAATAGTAAAAATCTCTTAATTTTTGGTCATGTATCTTTCAAGGGAGCACTTGTGCTTGAGTTAAGCTATTATTTGCTACCCAATAAACCAATGAAGTCTAAGGAATAGGATAATCATTTAGCCTGTTCTTATATACAATTCAGAATAGTGAATAGTGCTAGAGTGACACGATACACCGCTGAACATGACGTGAACCAGGTCAGAAATTTGCGCATCCGCGGCAGTTTTTGTCTCTACGAAGTATTCATAAACTGCGGTAGAGTTGCCTGTTAACAAATGTCAAGCTACGCCGGTACGTTGAGCTTCGGCAACGAACAAATATTGTTTGGCGTGGATAAGAGGGATAAGGGAGATAAAAGTCAAATGCTTGTTTCAAGTGTTGAAAAAGTCAATACGACAATATGACGTTTTCGTTGCGGTCGGGATTCTAACAAAACGATGATGATATTTCATATTATAGAGCAAGAGCCCACGAAGGCCAGACTTTCGTCATTTTATAAAAGCTGAAAGTTTTTCTGCGCATATTATATATAGAGGTAAAAACGACCAGTGACTATAGAGTTTGGGTTATAGTTACTTGGGCAGGTGACAGGCTGAAAAGTTGTATATACCTTAAATTCGTTAAAGTATAAAGCTCATTTTTTATATTTTCTTCGGGATAACTTTAGAAATCTCGTCATCCATTACCGGAAACTTATGATAGTTGCTGCCCCCTGCCAGACACCCCTAAAGTTTAATAAATTATAATTATACTTTTGTTATAGTATAAAAGCTGGATAATAATATAATATACATACATACATATAATCACGCCTCTTTCCCGTAGGGGTAGGCAGAGACCACTTCTTTCCACTTGCTACGATCCTTACATACTTGTTTCGCTTCGTCCACTTTCATTATTCGCTTCATACATGCCCTTCGGTTTAGGGTACTCTTGACCTGGCTTTTTTTCAAGACGTCCCTGATCTGGTCTCGAAACGTCCGCCTAGGTCTACCCCTTCCAACACTTCCATTCACCCTCGCCTTATACACTTTTTTCGCCAATCGTTCTTCATTCGTTCTCTCAACATGGCCAAACCATCTCAGCATACCTTTCTCAATTTTTGTCACTACATCTTATAATAATTTAATATAAGAATTAAAAAAGAGAAAAAGATAGGTGATAAATTAAATGCAAAAAAGGGGTGGACAGCAATATATAGGTAGTAATATATTACACGCGTTGTAAAAGAAACAATCATCATAGCTCTTGCCGTCGCGATATCAAATTTACGAGTATCTCGATGTAATATGTTCTTGTTCAAAACAAGGACAAAAGTTTGAGCAAATCTGTGCAAAACTTTATTTGGGTTACCAGAATGTTTGTTATTATCTAAAGTTCTGAAGGCAATTATATCACTTAACAATATATGTATTTGTTAAAGTTTCATATTTGTAGTTCGCATTCCTATTGTCGCTGTATATGGTGGTTGGTATGGTATATTGGTGATATGATATATACTCTGAGTAACACTATCTGTGGAGAGGCGGAGAAAGAATACTAACCTCAGCGGCCGTGGTCAGCCTGTCGTAAAAGGCGACAAAACAACCCTAGCTACGTGGTAGGGCCCCAAGCCCGTCTGGATGGTGACCACCTTTGGTCTTAAGTATGCCGCCATAATAACCTTGTGTTGTGTTCCGGCATTAGTGATCCGAGTTCCTGTACTTGCACTGGTGTTGCAAACACACATAGGCGACGGTAACTTCTAAATTCTAAGCGAGCCGTCAGTCTGCTGTCTGCCGCTACAACAATAAAAAAAAACTATTAAATATTTTCTGTTGTTTGTTAACTATTGAATATAATTTATTACTTTAAATATTATCAATTTTTATATAAATACCTATTAACAGCTAATAGAGGAGAGTGGAAGGAGAGAACATGTTGTGCCGACCCCATATAATGTGGGATAAGGGCAGGAGAAAGAAGACTTAACACTTTTAACATATTTAAAAAAATTTGGTGATGTGAGATATCCTCATTATTTAAGGTGTCACTCATCAGGACACACTAACAAGTGAGATCCTGATACTGGAGTCCTGTCAATACCTTAATAAGTAAATTTTGTTGCCAGCTGTTGAATGCTGTTAAACATGTACATGCGAAAGTTAGTAAAATAAATTATAAAAACGATTATATTGTCACGTAGATATTCCTTTGTATGTAATCACTTATTGCATTGTTGATTTGTATTTTCTGTCATCGTAGTCAATATTTATCTTCATTCATTTTCTGTAAACAAATACTTTTAAGAGGATTTTGTAAGATATAAAATCCAGGAGTTGTCTTTAGTCTACACGAAACCGACCACCAATATCATTCGAAGGGTCGAAATCACATGCTTCATTAGATATTCCATTCGAAATCTGAACTTATATAAATCTTTTACCTTTTTCCATCGTTATTATACCAAAATGAAGTAGACAGGCGATTTTCAAACTTGATACGGGTTTAAGCAATTTCACGAAATGCCCTTTAATATTTATTTTTAATTTCTTTATAGTGTACTTGAAATATACACGATCAGAATACTTTGACGTACTTAGTTGTCGTCAATTGTCGTCTACAGATAGACCCAGGTCCAGTGTCCCCAACTTTGAGCCCTAAATCCCGATCTCTAGCTTTTTCTATCCAGTCCCGACTTGCAAGCTTGCGCAGGTCATCAATTCTTCGAGTTAGGGGTTGTCCTACGTGTACTAAAATTACCCTTCTACTAATGGCTTCTCTGCATGTATATTTAACAAATATCGGCCATTTTGGTTCTCTTACAGTTGTTATTCTTTCGAATCTTATTCATAAGATAAACACCCAGTATAGCCATAGTCTGATTAACAACTTAAAACTTGTGCACCTATGTCACCTTCAATGTCTACGTCTTGCTTTCAATACGTGGTTAATTGTGAAACTAATTTGATCTTGTTTCTAAACTTAATTTGTCTTATATGCTGTTAGATCTTTTGCTTCATGCCATGATCATTATTCGTTCCAACTCATGCTAATTCTCTTGCTCGTATTAAGGCCATACTGGAATCTTAGTAGCTGAGCCATAGGCTTCTTATTAAATAAATACTTAATCGTAAACATTATATAGCCGTATGTATGGTTTTAGTCAAATATATAAATACGTTTGCTACATTACTTTCCTTATTAGTAAAATGGTTAAAAAAAATGAAAAAATTCTTTATTTTCTCCCAAAATATTACAAGACAGTACATACATGTAAAAGTGCAATAGGTAGAAAGTGAGTTATAAAAGTACTATCAGTAGCTCAGTGAAATAGAGGGAGACAGGAGTCCAAACTGAGCAGAAGCCCGTCCTATGGATCTCCTGGCCTCTTCTCTCTTACCGTTGACATAAGGAGAAATTGTGAGAATGTGGGGGTGCGCGCGTACATGGATGTGTGTGTGTGTGTGTACGTGTGTGTGTGTGTGTGTGTGTGTGTGTGTGTTTGTAGGGGTGGGAGCACGCACGTGCGTTTATGTTCGTGTGAAAGGATTTGTGCTATAAATAAATAAATAAAGTAAGCAAAATGTGTTACAAGATAAAGTTAACTTATTACAGATTGTAACAACATACAATATTAGGAAGTTTACTACTTAGTTATTCAACTTTAAAGTATTTAATAAGAGATTCCGTTTCATTATAGTTCAGAGATAATAGCCATTCTGTTAACACTTTTTTAATGTCATGTCTATTCATAGTGTGTACATTGAAATATTCATTTACTTTATTATATAAGTTACTGCTTAGAAAATTAAAAAGTCTTTGGGCAAAGCATGTGTTTGTAGATGGCTGTTTGCAAACCATATAACTCCTACGTGTGTTTGCTTTATCGTGATCTTTTTTGTATGACATAAGTGAGTATTTTTTCAACAAAACATTTAATATAAACAGTTTTCTTACTGTCAGAACCTGTATTTCCTTGTACAGAGCTTCAGTAGGGAACAAGCGTGGTTTATTAAAGGCTATCTTAAGGATTAACCTTTGAGCTCTTTCAAGTTGCATAAAGTTAGTTTTAGATACGCCACCCCAGGAAGAGATGCAATATGTCAAAATGGATTGCCCTAAAGCGAGGTAAACAGTTTTAATCAAATCCCTGTCGGCAACATTTCGAAGTTGCTTGAATACAAATGCTAATTTCCTTACTTTTTGTGTTAGAGTTTGTACGTGATCATGGAAGTTTAAATGTTTATCAATAGTGACCCCTAAATATTTGCAGCAGGTTATAAATTTGTAAATTATTGTTTGCTACTTTAATACAGTAAAGGAAGGGTTCGATTTTTCTTTCGGGACTATGGGCCAGAAACCAAATTTTGATACATCTATTTTCTTTTCGCTCGGGAAAATATTGCTGAGGGAAGGATTCACGTAAATAAACTAAACGCTTGCATACTAATGACATGTTATCCATAGATGGCATTCATTGCTATGCGGATGATAGAACCGGCGATGCACGGTATACTGGTCGTGTATGCCTCCCTCCTGCGGTTTTGGAAGAAAGTCGGGTCAGACTTGTGTCTGAAATAGAACTCTCTAGAGAGCCTCTGAATGGAGATGACAAAACCTTGTCCAGTTCAACCCCTCGAAGACGCAAGCCTGCGTATTCTCTGCCAAAAAACCCCGTTCGCACTAGCGCCCCAATTCCAAGGAACTCCTCTTTCCATCTCAAGCAGTATTGAGATCCTTAGTGTCAACATCATGAATTATGTGCAGATAGGGGACAATTGGAGGGCAAAGCTAAGCTTGCCTCCAAAAAGCTAGGTATGATAAACCGGTCCAAGCAGTATTTCGATCCAAGGCTTGTGCTATACAAAGCAGAGGTCAGGCCGCATATGGAGTACTGCTCACATTTAGAAAGAATGAAAGAAAGAAAACAAGTTTATTTTTAGGACGAACATACACAAGTGGAACAAACACGTTTAAACATACAAAGATAAAAAACTACCACTAAGTAACAAGACAAGATATATACAAATTATACAAGTCCCAAAAATTGGATCAAGCTCAGCAAAATGTCGATCTGTTAGACCAACGCTGATCTTCCGCTTGAACCTAGAGCGAAGTCACGGCAAACTGTACAATTTATTAAAAGTATATAATACATACTTTACAATTTATTATAAAATAAAGTTTATATACTGAAGAATATTAGCATACCTACGTATAATAGATTATATGTATGATAAAAAATAAAATATAATAAAAATAGACCTTAAAACAATATGTACTAGAATTATATTCTATTATGCTGGTGTCGTGTCTATGGCCCGTCTGTGATTTTTGGCGGTCACCAAGAAACTTCTTGAGTTAGACCCTAAACCCTTGAACTGACTGTAGGTTCCTTATTGTAGGAGGAATGTTGTTCCAGCATTTTGGCGCAGCACATTTATGGGCTGGAACATCTGCCTGTCAGCTCAATCCCCAAGACTCCATCCAATGACGCGCAGTTCGTGTTGTCGACGATCCCATACTCACAGACAGTCTAAGCACGCTTGGACTTCGGAGAGACTTTGCGTCTCCTTGCGTATTCTACTCACTGTACAACAGGGAGTGTTCTAAGGAGTTATTTAGAATGGTGCCCTCGTCGTCTTTCTATCACCGCACTACCCGCCTTAGGCTGGATTTTCATCCCCAATTCTCGGAGCTTCTTCTTTCTTGTACGAAATGGTTCTCAAGAACATTCATGTTGCGTACTCTCAGGATCTGGAATAAGCTTCCTGCTGAGGGTTTCTCAGCGCGGTACGATTAAGATTCTTCAAAAATAGCGTTATAAAATTTCTTCGAGGCCGGCAGCGCGTTGGTAATGCCTCTGGTGTTGCAAACGTCCTCAAGCAACGGTGGCCACTTACCAGGGTGGGCCGTTTGCCTGTCTGCTAAACTCTAGCTATAAAAAAATGCTGCTTAACTCCATGATAATAGTGGTGTACTTCTGAGTGCGAAGTATAAACTTTGGGGGCAATTGGGATTACGCTCTTGTTAAGTTGGTAAATAGTCTAAAATAGAAAAGTAACTCAATTCTAAGTTCGGAAATATTTTACAATACTTAACATAAACTTGAAAGATATGAGATATTCCATCACATACTAAGCCTTTGATCATATGCGAACCTATTTCATAAAACGAACTCCATCTAGTTAGCTTCTCCTTTTTCTTTTAACTATTATTTCTTCAGTTAAATAACTTCTGGACTTCAAATAAACTGATGATAAATCATTAACTATAGAAACCTGATATCAGGGAAATATATCTAAAATTAATTGAATGTAAACACGAAACAGTCTTTATTGTATTTTTTCTTAATTCGAGTGAATAAACTTGTATATATTATACATTTAACAAATTCCGTTTCAAAAGCGCAAAGAGGGTATATGCTCGAAGAAATAGGTTATTCTCACATAAAATGAGAAAAACCTTTTACTTTTACTCTCGTATAGGTTTACCGGCGCCTGGGGCAGTGACCTTTTTTCTCGATGAATTAAAAACTCGACGCGTAACAACATAATGAATTTTTAACTGTTTTAATAATTAAAATAATCAGTGAAATTACGAAAATAGACAAAATTAGAGGAAGTGTGAAAGTAAAGTAAGTAAAAGTAAGTAAGTGGTCAGTGGTTGAAAATCTAAAAAGTTTTATCCATCACATAATGCGAAGGGACAAATTTCATATAACAAGGAAAATGATAGAAATGAGAGTCGATGGATATAGAAGAAGAGATAGGCTAAAGAAAAGATGGATTGCATGAAAGATGATATGGTGAAAAAGGGTAGGAATGTAGAGATAACAGAGGACAGTGGAAGGAGAAAACATGCTGTACCGACTCCACATGTAGGATAAGGACAAGAAAAGAAGAAATATTGTATTATTAATTAGATTGATTGAAATCCATGTCTGATTGATCCATGATGATTCTGAGGGTAGCGTTACGATAGTATTTAATTAATCTTCCTGACCTAAAAAATAATTCAATCCTAGAACCTTAGGATGAGCATAAAACTTACGAATTAAAAGAAGAGATTGTCTCATACCAAGTTTTGATGAGGTTCTTAAACCTAAATAGATCAGTCGATAAGGCCTGTAAGTCTTACAACTCTTAAAGACGTGACTAGGCTAATCCTTGAAACTACATAAGTGGTTTTATGGGGCTATATATTTATGTACCTTACAAGTACAAATTATTTGTATCATTGCAAATAGTTGATCTGGGCAGGTCGCGATTTTGATTCCTGTTCTGTATCTGGATGTTATGTATAATATATTTATTTACAGAAAAACAATTTGTATTTTTCAATTGATTACTATTGTTTTCACATCATTATAATTTTCGTGTGCAAACATAGAGGAGGAATAAAACGGTGTAGTGGAAAAGCTCAATTTTGACGAGGTTAGAAAAGCTATTATGCGGCTTAAGAACAACAAAAGCCCAGAGATCGATGGTGTACCAGGCGAGCTGTGGACATATGGTGGAGGAGAGATTCAATCAAGACTTTTTGGAAGAATGAAAAACAACCAGCTGAATGAAATGTGGACATCATCGGCCAAATACATAAAGAAGGATGTCGAAGAAAATGCTCAAACTATCGAAAAATTGCACTGCTACCAACAGCATACAAAATCGTTTCATACGTTCTCTTAAACCATAATGAGCCCCTAGCTGAGAAGATAGTTCGAGACTATTAATGTGGTTTCCATCGGAATCTCAGCACCTCCAATCAAATATTTCTCCTAAAAGTACCTAACTAATAAAGAAAAAGTGGTAATATTCACAAAGTATTCGCTCATTGTTCGTAGATTTTACTAAGGCCTATGACAGTGTGGACAGGGATATACACATTAAAGTTTTAAGATCTTTTAAAATACCGATGAAACTAGTGAAACTCCTCGAGGTTTCTACAAAATACAGCAAAATGAGGGGCAGGGTTGGCTCCAACTTATCCAATAAGTTTGAAAAGGTGACAGGGCTCAAACAAGGACACGCATTGTCCTCAATGTTGTTGGCCACAAAACTATTGGATACGCCGATGATCTGGCACTCCCTGGAAAGCGCAAAACTGATGTGCGAGCTATGGCAGAGGTTCTAGAAGAGGGAGAAAAAAAGTCGGCCTCAGAATCAGCCGTGAGAAAACGGAATACTTCCACATGAAAAGATATAGGAAGACAAGGGAAAAGAAAAAAGATCTAAAAGTGAGGAGCTACACCTACCAAGGTGTTAACAAATTCAGGTATTTGGGATGTACCGTTAGAGATATAAACCAGAGAGAGGAAGAAATTGATATCCGTATCCAAAACGCTCTCAGTTACATAGCAGCCCTTCACGAGGTTTTAGTGTTCAACTGATAAGCTGATGAACTAAAATTCGTTAGACCAATTTTAATGTATGGATAAGCTGTTAGTGACGGAAAAGAAGATTCTACGAAAGATTCTGATGCCAATAGAAGTGGAAGACTGGAAGTGGAGAGTCAGGAAGAATATGGAAATAGAAGACTTGGTGTCTGAACCCAACATTATTGGAGAGACTAAACCGACTAGGCTACAGTGGCTCGGGCATCTAGAGACAATGGGAGAAGATCGTGCCATGAAGAGAGCATACCTGGGACAAACAAATGGGAGACGCCCGATTGGACGTCTTAGATACCGCTCGGAAGACGTAGTAGCTCAAGACCTGCTCAACCTCGACCATAGCTACTGACAAGAGCTAGCGCAAGACCGAGAGGCATGGCGTGATCTGGTGTCGCAGGCCAAGACTCACTTTGGGTCGTTGCGTCAGCGTAGTTAGTTATAATTTTATTATTTCATTTAATATGTTTAAACCTGGTTGCTATTTATTTATGAATAAATTATTTTTGTATAAACGTAATCTAATAGTCTTTCTGGAAAGGACAGGTGTGGTATAATATTCGTTTTAATATTTAAAAATAATTCAATTATCCTTATTTTAATATATTGAACATTGACTTCTTGACTATTAAATAAAATTAGAACTTAAACGATATCTCCGGTCAACTCCAAAACTCCACGTACTCACCACAGTGGAATTCAAAATCTTCCAGAAAATTTGTCTAGAGTTGGTGTTCTTGGATTCAGTCATTGATATTTCATATTATAATTAGTATAACTCAATATATACAACTGATAAATAAGTATATAAGTACTATTTGCTTAGTTAGGAGATACGATATTGTTCTGATTATTATTATCATATCTACCAATGGCTCCTAGATTAAGTCTTGAAGCCTGTATACAGTTTTGTACTTAAGTGAAAAAGACGTAACAAGCAAAATGTGTTATCGGTTGAACTTTTATTCCCCAAACACGACAGTTTCATTATGACACAAAGAGAATCGTTTTCATGACATTACCATAAACGGTAAATCTCTTTAAATTTGGAATTCAAATTTATGATAAGCCGCTGAAACATACGGATCGCATGTTTGATGACACGTCAATGATTTGTAGATGTCAGCGCATATTCTGCACTGGGGTGGTCCGCTCGCGCCCCCCGCTCTTGGTAACCACAAAAAACCTAATGTAATTTTAATAAAATAATTTAATATTGGTGTCTATATTTTTATTTTGTGCATGAATTTGACACAACAAAATGCACAAATCGGTGCAATGACGTTGATATTGAATGAGTTAGAGTTCAATGAAATTAACTCGCCCTGGTGCACCTATACCCTTTGAACCCCTGAATACAGATGGCCCTGGTAGGTATTTGCTATTATCATTTTTTCGGTGCATTTTTCGATTAAGATCGAGATCATAATCGAATAACTGAACTCAACACAAAATTATTATGGCGGGATACTTAAGACCAAAGGTGGTCGCCATCCAGACGGGCTTTATGTCCTACCACGTAGCTAGGGTGGGTTGTTTTGTCGGCTTTTACGACAGGCCGACCCCGGCCGCAGAGGTTAGTATTCTTTCTCCGACTCTGCACGGATAAAAAAATATATAAAAAAGTCATGGTTTTAGTATAACAATTGTTCGCGATATCTATTAGTTTGTGTAAACTTTTGTTTAATTAATAAACCAATTTTATGTCAATAAATGAAAGCATTAAAAATAGTGAATTATAAGATTTATTTAACAGACTAGATGGGCTTAGCTATCTCCAAGGCTTCTTTAATCACCGGTCATCATTTCCATGAACTCTGAAATAAAAGAACAGTCATTAGTATAATTAATGCAGTAGATAATGTTTCATCCAAGATTTATGGTCAGTAATTTCCTTTGACCAATAATATATTTATGCATTTTCTTGTGACGGAAAATTGTATATATTATGTACTGGTATTCTACTTTAAAATATCACAAAATAATTCACTGATAAAGCCATTTATTATTATTGTACAGATTTGTAATTAGAAATAAGAGGCTTAAGGAACTCTATCGAAAATTTTTATACCCTAATATTTACATCAACTTTGACGTAAGGTGTTGCTTGATTAATTAGCGTTCTAGTCTAGATCTTGTTATTAATTTCTTCCTGTAATATTACACAAACAAGTTTAATGGGCTCCGTAGTGAAAGCTGGGATTCAACCGTAAATAAGCGCTTGGATAATCTTAAAATGTAATAACAAACAACCACGTACTTACGGCAGTGGAAAATATGATTAGGAAACATCATACTAAGTTTATCGATGTGCTTAATCCAATAATCCATCTTATACAAACTTGAGCGCAGTGCCTGCTTTGGGTTAGATCTAATGTTTTCGATAACGCAAACTGTAAGTATGTATCTACTTGACAATAAGTTTTCAATTCAAAATAGCTTCCAACATGGTGGTCACATTATTACCAATCTTCTTCCTGTCCTTATCCCACATTATATGGGGTCGGCACAACACGTTATTTCCTTCTCTTCTCCTCTGTTACCCGTCTTCCCAATATTCACACCCTTCTTCCCTCGTCTACCTCTCCTCCTGTATATATACATACATACATATAATCACGCCTCTTTCCCGTAGGGGTAGGCAGAGACCACTTCTTTCCACTTGCTACGATCCTTACATACTTGTTTCGCTTCGTCCACTTTTATTATTCCCTTCATACATGCCCTTCGGTTTAGGGTACTCTTGACCTGGCCTTTTTCAAGACGTCCCTGATCTGGTCTCGAAATATCCGCCTAGGTCTACCCCTTCCAACACTTCCATTCACACTCGCCTTATACACTTTTTTCGTCAATCGTTCTTCATTCATTCTCTCGACATGGCCACACCATCTCAGCATACCTTTCTCAATTTTTGTCACTATATGTTCTTTCTGACCATAACGTTTCCTTATCTCACTATTTATTATCCTGTCACTCAGTTTGACTCCTATCATACTTCTTAACGCTCTTCTCATCTCAACTGCATTTATTCTGCTTTCATGTTTCTTCTGCCCTGTATATATCCAATCTCATTTTTATCATTTCCCTAGTTATATGGCATTCTTCCCTTCGCATTACGCGGCCAAACCACGTGATTTTGTTACTTTTTAATTTTCAACCACTGGTGGTGCTACTTTCACACTTCCTCTAATATACTCATTTCGAATTTTATCCATTTTGTAACTCCGCGCATCAATCTGAGTATTTGCATCTCCGTTGCATGTACCCTTGCATCCCTCCCCCCTGTGGCAAAGCATTCCGACCCATACAAAACGACAGGTCTTATTACTGGCTTGTAAATTATACCTTTGAGTTTAAGACCACGAGTACCAACTAGTGTGTCACAAATTGTTCAAGCTATTACAAATATTATAGTTAAAGATGGTGTCTGCATGTTGCATATATCTACTGAGCAGTTCTTAGTTATAATTAAGATGACCAGTTTACAATACATACCATCGAAGTCGACAGTTCCAGATGAGTCGGTGTCGATTTCTGCAATCATCTCGTTAAGTTGGTCAGGGGTGAGCTGGTCGTCTAAAGCGGCAAGGATCTCCCGAAGACTTGATGTAGGGATATAACCGTTACCTGTAATTGTAAACGAAATATCTTTAAAATATTAGAATAAGTGGCACTCTAATCACCCTATATTTTTGAGCGTAATACGGTAACTACGCATTTTTGGAAGATAAAAAACGATGCACCATTGAAAGTAAATTATTTAAATATAATAATGTTCAAATTTGTGTCTATTATCATTTCATAAAAACGTTTGGAACTGAATGAAAGCATAAAGTTTTATTTAATGCACAGCGATAGTTATATTTAACTTAAAATCGTATGACAATAGGCAGTCTGCAGCAAGAATGCATCTAGTTCATACTTCTTTATTTTTCTTCGATGTCTTCTCTTTCTCTTATACGTAAGCTGTCGTTGCTTCCATATTTAGATTCATCATACTTGTAGAGAGAGGTAAAAGAATTGGAATTTCGATTTTTTTTTATATTTTATCGATATTTAACTTGTATGGTTATAGCAGCCCCATGGTATCTTTTACTGCCCTTCCTACCTTTAATTTTATTGCTGTAAGACAGCAGATAGGCCCACTTAGAATTTAGCAATTACCGTCAACTATGGGTGTTTGCAACGCCAGTAGCAACGCGAACACGCTACTGTCCCATAAAGATACAGGAAATTGAGTCACTAATGCCGGAACATAACACAAAGTTATTATGGCGGCATACCACTTTGGACTTTGGTCCACCTTTGGGTGGTGTTAGTATGCCTCGTGTCGTGTGCTCTTAAGTGGTCTCGTCTTTTACGACAGGCCGACCCCGGCCGCAGATGTCAGTATTCTTTCTCCGCCCCTGCACGGATATAGGTGACCTAAGTAATTTCATGTAAGAGCATTTAATACGATTATATATATACTCATATAAGCTTTGAGTCTCTTGAATATGCCGAAGCTAAAATACCAAACTACACAAATCATATGCGTACAGCTCTTATGCTGACTCATTAAAAAAATGATTAAAATGCTTTGTATAGGAAAGGGCTCAAATAATCACAAATATAAATAATCCTTTATTGTTATAATTATTTTTCCTGATTCGTGTTTTTTACTGACATAACTCAACCAGACGTGCCTTTTTCCGGGGGCCTTATTACCATCAGCCGTCAACCACGGATTATCTATCAGCCGTGAAAGGCTTTTATTGAATTGAACCGACTATAGCCACCCGAATAGCGGTAGCTCATCAATAACATCCTCGTCTTCTTTTCTAGTTGATTTGGCACCAGAGAAATTAAATAAAATTACTGTTTCTGTATGAATGCTTATTATTTTATCGTGATTATTATCTTAGAAGCCAAGAATGATAATTGGTGAAAGTTTTACATGGCATTAACGATGGAAATACTTGTTTTAAATCGTAAATCAAGTGGAGAATACATTTTATTAACGGTTTGTTACTGTGAATTATGTAAGTTTCAATTTAAAACATTCCCACACCTATTTATTATTTGAGGTAAATTTTTTGGCACAAGAGTTTAATGTCTTATATATTCATAAATTCAATAATACAATAAAAGTAACATGGTGACAATTGAAACAGTAGCATAATATATCAACTTTAATTGAACAGTAAGATGCTTGAATATTTTTTTTATTATAAAGACCATCCGTGGCCATGTGTGTGATTTTTATAATAACGGGCCAGGCGCTCCATGGGACGGATTTTTTAGTGTGGAGTCCTGTCTGTCTTTATTTTAGTAGACAATTGTTAGTTTCATGATTAGAAATAAGTTTGTTAATACTATTTCCTATTACCTAAAGTCCGGAATATATATTGTGGGAGAAATAAATAAATAAAACAAGTTGAATGAGCGATGAATACAATAGATAGAGAACTCATTTGCTGTTATAAAAAACATGAAAAATATTTATTTTATGACAAGTTTGTAACGTATACAAATAAGTATATAGTATGAAACTTAGCATCAAATGAGCTCAGTGTATCTTTGTATCAATATACTATTTCAATATAATATAGATTTTCGGTATCAGTGTCAACAATGAAGAATCATTTACAACCCAAGTCACGTATTGCGTATAACCTCGGACAAGAAATAAATTTATAGACACATACATTTATAATATAATTTCACTTTAAACAATAATATTATAGTTTTGATATATCATATAAAAGCATCAATCTGCAACTTTTGTTAATGAGTTACAGTTAAGTTACAGACGGCATCAACGGAGTCCCCGTCTGATTTCTGCTTTCAAAATCAATCACCTGTTAAAACCAAAATTCAGGGTTCTTTTATTTTACTATTGTATCCAAGAAAAAAAAAGAGACGCGGAAGCTAAAATCATACTAACATTTTAAAATAAAATCTATAAATCATACACTCTCTTCCTCTCTAAAATGATTGAATACATACGTCAAAATATTACATTTTGACGTTTTCGATATAACCGGTTTTTTTATATCTTTGATGATGAGCGGAAAGGTCGTAAATTTGATTTATATAGGGACAACTTCCCTTTATTGTTTATTAAATTTATCAGGCTTTATGACTTAAACAGACTTTTATTCGTATTGTATTAGGATTCAGATAATCAATTCACAAGAATTTAATAATGATCTTTTTTTTCAATTTTCATTAGAAGGCGCCATTTGATTTTTATACTTCAAAAATTTACAAAAAGCAATCACTGGTATGTAACACATCAACGCAACTACTTAAGTCCACCTGTAATTTGTTCCCTTAAAGTTATTAATCCTAGTATGGAATCCATTTTTAGTTTGGCTACGAGAATAATACTCGTATTAATTCTTCAAAGTTCGAATTCTAATTTTGTCTCAAATAACAATTACCGACAATTAACATAATTTGATGAAATGCATGCGTGTTGAAAACAAATCGAATCAACTTCAAACACTGTCGGTGTCAGGTATTTAATCTGGCACCGAAATGGCAATAATCCGTTCGTGCTACCAAATATTTTCAGTGACCATACTATACGTCAGCACTATTTGTTTTCGATCATAATAAAACCTTCGAGTTCGTTATTTTATGTTATATATAAATTAATATTACGCTCTTTATCATTTTTTTTATTCTTTCTGGAACAGCAACCAGACTGTTAATAGTAAGCGGTTTCCGTCGCCTATAAATTTTTGCGACACGCTTGCTGCGGTACGCTTAGGAGAACTGGAACCTTAGTTATTTACACACAATACAAGGTTACTATGGTAGCATATTTAGAGACCAGAAGGAGTTTCTTTCCAGGCTTGGAACCCGATCACTTAGCTAGGGTTGTTTAGTAGTCTTTTACGACCAGCCGCCTCCAACCGTATTGGTCATTCTTACTGCTCTTTTACATGGAGAAAAAAAAATATATAGCAAATAAAATTTTAAAAGAAATCATTATTGAAAACGACTGGTTATTGGTAATCGACATTCATTAAATATCGTAGAGTTTATCGCGAACTTGTCCCAGTTAGAGAGATGCCTTATATTGGCTTACAGTTGTAAGCCAATATGAGGCATGTATTGAGGAATTGAGTATAATCATTTTGTGTAAACTAGTAGTTTATTAGGAAATTTATTCGTAAATACTACCTTAATCATTATCATCAGAGTAGCTAATACGGCTTGCGTTTTAGATCCCGGTATCCACTTAGTACTAACTAACTAGTACTTATATAAAATAGAGCGCGTCTAATGACATCATTGTTCTGAAAAAAATTTTTTTTCACAAGTATTGATTTCAAGATCTCGATAAAACCGCTTATCTCATTGCGAAACATACTACTTGTAGTAAAATAGATTACATGCTCGTAAAACACAAAACACTACTACCTTGTTGTCGTGAATAAATATTTAGGTAGCCACTTGTTTACTTGGAGAAATTACTTATACTAAACCACCTGAGTGAATTCGCATATGAAACTTTCTGTTTACGTTTGTATTTGATATTACACATCACTTCTGTATTTGTTTTATGGATTAATCTATATTCTAAATTTTTTTTTTATATTATGAAGACACAGTATGTGATGTCAGCAGAAAACCTATTGTGAATATATATAACATAGTATTTGGGCAGGAAGCGCCTCCGAAAATTATCTCCGAGAAAATGCCTACCGTCGCTAATGAGTATTGTAATGAAAAGAAAGGTGGAGTTTCATTACTCCACTTCTCAAACTTGAAGAGAGAGGGGGAGGGGGGACCAGTCAAGTGTGTAAAGGTCTGTTTTAGTATTTTTAATTTAGATACTACTTTACGTGCTTCTGAAAATCAATAGTTAAAATGATTTTAACCAGTTGTATTGAAAACAAAAATCTCATGTTTCCAATTTGTAAATATTAAAAATATTTAATCTTAGAAAAAACGTATTTTCTACGTTTTATTCTAGATTTTTATCATTCGACTACGACATCGAGTACCACTAGTAGGATGGGCCCTCATTTGGCATTCATCCAATAAATCGATGGAACATTTATTCCGAGTAATTATCGTGGCCAACGACCAGATACAATCGTTTTATTGAAAATTTCATTATTATTGTTTTTGGCGACTCGGGGTGGGATACTTGTGGGATCTAGGTTAGTAACATCTTGGATATTTGTATTAGTTAAAATATAATATTCGGCTCTTATCGCTGTTTTATTACAGAAATATGAGATCATAAGATCGCATGTATAAGTATAATAATAGTATATCTCTTTTTATTTTACCCATTCCATATAGTATCAAAATTTTTCATAGATATCATGATGTCAGTAAAGGTTTTATTATATTGTTATATATAAAAAATATAATTTACTCCTATAGTATACTATAAAGTAACTCAAAGGCTAATAAGTCCTACTAATGAAGAAAAGGCAAAATTATAAAAAATATGATTTACACAAATTTAAATAGTACACACTGTTAAAAAATAGCTGTACTTAATTGAGCGACTACATTGACTGGATTTCAATATGATTTAAAATATCGTCGGTTTAATAATCAGAATGCGTAACTCCATTTAAATAAACTTTACAGGAGCAAGTAAAAACTTTTGCTTTGCACGGGAATTATTTCACTCATAACACTGTGACTTACAAAGTAGTCATATTTTCAAAATACTCCACTAGCCATCTAGTTAAATTTAAAAGTCTTATTTTGACATTATGTGGAGTTCTGCATTATGATAATGAAAATATATAATTCACACATGATCATAAAATATTTGTATCAAACGGTACAAACATAAGAGATTAGTATATTTTTAATGTTTATTTTTTTAAGTCTTTGTTTTTTTTTAAACAAGTCAATTCCGTTATAACTACTGATTATTTTCTATTTTCTTATCAGAACGACACTTATTTCAAATTTTTTTTTGTCTATCGAATTAAGTTTTGACAACACACAATGTAGCATCCCTATGTCCATTTTATTAATCGACGAAACAAATGGAGGATGTTCTCAATTCAACGCGTATATTTATTTGTTTTCTTTTTTTTAGGTATGACCACACATAAATTTTTATAGAGTAGTCCGATTTAAAAAGAACTATTTTTTTATTGGAAAGGGTATACCCCGAAGTTGGTCCCATATAAATTTGGGGAAAAAATCCAACCCTAAAACAATTGCGCGTGATTATATGTTATTTCTTTTTTGAGATGCTGAATATTTTAGTGAGGTTTAAATTTTATTTGATGTCTCTGTTATTCGATCATCTGTTATGTTGAGTTCGAAATAATCTGATATTCTGCAGTAGCTTTCAATTGTCTCTGACTGAAGGTATACATTTTTCTTCACAGGTATGAGACAGTTCTTTTACAACTCACTAGCTGACCCGACAAACATTGTTGTGCTACGTAAATAAAAAAAATTCGCGACAAAAAGTAGCCTATGTCCTTCTCCAAGGTCCAACCTATTTCTATAATGAAATTCTACTAATAAACTCAGCGGCTTAGGCATGAAGACGTAACAGATATACAGACAGAGTTACTTTTACATTTATAATAATAGTATGGGTTAGTATATTAGTATGAATAGTATAGTATGGATAGTATAGAACATTAATTAATAATGATTTAAAATAACACTGTAACTAATGCATTACATAAATACATAAATTTGTTTTTGTCCAATTCTTTTACGAGCTAATTCTTTTTTTTTTTTATTATTGTGTGTCTTGTGTTGGGAGTAAATAAAATTATGAAGATCTAGCATAAAGGTCTAGAGCCAAACTATAAAATCTTTAAAAATAGCCAACAGGGTATTAAACAATATAAACTTAACCAGATATATAAATTGGATTCGAAATTTGAAATGAATAATTACTCCCGTTATATCAAGCCAGTGTTGTTCGGAAATACGACCTCATTAATAACAGTAATTTTGTTATCTGTGTCCTGCCCCTAAATTTTAGAAATTCATTGGAGTTGAATGAACTGTGTTCTGAATTTAAAAAATATCACTGCATAATACTGTATTTTTTACCTGAAAAATAAGTGGAAGTAATAGGAAATTTAGTATCTGCTTTTCGAACAGAAAGTCTGCAAAATGAGAACTCACCTTCTTTATCATAAAGTCTGAAGGCTTCCTTCAACTCTTTTTGCAAAGCCTCATCGTCTTCATCCAGGAAGTGCAGAGCCACGCGTACAAATGAGTCGAAATTCAACTTCCCGCTTCCTAAAACAAATCAATATTACTACTGAGGAAATTGAGGTGTTACACATTAGCATGTTGGTGAAGATTTTAAATATATAATAAATATACTGGGAAAATTCACACAGCGCAATCTAGTCTTATAAGCAGCAGAATACTTATGTTATGGGTACTAGACAACTATTTTGTTTTTGTACTTTTCATAAATAAATACATATTATACGCTAAGACCAAAATTAGGGCCGTGAATTGAACCCCGCAATCGACTTGTAAAAACTTTGCGAAACGGAGGTAGTTTTTAAAATCATTGCATTCCACACACGAGTGTAGATTGAACTGTAAGTTGTAATCTTGTTTGATTAACGAACTCCTATTCAATTGTGCACCTACCATGTAAACTATCTCTGCAACACCCCAAGGTAGACTGGCAGAGAATACCTTTAGGCATTAAGTCCGCCTTGTACTTTAAGTGCTAAAGGTTAAATAAATAAATAAATTGCAGAACATGGCTGTCATAGAGTAGGGACAATTAGTCCGACATACATTAAGGAAGGAAATCGACGTGGTATCCATCCGAAGTTCCGACGTGGTAGTGTTTAGGAATTTTTATCCCGGATGTTAAGTACCTAGTCAGGTCATAAATTCTGTCACATGTTTAATGTAAAATAATTGTAACAAGTTTATTAATTATGTAACCATTCATACACCAAAATGAACTTAACAAAACATAGATTCTTATGACATTAAAGTTTATTCAAAATGACCTCCGTGATTTTGAATACAAGCCTTCAATCTGCGCGGCCAGTTGTCTATCGCAGCACGAACGAGGTCCATGTCAATATCGGCGGCTGCCTTAATCAAGGATGTCTTGAGTGACTCCAAATTGGGATGAGGCTTTGAGCACGCCTTTTCCTCCAAGTGTTGCCATATCTTGTAATCTAACGGATTCAAATCTGGACTGGAGGAGGTCCAGTCTTCGTGCCGGATGAAGTCGATTTCACGCGCCGCCAGCCAGTCTTGTGTGCTCTTCGCTCTATGAGCTGGCGCCGAATCTTGTTGGAATACCCAGTGCCTGTTATTGAACATGGTATGAGAAACAGGTTCCACAAGGTTCGTCAGGACTGTATTTTGATACATAACAGCATTCGTTTTTACACCTTTCTCACAAAAATGTACCTCTGTTAAGCCCCAATAAGAAACTCCCGACCATACCATGAGCGAGGATGGAAAATGACCTCGTTGGACACGCGGAATACGGTTGCTCGCTTCTTCACTACTGTGTGCGTACACCTTATCATTTTGTTTGTTGTAGCTCTCTTCTACGGTAAACATTTTTTCATCCGAAAAAAGAATTTCCCGATATTTTTTTCCCGCGTACCGCTTCAACAAAGCGCGGCATCTTCAGTCTCAGGTCCATTAGACGAGCATTCAAACGATGTCCTGTTTTTCTTCGATATGCCCGAAGCCCTAAGTCTTCATTTAACACCCTTTTCACCGTGGTTCTGCTTAACCCCATCTGAAAGGGCCAACAGTTTCTGCTTACGTTTGGGATTTCTTTGAATTCGTGCCTTCACAGCTTTTATCACTGCTGGAGTCCAAACAGACCGAGGGCGACCACTTCTTGACCTGTCATCTATACTAGAGTCTTCATTGTATCGTTTGATGGTACGATAAATGAATCTTTTGGTAATATTCAAATTTTTCAGTATGTTAAAAATTTGAATTGGCGCGTAACCGCAACGATGCAACGCAATAACTGCAACACGGTCTTCTTTAAGCGTCCACTCCATATTTAAAAATGAGTAAAATTCTAAAGGTTATACATTTTTATTTTCATGAACAATTCGAAATTCGAATTCAATAAACTTTTTTATGGCCAGCATTCTAAAAGAAAAGTTTTTACTGTGTGACAATACTTATGACCTGACTAGGTATATAAAAAGAAGAAACTGAGAGCCATTAGTTTTTTTATTTAACTTTTTAATTTTATTGGGTAATATCAAATATTTCGAAGATAAATTAAAACTCCCTGAAGTTCAACGTCCTTTTTCAATTCAGTTTGCTATTCATTCCCATTTCATCTGAACGTTTTGTCATTGTCACGAATAATGGCCGTTTGCCTATTGTTCTATTTGAACAGCGGGTCGGTTGATATTGCGGGATCTATTAGATTTTTATTTTGTGCTAGATTTTCTGCTTTACTTCTTGGTGCAGAAAAAAGAGTTGATATTTTATTTTTATGATTGTTAATTTTGTTATATCGGAGGTCTTTTGACTAGTTTTCAGCAGCATATTTCATCAACAGACAAATTAATTGTGTAATATTAAAATTATTTTAGTGTATCCTTAACATATTTAATTTTTTATATTTACAAGTATATATAAAAGGGATGATAGAGCTTTGAGTATTTATTATCGATATATATTGCAATAATAACTTTTTATTCCGTGCCGACATTAGTAAAGATGCCACTCCATGGTCACGAATATCCGTGTTACTCGTATTTCTCACGTTCATTTATTACATAACATACTTATTATCATTCTTAGATAATAATTAATGAATACATAGAGGTTATACTTAATTTGTATCACATAATGTACTTTTTTCTAAATATTTTTTCAAAACTCCGTTTGCCAGTCGCTCGGACCGCGCGAGAGTCTAGGTATATGTAAGGTTCCAGGGCTTAGTGTCTGCTATATACGCTCTCCTGTGTTAACCCAAGATAGAGGCGGGCACGCGGAACAGCACGAGTTCATTGCACGGGCCCTCACCCTCACAGCGTCGGTGCTGGCGGTAAAACGTCCCCCGAAGATCCACCCGTGGTCTTCTACGGTAATGGGATTCGAAATCGTGGGATTCAAACCCGGGACCTCTAGATTGCTCTTCTTCCTGCCCTTATCCCAAACTATGTGGGGTCGGCACAACATGTTCTATTCTTCCACTCTCCTCTATTAGCCGTTATCTGAACATTCACACCTGTTTCAAATCATATATCATGTTTTACACAATCCATCCATCTTTTCTTTGATCTACATCTCCTCTTGTATCCATCCACTCTCATTTTTAGCATGCTCCTTGTTACATGACGCTCCTCTCTTCGCATTATATGGCCATACCAGGCTAACCTATTACTTTTCAGCTTCTCAATCACTGGCGCTACATTCAAACTTCCCCTAATATACTCCTTTCTAAATTTATCCATTTTTGTAACTCTGTTCATCAATCTCAACATTCGCATCTCTGCTGCATGCAACCTATCATCTTTCCCCTTTAAGGCCCAGTACTCTGATCCACACAATATAAATAGGTCTTATAATCTAATATATAAAATTCTCGTGTCACAGTTTTCGTTGCCATACTCCTCCGAAACGGCTTGACCGATTCTCATGAAATTTTGTGAGCATATTGAGTAGGTCTGAGAATCGGCCAACATCTATTTTTCATCCCCCTAAATGTTAGGAGTGACCCACCCCCAAAATTTTTTTTTTAATTTTTTGACATTTTATTATTTATATGGCAGAACAACGTTTGCCGGGTCAGCTAGTTATATTATATATTGCTGTCTAAGTTTATTATCACTGAGGTACTAGGTACCTAAGTGGCTAAGCACTAACGTGCTAAGTAACAATTATCCATACCCTTTGACCTATTAGATATCCGGTTAAACCGCATCAGTTAAATCGTTAATGGTTTCATTACACCAGTGTTAGCTGCAATTAGGCGTTACATTTAACCAGTCATTAAGATGGATTTATGTTTGTTTGCTTTGACTGGCGTATCATATGGGGAATTTCGTAGTAAATGGTAATAATATACACATACATACACACACATATACACATACACATACTGTCTTATTCGAGTTCTTCTTCCTCCTGTATTTATCCAACATTATATGGGGTCAGCACACGTTACATATTGTAACAGTTGTGGCATAGTTTAACTTAGTTTTTAAGTTTTGTCTTATTCGACTTATAGGAACTAAAGATACTCGTAGAAAAAAAATTATAATATAAATGATCAGTCAAGTAAATTCAGTCATCTTGGATAACAAATATCCTTCAATTTATCTTTAGCTGTGTTTATTGTCATCACATATTATGATTGTTTGTTGTTTAAAAACGATTATATTCTTCTCCATGCAGGGGCGGAGTACTATATACTGTATACTAACCCCTATGACCGGGGTCGGCTTGTCGTAAAAGGCTACAAAACAACCCTACCTACGTGGTAGGACCCCAAGCCCGTCTGGATGGCAAACACCCTTGGTTTATAAGTATGCCGCCATAATAACCTTGTGTTGTGTTCCGTCATTAGAGACCAAGTCCTGTACTCCTATGGGATAGCAGCGTGTTCGCGGTGTCTCTAGCGTCGCAAACATCCATAGGCGACGGTAACTGCTTATATTAAATGGGCCGTTAGCCGATCTCATATCGTGAAGACGCTACTATCCCATAAGGGTACAGGAACTTGGGTGAGTATATATATACATATAGCATACTGGTGGTCGCCATCCAGATGGGCTTGGAGCCCTACCACGTAGCTGTGGGTTGCTTTGTCGCCTTTTACGACAGGCCGACCGCGGCCGCAGAGATTAGTATTCTTTCTCCGCCCCTGCACGGATAAAATATACATACATATATATTCAGGGATCATAGTACGTTTTTAATGTTCTATGGTAAAGATCGGAACTATATCATAAAGTTTATTCGCGTAGATATCCCTTAGCGCTACTTATTTTCTATGTAAAAATACACAAGTAAATACATAAAATAGCTTAGTTGTAATTTTTTCAATGAAATAACCAGTGATACTATTTAAATATAAAGTATCTATGTTTCTAAAATATTAGCCAAAGAATTATGTTCTCAACCCATATTCGTGTCATTTACTGCTAAATTGATTAATTTAAAGAATATGTAGTATTCTTCTTGTATAAAATATGTCAAAGCAACCCAATATCGGAAACACGTTTCAAACACATAAAACTACAACATAATAAAATAAGTGCCCGAAATATTTCATTATTTCCGCAGAATCAAGTTTAGCTGGGATACTTCAATAAATTTCTATGTTGAAATAAAAGTATTATAAAAAATATTTTTTTATAAAAGTATTATTCATAGCAATTGTATACAAATAAGTACCTATTTGAGGGTACGAGATTCACAGTTTACAATTTTTAACGAGATTTTACGTCGGTTTCCTTCTATTTGGTTCCACGCGTTCAGTTTTCCACGCGCATTCTCTTTTCATTCTTCTCACCTATGTGGGAGTCAAGAGGCAGTCGGGATCAGAAACACACTTCCGTCTGATACACAGAAGAGTCTAGTTTGTAGTTGGTTTACATCACTATGGCCAGCCTAGCCTGCCTGGGCACCGTACAGAAGAAGAACGCTGGGATGGTTTTAGTGAGAATACCAGCGACATGCATCCCTTTTGTCAACTATGAGGATCGTATGGGTGTACTACATGGGAGTCCTATGCTACCACTATGAGCCTCAAAGAGGTGGAGTGTGCATCAAACATTTCTATCTTAAGAATAAAAATGTCACTGTTCTAAATAGCGTGGGGTGCTCGATATCAATCATTAAAAAAAATCTAGTTTCATTCTGAAATTTTGAGTTTCATATAGGTGATATTAAAAGCATAAAAGATGATTGTGGAAGCGTTTTAACAAACGATGTAGAAATAAAGAGCAGATGGAAAAAATATTTTTGTGAATTGAAGAATGAAGAGAATTTCTGGAGTGGTATGTTTAATACACCCGTTAATATGGGCGTTGTGAAAGAACTGTGTACGGTTAATGTTAGATTGGCTGTGGATAGTATACAAAATGGCAAGTCTGTAGGACCGGATGAAGTACCAGTGGAAGTATGGAAGTTTTTGAAAGCAGGTGGATGGAAGTGGCTGACTTTGTTCTTCAATAAGCTGTTGCAAGACCAGCCGATGAATAATGCACTAATACGCTAGTACCCATTTGTAAGAACCAGGGTCATGTACAGGTGTGACAGTTATAGAGGAATAAAGCTAATATCGTACATCATGAAGATTTGGGAGAAAGTATTTTAGCAAGGCGACTACGTGAGGAGATCGAAATAGGTAAGAACCAATTTGGTTTCATGCCCGGACGGGGCAACGGATGACAACGGATTCACTTCGCCAACTATGCGAGAAATACAAAAGTGCACATAAGAACCTGCACTTGGTATCTGTTGACCTCAAAAAGGCATATGACAAGTTTCCTAGAAAGGTTTTGTGATGGGCCATGAAAGCGAAAGGATTACCTGTGAAGTAATTGCATCTTATTCGTATTATATATGATAAGGCAAGTGCATACGTCCAGTCCCTTGATAGCGTCACGGACAAGTTCAGTGTTGCGGTAAGGTTGACACCAAGGATCGGCTCTTAGCCCTTATATGTTTCTCCTGGTTATAGATGCAGTAACATCAGGAATACTGGAGAAGGTACCTTGGTGTATGCTGTTTACCGATGACATTGTACTTGTTGAAGAAAATGCTCATGAAGTCCAGAGCAGATTGGCTAAATGAAAAGAGAGATCAGATGGTGTTGGGTTAAAGATAAGTAGAACCAAAACTGAACATCTATATTGCGATTTTGGTGGAATATTCGATTTCGCCCCGATTACCTTTGGAGCTGTGGCGCTGTCAACTTGCTCCAAATTCCGGCACCTCAGATCATTAATCCAGAATGATGGTGAGATATGCTGAGATGTGAAAAACAGAGTGAATGCAGGATGGATGAAATGGCGACAGGTCTCACGAACAATTCGTGACCCAAGAGTACCACTTAAACTCAAATGTAAAATTTATAAATCCGTAATAAGACCTGTCGTATTGTATGGATCGGAATGCTGGACCACAAGGAGGGGGGGGGGGTGAGAGGATTTTACATGCTTCGGTGATGAGAAGGCTGAAATGGATGTTGCTGAGAAGGTACGAAAATGGATAAAATTAGAAATGAGTATATTAGGAAGTGTGATAATAGCGCCAGTTATTGAAAAACTTGAAAGTAATAGACTAGCGTGGTTTGGCCATGTAATGCGTAGGGAAGAATGCCATGTAACAAGAAAAATGATAGAAATGAGAGTGGATGGATACAGGAATAAAGGTAGACATAAAATTGCGTAAAAAACTATATGGCAAAAAAGGGTGTGAATATTGGGATGAAGGCTAACAGAGGAAAATGGAAGAAAAGAACGTGTTGTGCCACGCATAATGGGTATACAGACAGGAGGAAGAGTTAGATTAATAAAAAAAAGCGTATTTTTTAGTTTTTTAAACTATAATTTATTTTTAATTTATTCTATTAAATTTGTGTATTGTCATTAGGTCTTAACAAATGTGCAAAATTTGAACTTTTTGATCGTTTAGTGGTTAAAAATTGAGTCCGAAAATTCCGTTATATAGATACATGGATACATAGATAGATACATATAGGTGACATACAGGTGAAGTTAATATTATATAAAGCGTGTAGGAAGGGTTGCTATGTTCAAATCGCTTGGATTCGCTACTGCGTCATTTAAACAGACAGCCCCTGGTCAGTTTGAAAAATGTTGATCGAGATCACAGGGCCAGAGGAATATTGTACAACGCATATTAAGAACTTCAATTGTTATAGGATTGTTAAAAATATGGAATTTTAGTAAAAATACAATATAATTGGGCCTCTCTCTAGAGGGCTCATTATGTTAGTCCTCAGTAAATTGGATCTCAAGTTCTCTAAAGTAAATGGTAATTATGTTATAATGTAAAATTGTACACATTTACACATTTGGTCAGAGAGAGTGAGACTTGCTTTGCTTAATTTAAGTTAGATACCAAACTAACAAGCATTTATCTCATATTGATCGCTATAACAAAGTCTAAAGTAGATGATGAAGAGAAATGACTGATCTATGAATCCCAAGTAGATTCAAAACTTAATTATACTTCAGAGATTATCACAGAGTTAAACTTTAACGATTATTCACTATATACTTTCATAGGTGCATTTACGTGACGTATATGCAATGTACGTGATGGCCATGTAGCACACACGAAGAGAGATTATGGGTTCAAAGCCCAGTTTTTTTTGACTAATGTGCTTATTAGAATATTTATTTATTTTATCCGTGCAGGAGCAGAGAAAGGGTACTGACCTCTACGACCAGGGTCGGCCTATCGTAAAAGGCGACAAAACAACCCAACCTAACTACATGGTAGGGCCCCAAGACCGTCTGGATGGCGACCACCTTTGGTCTTAAGTATGCCGCCATAGTAAATTTATGTTGTGGTCCGGCATCAATGACCCAAGTTCTAGTACCCTTATGGGACAGCACCGTGCTCGCGATGCCACTGGCATTGGAAACATCCATAGTCGACGGTAACTGCTAAGTTCTAAGTAGGCCGTCAGTATGTCTGATGTCCTACAGGAAAAAAAATTGGCATGTATCGATTGAGAGAAAAGCATTGTATGAGCATCTTACACACCGAAACTATCGGTATATGAACCTGCGACCTTGGCGTGGTGGGTCCATTCCCTCTTAGAGGAATCTCGAGCTCAGCAGTTGGGCGCTAATGGCTGCTATTACTATTATTTCTACTATAAAACTACACTATAAAATATAAAGATGTGGCCAATTATGTCGTTTATAAGGGCAATTACCCTCTGATTGCTCAAACCTGTAATAAAAACTGAGCCTACCCTTTCTTGTCTGTGAATTAATACAAGTGGCAATCTATTTGTCACCTCTTACTATTACCTAAGAAAAGTGAAGAAGCCCTAGTCATTCCTAGCCGTAACAGCATTTTCATACAATTTTATGTCTTAAGTCGTAAATTAGTTTCAAATCTGGCATTTAAATAGCAGTTAAAGTGAGACCTTTTCTTATCTCGACCTTTAAGTTACTAAGTTACGACTTACATACGTTTTAAGGACCTTTGTTAGGGATTCGCTTGGACTCCGAGACACTACAGCGTTTACTTGGATTCTAATCAAATGAGAGGAATTCCACTAAAATCTTTAGGGTGTAAGTTAAATTCACCTGCAAATAGGTGCTCTCTGTTTAATGACAAACGAGGTTTGATGCAACGTTTTCTTTTTCTGTTCGCATCATTTGCTTTTAGACAATCCATTCTCTAGTCTCTATGGTCAAGAAAAGTGTGGGTTAAGATAGATGTTATCGCGTTTCTCCGTGCAGGGGTGGAGTAAGAATGATGACAAAACAACCCTAACAAGTGGTAGGGCCCCAAGCTCATCTGGATGACAACATTTTGTCTATAAGTATGCCACCATAATACCCTTGCGTTGTGTTTCGTTATTAGTGACCCAGGTTCCTGTGCCTTTAAGGGACAGCAGCAAGTTTGCGGTGTCTGGTGTCTGTTTATACTCTGCAATTAAAAAAACGGTATGTATTCGTTTCGTATTTTGACACAGAATTACACAGTCGCTATGCTGCTCTATGGTGAAGATTTCTGACGCGTTCGTTTTCATAACGAACATAAATAAATATAATGGTAGCTAATAACGACGTGTTGGAGCAGATAATGAAATATTTAATTAAGCTTTGTTAATCAACTATTGGAAAGCAGGGGGAAAATGATTGTAGTTTGTTATTGTTATTAATAAAAGCATTATATAGTACAGCGAACCTTCGTAGCCGAATAAAAAAAAATTCCATGATTACCATCGTCTGTTTTATCATTCGTCTCGTTGTTTTGATGGGAGCCAAAAAAGTGGTTTAATAAAATTACAAAGTATTCACCCGGGTACACACCGCTTTGATATTTTTGGAGTTCAGACGGGCAAACAGTTCATCTAGTAGCAGGTGGCTACCGTCGCCCATGGCAACACCAGAGGCACTAAGGCACTGGCGGCCTCGAAATAATTTTATTACAGCTTTTTTGTTTATTTTTCTATTATTTATTGAAAATGTTGTTTTAATGATGTATATCGAACAAAAAAAACCTAGTTTGGGAAAAATAAAAGCAAATCTCAGTCGCTATTTTGTATTATAGTGTTTAATGTACTATGTAATTATTGTGTCTTAATAAAATGAATGTTATTAAATAAATTAATATTTTAATTGCATTCTGGAGACAATACAATTTTTAATGAGATATCGCATTAAGAGACTCAGAGGTTCCAGACGAGTCTGAAACGCCACTAAATGTTTTTAAGATTATTGTTTCAAAAGATTATAATTATATACGTTTTCACCAATTTATAATTAAGGTAAAAGTAAACCAAATCATATTAAGTATCTCTATTCAAATTAAAACTAATTGAGATACTGAAATTACGCTTAAGAATGTATGTTATGATACATTGAAAATTTAAAATAAAAGTTTACTGAAAAGTTTTTTAAGTCTCTAAGAATTTATTACATTAGGGATCGTTCAAGTATTACGTAATTAGCATTTTTTTGGAGATTTTTGAACTCCTGTTCCTCCCCCCATGTAACGCGCCGTAAAATTTTTTGTACCTCCACCTAGTAAACGTAACCACCAAGTGACTGACCATTTTTACCTAAAAGCCATCCGAATTGCGGTATTTTTTGTTACCTACTTTACTGGAGTTATGAGAAAAACTATCACAGCTGTTGATATATAATTTTTTAGCTTTACATTTAGACAGGACAAGTTATTCACTATCTTGTAAAGCAAGAAAGCAATTTTGTGAAGGTAAAAAGTTTTCAAGTGTACAATTTGAAATTATGAGAAAAAAATCGTTTTAAAAAATGCGTGAGAGAATCTCTCAACGCGACCGTCCTGAAGGGTTAAAAAACAATGTTACGAACGCGTAGTACTCACGTAAGCATCCGGTTGCCGTAAAACATGCCCGTACCTACTCAGCCGACACTCCTGTAATTTATCCGCAATGTCACGGACATGAAGACTGCTGCGAATGCGGGAGTTCCTAACGCGGTCCTTCCGCGTCACTCCACACACAAAAGTACATAAATAATATATAAGTTGTTTAATATCCATAACCTAGCGCTCTGGGACTTGAAGTTGCTGTATGAGTTGTTACAGTAGTTATATAATTCCTCCAAAGCATAAGAAAATTAAGAACAGTTTCATATATAATTTTGCGTTAGGGCTTCAACAATCATCTAACAATGCACCAGGTGCAGGTTGACTGAAGTCCTGAAGATTTTGGAATCAAGCTTTGAACAAAATGTCTTATGATTCATGAGATTGTGTCGTATCTTTGAATATTTCCCCATAAACACAACACAATCTCGTTGGGAAAATTCAGAAGATTTTGATCTCTACGGAGGGCAAAATTACATTTTCCAGCGATTTAGAATCAAATGATTTAAATAAATGAATAAATATATTGTGACATTTCACACAACGCCATCTAGTCACAAACTAACACTTGTGTTATGGGTACTACACAACTGATATACCACATATATACTTTTCTTTTGTAAATATATACGTATTATTCATAAACACCCAGACGCTGGATGGGAATCTAACCCGTGACCTCTGCAAGTGTACCGACGTGCGTTAGCCGCTATGCCAGGAGTTCGTCATTTACCTTTGTCAGAAGCTTTCAAAACCATATGACCTTCAACTGGTGGATTCCGGACAAACTCGTTACACGAGTGGGACTTACCGTCAGCATCTTCACTGTCTAGCATCCTATCCATTTCCAGGTCATCGTAATTGTGCACCATTGTGTTGAGAATTGTCCTAATTTTGTCTTTTTCAATCCTGCCCTGCTTCTGTGAGTCGAACATACTGAATGCCCTTCGGAGCACTGGAACGGAAAAAGCACTTTCCAATTACTGGCTCTTAAAATTATTTGTTTATTAATAATATATATTTATTCTATTAAGTACTGGGTAGCTAAGTGGTGCTACGTCAAGATACCAAGATCTACGATGTCGTGGGTTTCGAAAATGTTTATTTCTTGCCTAATGTGCATTTTATAAAACAATTGTCACGTATCTGCTGTGAAGGACAATATTGTGAGGAAATTTGCACATCGAAATTACTGATTTATGCATCCTGCCAATCAGACGGATAAATATAGCGGGTATACCAAACGTTCCCTTTAGGAGTTATCCGTGCAGGGGCGGAGAAAGAATACTAACCTCTGCGGCTGGGGCCAGCCTGTCGTAAAAGGCGACAAAACAACCTACCCTAGCTACGTGGTAGGGCCCCAAGCCCGTCTGGATGGCGACCACCTTTGGTCCTAAGTATGCTGCCATAATAACCATGTGTTGTGTTTCAGCATTAGTGATCTAAGTTTCTGTACCCTTATGGGACAGCAGCGAGTTCGCAATGCCACTGGCGTTGCAAACAACCGTAGGTGACAGTAACTGCTAAATTCTAAGTAGGCCCACACCCAGTAAAGGGACGTTATAGGCTGTTATTATTTTTAATATTTCATTTTATTTTGCTAATTAACCGTATGGTTTTTATCATAAATAAAAACGGAAAGCTTCAATCACTTCTTTCTTTAATTTAACAAACGATACCGCTGAAACGATCCTTCTATACGATGAAACAATATTTCTTCCACGCTACATTTGAAATGAATAATTCAGATAAAAGTGGACTCTAAAAAATCCAATTAAACTAATATATTTTCTTTATACTCTTTTAAATATTCAAGGGATGGACATATAAATTTATTTTGATCTCTTATTATGATAGATTTACCGAATCCAGTAATTTATCATAACTTTTTCTCAACCTGCCGTTCATTTCTGGGCCGTTTCTTCAATCTCTTCCATTATGATAGATAGGACTAAGTACTATTCGATTTCCTTTTTTTTCGCTCACTACGTTTAATAAACAGAATACAATCAGTTAAGCGCTGACAGAAAAACAAGTCCCTACTACAGTAAAGTATATAGAAGAAAAGGAACATACATATTTTAGTTCCTAAATAAGCAGCACATACTAGTAATTTTTTCTTTTGTAAATAAATACGTAATACATACACGCAATAGCACGTAAGTGCGAAAACATTTGCACCATAATTACAGAGAAACACCAGATAGAAAAATTATAAACTTGTTTTTCTTCGACAACAGCATTCTTTGTATTCCATTATGATTTGAATGCAAACACAATACTTGTTAAGATTTTTTAATATTCGTTGTGAGAAGTATTATCCGTGCAGGGGTGGAGAAATAATACTAACTTTGGCGGCCGGGGTCGGCCTGTCGTAAAAGGCGACTAAACAACCCAAGCTAGTTAGTGTTACGGCTCCAATCCCGTCTGGATGTTAACCACCGCTGGTTTTTAAATATATGTATAATAACCTTGTGTTGTGTTTCGGCATAATTGACCAGGTTCCAGTGCCACGCAGATAGCAGCGTGTTAACCATTCCCTTGGCGTTGCAAACACCCATAGGTGACGGCAGTTGCAAAATTCTAAGTGGGCCGTCAGCCTGTCTTCTGTCTTACAGCAATAAAATAAAATAAAGAAAAAGTGTCTTAGTTTATATCAAAGTCTAAAAAAGATTGTATATTAAGCGACAAATAGCGAAATCATTCATACACAATTTTGACTTAGCAAATGATGTAAAATAAGTAGATTTTATGTAAACGCAATAAAAACGTTTAGCGATGCGGCAATTTGTGCTGAGATATTTCAATGTTACAAAGAAGGCTCGTGTATCGATTCCGAACTCCCGCAAGGCGATTACTTACGTATTGTACACTTGAGAATCAGAAAAAAGTATCACATCGTTTAAATTTGTAGAATTTATTCCATTTACTACAAAATCATATATTTCTAGTTATGTGGTCATGAAATAATTTCAATTTATCATACAGTTCATGATTTTTAGTGAGTTGATTAGTCCAGGTTACGTCGAGGGCTTCTAATTATAGCCGAGATTCTCTGTTGTCTACATAGTAACTTTGAAATCAATTTAATATGAATAATATTAAAGAAAAACCTTATAAAAAAATGTAAGTTCTATAGTTTTAATTTAATATTTAATATAAATAGTTATAATATTGTAATAATCAAATATGATAGTTAAACTAATAGTAAGAAATTTTTAAAAATAGTAATAAAAACATCTTTAAAGTATTTAAAATTTCATGTAATTAAATTATTCAAACTTAATTCAAATGTGTACTTTATCCGTGCAGGGGCGGGGAAAGAATACTAACCTCTGCGGCCGGGTCTGCCTGTCGTAAAAGACGACAAAACAACCCACCCTAGCTACATAGTAGGGCCCCAAGCCCGTCTGGATGGCGACCTCCTTTGATCTTAAGTATGCCGCCATAATAACCTTGCGTTGTGTTCCGGCCCATTAGTGACCCAAGTTCCTGTACCCTTATGGGACAGCAGCACCCATAGGCTACGGCAACTGCTAAATTCTAAGCAGGCCGTCAGCCTGTCTGCTGTTCTACAGCTATAAAAAACCTTAAAGTTATAATAATATCGAATTCTTTGAAACATAAAGTATGCTATGTTTCCTGAACAAAAGATGTTCAAAATATTCGCATGTACCTACATTTAATGTTTGGAATTTATATCCTCTTGGAGGGTACAAAAAACATTTTAGCATTTAAGTTATTAATATAACGATATTGTGCACTTGGAGTTAGGAATGAGGGCCCAGCGCGGTCTTCCTTAGACAAGTAAGCTGTTTGTACATGAACGGTTGCGCTATGTGTATTTTATTTTTAAATAAATAAATATTAATACGTGGATAAGAAATAATGGAAAAAACTCAATGCTTCTCACTACAATATACAACCGCGCTTACGAAGAGTACTGTGTCTTCATTATATACTGCATTAAAACTTGACTAATCACAACTTTATCATTTTTTGTTTAAAAGTTTTTAAACAAAAAATGACAAGTTATCTGTGCAGGGGCGGAGAAAGAATACTAACCTCTGCGGCCGGGGTCGGCCTGTCGTAAAAGGCGACAAAACAACCCACCCTAGCTACGTGGTAGGGCCTCAAGCCCGTCTGGATGGCGACCACCTTTGGTCTTAAGTATGCCGCCATAATAACCTTGTGTTGTGTTCCGGCATTAGTGACCCAAGTTCCTGTACCCTTATGGGACAGCAGCGTGTTCGCGATGCCACTGGCGTTGCATACACCTATAGGCGACGGTAACTGCTAAATCCTAAGCGGGCCGTCAGCCTGTCTGCTGTTCTACAGCAATAAAAAAAAACAATTAAACACGATATTCTTTAATGTTTAATCATATAATGGTTTAGAAAATTTGTTCAGATTCAAGAACGGTTCTGACATAAATATATATAACTATATTTTATAAATATATTTTTAGCTAGGTTTCCATTTTCTGGATGAATTCTATCATCATTATACACGTAGATGAAAAAAAATAGCACAAGCATACATCGTTTACCTAATCTGCAGATTTGCATACAAGTTACCTACAGATGAAACAATATTTCTTTTTCTTCTCACCCTCTTCTATTCTTCTCTTCTCTTCTATCTTGGCTAACCTACCGGGATAATATGGTTACTCTTATGTTTACTCTTCCCTTTAGTCAACCAAGAGGCACCAAAATAAAGGAAATAAGTGTATCTAAAATAATTTGCTGAATGTATAGTAGTAGAATCGATTTATCGCCTTTTACGACTCTCGTGGAGAGTTAAAGAGCAGTCTTACTCTTACCGGACAGTAGTGGGTTTGCGGTGCCCCTAGCGTCGCAAACCTCCGTAGAAGACAGTAACTGCTTAATATTAAGTGTCTGATGTTTCTCAGCAATAAAAAATGTTCTATGAAACTTCTATCCGTGCAGGAGCGGAGAAAGAATACTAACTTCTGGAACCAGGGTCGGCCTATCGTAAAAGGCGACAAAACAACCCACCCTAGCTAAGTGGTAGGGCACAAAGCCCGTCTGGATGGCGGCCACCTTTGGTCTTAATATGCCACCATAATAACATTGTGTTGTGTTCCGGCATTAGAGACTCAAGTTTCTGTACCCTTATGGTACAGCAGCATTTTCGCAATGTCACTGGCGAGCAACATCCATAGACGACAGTAACTGCTAAATTCTAAGTGGGTCGTCAGCCTGTCTGCTGTAGGACAAAGCTAGAAAGTTAGAACCGGGTATACGTTTTTAAAGTTTATATTGTGTGTATCCGTATCTTTGCATTACAGCGTAAAGAAATTCACCCTAAATTGTTTCGTGGCTTCAGACAGCGGATACTTTATAATAATTTTAAAGTTTCTCCGATGAGTTTTGCCGTTTCAGTCCCTGTCGGGTTTGTTCGAATAGCTGAAGTTTTTAACAATTCATTTGTTTTTAAAATAGAAAATACGACTTTAACATTCTACTGTATGAATGTATTTGTTTAAAATTCTTTTTGACATAGAATTAGATTATTTTTTCTGAATCAATAAAAATCTTGTTTGTGCAATTGTTTGTAGGCACAAACACTTGGTTTCGGTACGTGGCACTCTAACAATATACCAACTCCGAGTCAGAAAACCTGTGATTGCTTTTATTGACGCAACAGCCCTATTTTTTTTTAGTTTTGGGGAAAACCCTTATTCTTGACGGGTTCCCACGGCCTCGGGGGCTCGGAATATGTAGGACTCCGGGAAAGATAATCGGCCTCCGACTACCCACTAGAAACCTGCTGTCGTCCTATCGCCTACGCCCGGGCCCACGGATATGTGGCCAGCCGATCTCGTGGCCCGGGCCTCAATAGCCCTATCCTAGCCAAGATGGCAATGTACAACGTATAACTAATATATCATGGAACAAATTTTAAAACATATGTTTTTTTTCCATTCTTATTTTATTGTTTGAAATTATAAAAAGTTTACTTCTGCAGAAGATGCACAAAGTAAGCATTCTGCAGCTCGAAGGTTCGCAGCTCCATCTATTAACTAGATGCCAAAAAATATTATTAATCAAAGTGTTATAATCTATGACAACGTGACGTCATCGTTAATGATGATTGCATTCTGATGACGTCATAAGTGTTATCTTCGGGTAATTTTCGGTTAGAGCGACACAAACAAGAACTGCGTATCACGGAGATGAATATGCTGCGGTGGATGTGTGGAGTGACGCGGTAGGACCGCGTTAGGAACTCCCGCATTCGCGGCAGTCTTCATGTCCGTGAGATTGCGGATAAATTGCAAGAGTGTCGGCTCCGTTAGTACGGCCACGTTTTACGGCAACCGGATGCTTACGTGGGTAACAAATATCTGGCCATGCCGCTTCCGCCGGGCCCCGGCAGGAGGGGTAGACCCAAAAAGTGCTGGCTTGACGTCGTAAAGGGTGATTATGCGTGCCAATGGGCTCACTACCAAGGATGCTGAAGACCGTGCGAAGTGGAGAAGAAAAAATCGGAAAGCGGACCCCGGGCGCCAAAGCGAGAGTTTGGGCTGCAACCGGGATTTAACGCAAAGATTATGATGATGATAACACTAAAAATGTTTTGTGACACCAGCAGCAGTCCTACGAAATCGGAATCACAGTGTTTATATTGACAATATCCGATATTGTCAATATAAATTTTA
Source organism: Malacosoma neustria (assembly GCA_963693495.1). Lineage (NCBI taxonomy): Eukaryota > Metazoa > Arthropoda > Insecta > Lepidoptera > Lasiocampidae > Malacosoma > Malacosoma neustria. The sequence goes on from OY856386.1 coordinate 16,225,013, forward strand.
GGAACCCTTTTGGATCGCAGTCTCCATCAAATATCAGAAAAGATGGGTCAGGCAGATCACACCGCCGACCGAAAATTCCGCGTCGAATGGTAGTAGTCCCATCCCGATATGTTCAGTAGTTTGGTTGCGATTGTACGTCAAACGAAGCCCATTTTTCTTATATATGTATATAGATATAGACTTCAATTTGATATCTCGGCTACGTTTCCGGTTTAATCCAGCTATAGTACAGCTGCACAAAGGGAACGGCAGCCGCTGTCACAGGAAGGCGGTGTTGTCAGGCTGCGTTTGTTATTGTCATATATGACTGTATTAATTAATATTTATTTATACAATGAATACTACTTATTTTAAACGAGTGTTTGTTTTGACTATTGTTGAATTTTCGAGTGCTTTTCAGCGATGTTTTTCCGTTTACCTATTTATTTTGTCTAATGCACCCATAAATTGAGAAGACCAATATGTCTTCTTGAGAAGACGATGTCAATCAACCTGGTTCTTTTACCTCTTGTGCAGGGGAGGTTCGGACATCGAGGTGAATTTCTAAATTGGAAGTTCATTTGGCCATGACTATTCGGTGGCGAGGAAAGGGCTGCCGTATCACGCACACCTATGTGAGCGGCGCGACATCAGCCGTTCCTGAAGACAGCATAAAGAATACGTTGTCAAACAAATTCAACTGAACTAAAAAAATATCCATTTAAAAATCGCAATTACAGAATATCAGAAAAATGTCCTGTAATAGCGAAATTATGAGAGAGGCGAGCGAAATTAATATTTCTAATTTAAACGCTTATTTTTGTAAATATAGGAAAGAAAAGAAAGAAAATATTTATTTGCAGAAATAGTGACGTACTTACATTACTTACAAGTAAATAAAAATAATAACGTATTTAGAGAATTTGTGCGCCGCATTTTCAACAAACAAGGCTTGCACTCAGCTTATTGCTGTGCCGGAATTATATCCGAATCCGACACAACGCTGATTTTCAGTGCAACCCTTCCTTTTAGCGTGATGTTATCCGTGCAGGGGCGGAGAAAGAATGCTAACCTCTGTGGCCGGGGTCGGCCTGTCGTAAAAGGCGACAAAACAACCCAACCTAGCTACGTGGTAGGGCCTCAAGCCCGTCTGGATGGCGACCACCTTTGGTCTTAAGTATGCCGCCATAATAACCTTGTGTTGTGTTCCGGCATTAGTGACCCAAGTTCCTGTACCCTTATGGGACAGCAGCATCTTTGCGATGCCACTGGCTTTGCAGACACCTATAGGCGACGGTAACTGCTAAATTCTAAGCGGGCTCTCAGCCTGTCTGCTGTCCTACGCAATAAAAAAAAAGTCAGAAAGACCTAAAATTTTAATAAATAATTCAGCATCCTATGTATATATTTAATTATATTCCTTCCTTCAAGGAGTAGGATTGAGAAGCTGAAAAGTAGCCTAGCCTGGTATGGCCATATAATGCAAAGAGAAGATTGTCATATAACAAGGAAAATGCTGGAAATGAGAGTAGTTGGATGCAAAAGGAGAGGTAGACGAAAGAAAAGATGGATGGATTGTGTAAAAGATGATATGGCAAAAGGGTGTGAATGTTCAGATGATGACTAATAGAGGAGAGTGAAAGAAGAGGAGATGTTGTGCCGACCCCACATAGCTGGTAACAAATGTTAATTAAAAAAAAATCCTTTCTATCTGCGAATTATTATGAGGGGAAAGTGACGAAAAAATGATATTATTATTAATGATTGGCACTGATACTAATTTAACAAAACAAACTAAAATTAAATTAAGCATTAGATTGTGGTGGTCGCTGAAATCCAGACAATTTGAAGTGAAATATTCTTCGCACATACTGGCAACACTCGGTTTTATATTTCCCATTGTGCACATAAATGATGTCCCCATTTAAGTATTGCGTTACCATTGTGTACTGTAACAGAGTAGATACGTTATTAATATTTTATTTTATTATTGGATTTTAATTTTTCGTTTTTAATAAATGTATATATATATAAATAAACTTATTTTTTTATGACTCGTGGCGCAATGCATTCCGCATGTCGCAACGCAAGCCCCCACATGAGTTACGACGGGAATTGAACCCATTAGATACCTGTGCAGAGGCGGAGAAAGAATACTGTCCTCCGCGACCGGTGTCGGCCTGTCGTAAAAGGTGACAAAACAATGCCTGCCACTCTCCTACAACAATAAAAAAAACTATATATGTAGTATATTGTTGTACACAACACAAGCGCTCTGTTACTTAATTCGGGACTAGATGACGCTGAGTAGAGTTGTCCCAATATATTATTTTTTTATTTACAGAATATCATACAGTATAGTGCATATCTAGTATGAAAAAAGCTTTTTGTATTACTGGATTATTCTTTTTTCCTGATTACAAGCGGACTAGAAAGAGGCCCATATAGTTCACCTTCACATGTTGAAGGTAGCAGATATCCATTTAAAAACAAATTTGGCCACATGTTTTTGTGCCCTTTGAATAAAACATGGAAGTGTTTTGAAAGAACAGCGATGTAAATAGACGCATTTAGTTTATAGTATATAAAATTAGTTTTCGAGCGATTGATATCTGAATGCCGACACTAAAGGCATACTTACATACAAAAAGGCATACATATTTGTACGAAAAGTAAAGTGATGAAGGCAACCCTACGCTGATTTCTAGACGGGACTACACCCAAAAAAAGTAATATATGTTAATTGTAGTAGATAGAGGTCTTACAGAATCCAAAATAACAGTGTTTTATTTTTTATTGATGAGGAACAGCAGATAATATGTTGGTAGTTACCGTCGCCTATGGATGTTTGAGACGCTAGGTGCACCGCGAACACGCAGCTGTCCGTGTACTGGAACCTGGGTTACTAATGCCGAAACACAACACATGGTTATTATGGCAGCATACTTATAGCTCAGAGGTAGTAGCCATTCAGACAAGCTTGGGGCCCTACCACTTCATAAAACATTCGTTTAGATAAATCCGTCATTCAGGATTTGTGTTTAAATTTAGTCTTAGTTTTTATTTTTTTAGAATAGGACGAATATTGTATAAATAAGAATTTAGCTATATTAAAATTATATTAAACTTCTTCGGAATATTTACGGCCATTAAAAGCTTTATCAAAAACATTAGTAATGAATTGGTTTAAAAATGTATTATTGATTTGTTACTAAAAGATCAAAGGTTGAAGATAAAATGGTTATTGATGTTGTTTAACACTTAATTCTTTATCATTTTGATTTAGTTATATGAGCATTATGGTGTTATTGATTTAATTTAATACATATTATCTCAAATTCATACTTAATAGAATGAGTTAAATTACCGGTCGAGACTGAAAGACGAAAACAAGAGACTGGAATGTGTGGCGCACTCTTGGACAGTTTTTTATTTAAAACTTGTGGGGTGGAGTCGCAGTCCTTCTGCGGTTATTAGTATGGCTAGCATAGCACGTTATAATCAGCGATAGGCGCAGGCACCCGCTAAAACTCCGATTGCCGGAACCGTGTCTAGGACCGAAGGATTGACTTTTGGTCACTACTTTGCGGTACAATCGGGACAACACGGAACGCGTTACGTACTGTCTTCAGCATTATTCCTGTCGGAAAACAGTTGGGCCAGCACCAGTATCAGAGTGGACCGTAAACTTGTATAGGACGAGGATTATCTAACAAAGAGATATTGAGAGACGTTCAATGGAGGTGTAGTAGTGACTAGAAGGACAAGACTATTCGATCCCGTCTCTATAAAGTAGTGAAAAGTGGCAAATGAATTAAAAATAAAAGATAGAAAACAAGAAATGGGCACCGTAATCTATATATTCATCATCATCATCATCTTTGCGTTAAGGCCCAAACTCTCGCTTCGGCGCCCGGGGTCCGCTTTTCGACTTTTTCAACTCCACTTCGCACGGTCTTCAGCATCCCTGGTAGTGAGCCCATTGGCACGCATATCAGCCTTTACGACGTCAAGCCAGCACTTTTTGGGTCTACCCCTCCTGCCGGGGCCCGGTGGAGGCGGCATGGCCTGACATTTGTTACCCACGTAAACATCCGGTTGCCGTAAAACGTGGCCGTACCAACAGAGCCGACACTCTTGTAATTTATCCGCAATGAAGACTGCCGCGAATGCGAGAGTTCCTAACCGTAATCTATATATTATTGTACACTATATTTTAGTCTTCCTATGGTCTAATTTTAGTCGTACTGTGGTATAAGTCAATATAAATAAGTCACAACTCAGAAAAATAATGCGACTTTGTGTACTCAATAGGGGAAGTCACTTCGAGCAAGAACTTTAATTAAGTAGGCTAAATTACAAAATATCTTATTTACTACTTATTATTAATTTTTATTACTATTAAACTGTTACTGGTTCTAAATTTTATTTTATATTCATATTTTTTGTATTGTTTATATTGAGTATTGTTTTTAATTAATTCTATGTAAATTTTAAAGAACGACCTTAAGTTTAGTTCGAATACGAATTTCCGCCTGCTTCCTTTGTGATCTTTTTATTTTCAGTTTGTTTTAAATAAGTTCCTAGTTATTATGCGTTATTGGAAAGCTAAGAAAACAGTTATGTTTTTAAAATAATCTGCAAGTTAAGTTTCATAACGCTTTTTTTTGTTTTAAGGCATTTTAGTGGATAAAAAATATTGAAATAATATCGGTTTTCGTCTCGCTTTTTAAAATTTGAACAGATAATTGTTGTTTTAATATTGAAAAATAACCAGTGTTTAATCGTTTTTATAAATCAGAAGAAAAAACGAGATTTGAATTGATACTTTTTTTTTAAATAAATTTTTGATGTTTCATTTTTGACTTATTTTCAAAAAGCTAAAAAATATGATAACTCAAAAAATGGTTCACTTTTGTATAATACATTTGGGGGTTAAAATTATCACAAATAGCCCTATCACATCCTAACGGGAAAGGAAATCTATGACATTCAAACCGAAAAAAGAAATAAGTATTATTTATTTTCGTCATCCCGCATTTGCTAAAACACAATCTCTTATTTGTTTTAAAACACTTAAATGTGCATATCCACTTTAACTCACAAATATATCGAAAAAAAACAGGTCCGTTTCTTCGCGCAGACTGGGATCACATATGTACATAGTCCAGAGGTCTGATAATGTATACATATGTATAGATATAGCTTTGAAAGTCTTAATATACATCCCATATTATACTAGTATGTCTATTGAATATTTTTTACTTGCACCTTTTGATTATGAAAAATAAATTTCAGGGGAAGACAATTTGTTTGACTTATGACAAAATTTGATTATTGACAAAAATTGTTTTTTTTTTTTATCTAAGGTATAAAATAAATTTAAATCTTTTAGAGTACTTACTTACGATTTGTTCGTCATCGGGCTGATCGCGACGGCTCTGTGGACGAAATTAAATTTATATTTAGTTCTAATTTTTAAATTTATCCAAATAAAATTATAAATAATAAGTCATGGTAAAATCAGTGGGAATAGCTAGAAACAGGTATATATACTACATTAGAAACAGGAACATGAATATAATTATCACAAAAGACGTTTGACACACCTGAAAGAATACTATTAAATTAATAATTATGGCTACTATTCGAGCCTAATTAATTATTTTAATTTGATTTTGAATTATTATTGAGCTCGTATAAGTCTTTGGTGAAGGATCGGTTACAGAAGCCGGTTCTCCTGAACTCGGCACTTATAGTGAGGAGATTTCTTACTCTGGAGCCCTAACCGCCGATAACTTAAGTCCTTAGTCTCGCTCCCAGCGATTGATTCAGTTTTTTATATTTTTTAATATAATATATTTTTAAGTATCCTTTTATGAAATAATGAATTTTTAATGTTAATATTTTTTTAAACGATAATGTAATTATATTAAATATATATAAGATTAGAAAAGATAATAAATAAAGAGATAATATTAAAAAACGAATAGCTGAAATATAAATTTACCATATTCAAAAATGGCGGCACTAGTTAAAAATACGCGTAATAGAATCGGGACAGCTGCGTACGCGTTGAATTCGTGGACGAAACTGGCTTTCTAAGTACACGCTCGAACTTTATACAGGTCTGGAATGTAAGGCTATTGGATATAGAAAATGCACACAGTCGTTTTGAATGCGTACTCTGCGACATTGTAATGGTGTCCATTAATTTTATTTTACGATACAAAAGTGAATTGTTGTTCCCTACAAATAAAATTAATTGCCTCATTATATCTGGTGCTATCTGTACTTTTGCGAATGCATTTTATTATGTTTTATTTTAGTTTAAAGAAAATAAAATAAATATACCATGAAGCATTATATTTCAGAGTCGAAGAGTGCAGTGGCAACTGCCTTAGTAAAACTATGCTTACCCAAATTTATACTTTTTCTTTAGCCGCAGTATCGCCTTGTATTATTGCAGTTCCTAGAACTTGAATTCTAACTTAAAAGCTAATAATACATTAAGTGTAGGAAATCTGAGTAACGCTATACAAAAATCATATATTAATTTGATAAAAAAACAAAAGTATACATTACCTAAAAATATTCAAAGATTTAAATGGCAATCTTCAGACCATTTCGGATCATAGAAATTATTTTTACATTGTCTCATTCCACAGTATAAGTAGTATCAGCACAAATGAACTCACTTCATTTCACGCTCTACTATAAGGTTTTCTTTTTATAGTGTATGCCGGTTGGGTTCGACACTAAAACTTATTGTCCCTTTTTGCGTGGGTATCTCTCCGTGACACAGATACTTTAAGGATTATGAAAAAATAGATGGAACATAAGAATAAATTAGATATTCACGCCTAATTTATTCTTATGTTTATTATTATGGGGAGCTTCTGTTTAACCCCACCCCGAAAGAAAATCCTAGCACAAGAGGGAAACCCGTTCATCACATTTTCGATTGCCCGTGTGAGTAACTAAGTAGCTCTACACCCATTTCTGACCGAGCTTAAAGTATTTCCACTCTTATGTAATATTCCACTCTTATATAATAAAATCCGTCACTCGAAAAAAAACTTTAGAGAACTATAAATTACCAGTTATAATGTTTAAGACAGAGGTATTAAGAGAGCTAAGTGATGTACATACCCTCCACTTAGGCACTGTCATGACGCCAGTGGCACTGCACTGACCACTTGGATCACTCGTCCTACTACTGTGGAGGCAGCCAGCAAAGTGGCTTCCATGATCATCTCAATGACGTGTGCGTTTATGATCCCACCGTAATCTACGAGCGACAGTAACACGGGCCTATTCGTCACCTTTAAGCATTATTTAAAAAAAATATTATTTCGTTGGATGATAGGTTTGTGCTATGGTTTTGTCCTTTATAATTCGAGATAACTTACGAGGGATGGCTGATGATGGCTTCGCAAACATCCCTAGGCAACGATAACTACTTACTATTAAGTGGGCTGTGGCCTATCTGCTGTTCCTCAGCCAAAAAATATCAATAAAGTTATTATGGAGCTGAAGACTGAAGAAATATGAAGACATGAAACAATGGCTACTAAAGGTTAAGTTAACTGAGGTAAAGCGGGCGGAGCTGCGTGACGAGACGCTTATGGTGCAGTGGAAGTAGCGCCTCGCACACCCCAGCGCGGGCCTTGCCACCATCGAAGCGGTGAGGCTCTTCCTGGCGGAATGGATGGAAAGGCACGGTGCCCTGACCTTTCGCCTGACGCAGGTCTATTCGGGGCACGGTTGCTTCGAAAGGTACCTGTGTCGCATAGGGCGGGAGAGGAAGTCGGTCGGATACTATACAGGTATACGGTTACAAAATCCTGATCCCCCTTATCGCTAACACTACAGAAGAGGCTCGTTACGAGACAATGGGCAGGCCGGCGTCTGCCCGGGCCACGAGATCGGCAGACCACATATCCATAGGTCCGGGCGTAGGCGATACGAGAACAGCGGGGTTTTTTAGTGGGTAGTCGGATGGCCGAACATCTTTCCCGGAGTCCCACACAACCCTTGGTCCCCCCGAGCCGGGGAACCCGTCAAGAGCGGGTATTTCCTTGAGACCAAAAAAGGAGAGAAGAAACGGCGAAAAAAAATCCCTCGCAAAACGTATTTAAGTGTATCGTTAGGAAAATAAGTCTGTGGTGGTAGCGTAAGTCTTCATTCTTCTCGTGACTCGTGTCAGCTTGAGGTTAGCTGCCTTAGTGGGTTCATCCAGTGGAAGTGATAGAATCGGTACTGTCAAGGAAAACGTAATCATAACGTGTCTCCGATACCAGGGAATTGAGTTGGTGGGGTTTTCAAAGGAACATGATTAAGAAAAACAAACATTTAAATGTCTTAACTTGATTTTTAAAAGTAACTGCTTTTAACTACTTTTTACTCGGCAGGAAATTGATACCTCGACTGATTAATGTAGTAACAGTGAAACCCAAGTTGTAAAGTAAAAACTTTATGCCACCAGGATTATCCATTTGGTTGTTGATAATATTGAGAATTTAGTATATAATATACAAACAGACCCATTTTGTAAGGTCTATATTATGCTATTCCTCTCGTTGATTTTGTCCAAGCAAATTTTATAATTATGACTCATAAATAATACTGAACACATCTAAATACTTTCGTTTTATTATTTTCTCTTGGTTTTATTTTCGTTTTGTTTAATTTACAATTAAATTCCGTTTGTCAAATTTGCAAGAAAATATTTTCGAATGGCGTGGGATTAGTTTAATACTAATTATATGAATATGGTAAAGCTATTATAATTAATTAATAATTAATAAGTATAAGATTTTGAAACATTATTATAATAATTATAAAGAAAGTATTATATGTTAAATACTTTCTTTTAATATCCTTTCGGAGTTTTATACTCTATCTTTTTGACGTATATGTGCTAGCAAAATCGTAAAAATAAATAATAGCTTTTAAAGACTCTTAATGTAAATGATTAAACTATTAAACTCATAATTTTTTTATAGTTAAATTTAATTATAAAATCCTCATAAGCTAAATGACGTGCTGCCGACAAAACACTTACGCTTATTGTGGCAATAAAAGATTTAAATTCTTCAAAACACGGAACTGCGATTGTACTAATTTCAACGTGTACTATAAGATATTACGTTTGACAAACGTTCTTATATGAAACAGTAATTTATAATGATTGATAGTTTTATAAAATGTAGGTAGTTTGTATATTTTGAATTTTTCATGGCAATGTTTACAACGTATGCAAATACAGTGTAAACTATAGAGTTTACACTGTATTTGCATGTTTATATATATAACGACACTTAACTGACTGAGCATTTTTCGGCGTTATAGAGTGTAGTCATTAAAAAAGGAGAAACAAAATATATTATTTTACTATTCTATAGGTATAATAATATGTATGTACTTACTAATATATATTGCGTATAGTCTGTTATCTTCGTCTGATGTGTTTTGTTGGTAATATTTTTATTTTATTTTATTATGTTTATTTTACTCATATCTAGAGATACTCTTCAATTTGATTATATAAAAAGTATTTTTCTAATAGTTTTGCAGTATCAAGTGCTTGGATTGATGCTTGGTGGAGGGACATAATTTACTGTTTAAGAAGTTTAATGATTTACAATGCCGTATTGTTATATAGAGTGAGCGTGACGCTATATAGAGTGTATTTTTGTATAGAAAACAAGCAATTATAACCAAAGTCAAGCAATTTTTTTATAGCTAGAGTTCAGCAGATAGGCAAACGGTCCATCCTGGTAGGTGGTCATCATCGCCTATTAAGGACGTTTGCAACACGAGAGGTATTGCCAACGCGCTGCTGGCCTCGCAGAAATTATATAACGTCTTTTTTAAAGAACCTCATATCGTACCGCGCTGAGAAAACCTCAGCCGGAAGTTCATTCTAAATAAATAGCGACCCCCAAGGGTAGGACGCATAGAATTCGTGCAATCCATCCCAATCAGCTGACCGGTAGCGCCACACTCTTCACTTCACGGTGGTGCAAGCCCATTCGGGAATCGGAGGGCGCATCACGCAAGAGATGACAATGATCAGAAGTTCCTAATGGAGCCGGATGTGTGGTCAGCAGAAGGTCCAACAAAGGCAGCGCATGGTTCACTCTATCCGGTATGCGGGTGAATCCTTCATCCACCTGAATGAAACCATGGGCAAGAGCAAAATTAAAGGCAGTCATCCCCGGCAGATCAGTTTTTGGAGAGCCTAGTCACACTAGTATGATGTGCATTGAAATCTCCGAGAACGATCACCTCCGTAGCGGATACTACGTAAAAACTCTGTCACTAGCGTCTTGAACGCACCCGAAAAAGTGAGCGGATTCAGTCTTTTCGCACTCTGCCATAAGACCGATACAGGCAGGAGTAGACTCGGGTGGAACCACCGAAATCCACCCGCACCCATAAGATGGAGAGGTCCCTGTCTTCGAGACCGCTAAGATGGCGACAGCATATATCGTCCCGGATGTACAAGCATATCCCAGCTTTTGGAAGGAACAAGTGTTCCAAATTATAGCTGGGGTAGCACAGGTATGATGAGTCAGCCGGAGCAGATATTTGCGTTTCCGTTAGAAACAGTATGGTGGGCTTTACCGTTTCTAGGTGCTGATGAATGGCATTGAGATTGGAATGTATACCTTTAATGTTAAAGAAGTCCACGTTCAATATGCCAATTTCAACGTTTCAAGGAGTTTGTCGTTAAATCGAATGACGTTATAAAGAGTTTACTTGTAGAAATTACTGCTTATATTATTGATTATCAATCATATGCCTCAAGAATTAACTAGATAAAGTAAAGTGATTTAGATTTGACAATATTTGAGATTGCTTCTTTTGTCGTGTTTCTGTTTACACGTATAATTTAAACTATACAGTATGAAAATAAACAATTTATTATTTAAAAAGAGCAGAGGTAGATTTCTTCCGCTTCAATTTATCTATTAAAAAAATATAACCTCAATTGGGATAATTTATGTAAACAAGTTAAATATATTATACATACATACATACACATAATCACGCCTCTTTCCCGTAGGGGTAGGCAGAGACCACTTCTTTCCACTTGCTACGATCCTTACATACTTGTTTCGCTTTGTCCACTTTCATTATTCCCTTCATACATGCCCTTCGGTTTAGGGTACTCTTGACCTGGCCTTTTTTCAAGACATCCCTGATCTGGTCTCGAAACGTCCGCCTAGGTCTACCCTTCCAACACTTCCATTCACACTCGCCTTATACACTTTTTTCGTTAATCGTTCTTCATTCATTCTCTCAACATGGCCAAACCATATCAGCATATATATTATATAGGTACATTTCATATATTTTAATTTTGTTAATTGGAATGCAATCTCTGTGTAGAACTAATAGTTAAATTTGTGAAATGTTGATTGAATCTTGAAATCGTTTTATAGATATACCTGTATATATAAAAATGCATTTAAATATTTGAAGGATTTCAATTTGAACTCATACATCAAGTACTGAGGTTATTGTTGGCTAGATATTGTGGAGATTTTGAAGAACATTTTTTTTAATGTTCATTTTATGCGTATCGTGTAGCGGGGTAATGTAGCACTCCCCGTCCATAGCGCTCTCGGTTAGGAAGCGCACGTTGCTGGCATAGATAAATAATTCTTTATTTCATTCCATATAATTTTACAAAAATATATTCTAAAAAATTTTTTTTAATAAATATACCTATTATAACAACCCTATAGTTCCGTCGTTCACTTATTCGGATTGTTACATTTTTTTTTTTTTTTTGGTCTCGGGGAAAAACCTCTCTTGACGGGTTCCCCCGGCCCCGGGGGACCGAGGGACTCCGGGATTTTTCCGACTACCCACTAAAAAACCCCGCTGTTCTCCTATCGCCTACGCCCGGGCCCACGGATATATGGCCTGCCGATCTCGTGGCCCGGGCCGGCGCCGGCCCGCTCTTTGTCTTGAGGCGGGCCTCTTCTAAAGTGTTGGCGCCAGGGGGTCAGGGTTTCGTCCCCCCGGCGCTCTCCTAACAACTCTAGGAATTGAGGGGGGCCGCGGAACAGCACGCAGCCCTCACCCTCGCGGTAATAGTGCGGGCGGCGGGTCCTCCCCCGAGGGGCCGCCCGCGGCCGCTTTTTACGGCGGCCGGAGGTCGTTACTGGCCCTCCGGCGCCGCCGGCGTGGCCTGCGTTGGCGGGAGTGGAGTGTGATGGTTGACTCCCGCTCCCGCTCCGCCGCCTCCTTTGCGGACATGACTGCCTCGCAGAAGGAGGCGACGGCCGTCCATCCAGGATCGCCCCCGACCATGGACAGAACCAGGGCCGGGAGCGACAGGTCCACGCCGATTTGGGCGACGAGGGCGCGGCGCTCCTCGCGCCACGCAGGGCACACGGCGACAGTGTGGTTCACCGTGTCCTCCTCGTCGCCCGCGGATTGTTACATTAGTCTGACCTCGACAAATGAGTTACGGAACTCAAAATTACTCAATGAGAGTAATTAAATTAACACTGATAAATTAATACTGATTATAACTTTGGATTGCTATTATTAAATTGCAAACAGATTAGATCTCTTAGATAAAATAAATAAATATAAAGTACCTTATACTTGTTTATATGTTAAAGTAGATATAATTTCTCTAAAACTTTTTTACAGTATTGGTCGTATACGTAAACAATTATATGGCTCTTAGTCATTATCAGGAATAAACGGATAAACTCAAACATTCATTGCGCGTCAGATCGCTTTAAATCAGCATCAAAGCGGGTCGGTGGCATAATCTCCTCAATTTATGCGCAAAGTTGGATTGAACGTGACATCTGACTCAATAGTTTTCAAACACCAAATATTGACATGCCACATTTTGATTGGACCAACTAACTAGTGTGAAGGGACAAACCTTTTAGGTTCATTGTCCAGCTGTTCATTAGCCAGCTGCTGTACTCTGCTAAATGCTGTTCAACGCTCTGAGGTAAGGATTTTTGTAAGGTCTTCCGAGGCTGTAAAAACCAAATCTAACCAAAACTCTACATTATTTTATTTTATGTATCTATGGGCAATAAGAAAATAAATAATTTTATAATTATATTGTTTAATAAAATAATTTGTATATAAATATTTTGAATACGCGATTAATCATATGAATTAATCATATATTCTGTGAGTCATAAACCATGTTTTAATGTTATGTAAACAAATATTTACAATTATTTTATTTGAATGTAATATTTTTTTAATAGAAACTAATCCGTCATTTATCAAAAGATGATAATGTAAATCATTCTATATATAAAAATATAAATTTAAATAATTTATACAATTTTTATATGGTTTAAAACATGTATTTATATTACCTATAATACTGAAATATAAATATTTAAAATATGCTGTAAAGCGCTTTTAAAATGTTACGTTGCACGTCCAATTTATAACGTTTGCCGATATTGTAGTTGGTTTCCAGCACAGTGTTGTCTCTATAAAGACTCGTGTGAAGTGTTTACGACATCACAAATTAAACGGTACGATAACACTGGATTAAAATGTCTGAAGCGTCGATGGGCTGTCACGATGTTATTTGACATGCCACCGTTTGATGTGGCGATGCTTCGATTCTTTTTTTGAAAAATGATTTTCAAATGAGAATATGGCTTAACGGTATTTTATCGTTGGTTTCTAAAAACCAGCGTTATGCTGAGTCCCTTTTAGGACAATGTAATTTGTGCTGAAAATGCAATGTGTGTTTTCCTCCGTGCAGGGGCCGAGTAAAATACTAAGCCCTGCGCGGCTGGGGTCAGCCTGTCGTAAAAGGTGAAAAAACAACCCTTACTATAAGGTGGGCTGTTCTGTCTTGGCCGGTGGCATCACGAACACGCTGCTGTCCCATAAGGGTACAGGAACTTGGGTCAGTAATGCTGGAAGACAACACAAGTTTATTATGGCGACATACTTATGACTAAATGTGGTCACCATCCAGACAGGCTTGGGGCCCAGAAGTCAGTATTCTTTCTCCGCTCCTGCACGGATAGAATGTAAATGCACGGAAAGTATGCAACAGATCGCTTAGTGTCATGAGTACTAGACAACTTGAAAATGCCGTAAATATTATATAAAATACTATATTCTTAATTTTAAAAGTAAACGGAGAATAGTCTCCGTTTCGTCTTTTCGTCTCCGGACAATAGTGTGGTACATTTAAATATTTCTACTTCGTAAAAAGTACCGAATTAAAAAGTGTTTTTGTGACAGTAAAAATGAAAGCATGTGCCAGTAAATTAGAAAATAAAAATTAGTTCTAAATTTACTTACACATTCTTTTGTTACAATTTAGAGGAACAATGTGACATTTTTATGAGAGTGATTTTTTACAACGCCAGGCTAAGAACATGACACTGGCTTTTTTGCATCTTTTAACATATCTATAATATACTTCTTATTCCTCTATCCACATTATATTTCAGCACAACTTATTATCTCCTTCTACACTCTTTTTTTAGCCGTTATCTTAACATTCACAGCTTTCTTTGCCATGTCATCTTTTATGGAATCCATTCATCTTTTTTAGTACTTTTCATGGTGTATACAACTTTGTGTATTGCAATAAATAATTAATTACGAAATATTTGTACCAAGAAATATAGTCATCGTCCCTGTTAAATCCATTTATAGCCAAATTCTTGCGCTTATTATATCGAGTAAAAAAAGGCATCAAGCGACCTTTCGACTGTTTTTAACAGTGTTACCAGGTTTGAAAAATTCCGTTTAGACGGAACGAACTTGAACTAATTAAACGGAACGGTAATGCACCTGTGTGCCCCCGTTACTTCGTTGTGAGACTCACGTCGCTGGTATAAGCACTACTTAAATCACCCCGGTATTTCTTCATTCGCAGTAATGATTGCCGGGCGCTCGGGTGCTGATCTTATTCTGGCTTTTTCAAAGTCAGGAATGTCATGTCATCCGCCAATTATTGAGCAAATGTGTCCTGGAGCGGAGAACGCGTCTAGGCAAACGTATAGTAGGATACCCGCAGCCCAATGGATGTGCGAAAGGTTGTTGGTCGGGGCTTGAACAAAAAAGCTAGAATATTTAATGAGGACTAATATATGTTATGTTTTGACGCCTTAACTTGAATAAACATCATATTAAGATCCTCTTCTCTAGAAGACTTTATTAGTCTTCCTTTTCACAAAAGACAATCACGAAAGAAACTAATTTGTCTCTAAAATTATTCTAGAACCTAAAAATAGCTGTCAATTTTAGAAAACGGTAGTTATCGAAACCGTCGCAGGACGAGGTCATCTGTCACAAGAAATAGGTTCAATAAATTCTGGTTCCGTCCCATTAGTTCGTTCGAAAGCGGGAAAATGATATATAGGGTTAGCTGGTTTTTCGAGCTCCGCTATGTCTTTTTCTACTGGATTACGTTTTGAAAATAAATGGTTTCGACTTTATAAGGCCAATTAAGATTGATTTCTTTGTTTACTCTCCTATGTAAAAACATTTAGTGACCGTTTTAAGATATCGGTTTAATCAATTTAAAATATTAGTGTAATAATAGCCTACAATTTTCTGAGCACGGTACATCCCCTTGATACGGAGATTTCCTTACGATGGCAATATTGTTATGATATTAACAGTAGGCACGAGAAACAATCAAATCAATTATCATGGAAATCAAACTCTTGACTTCTAGATTGTGATAATTGAATTCACTCCGAAGTCCGGGGTTTTGTTCCGTAATACTTTATTTAAAGAGGTCTAATAATAGATTTGATATGTCTCTGAATTGCCTGACTCTAAATCCCTAGACATTCCTAGGTTTTTAGCTTGCAGAATTTGTCGACTTTTATATAACCTTTAAAAATATAGGTTATTTTAGCTTCGACGACATCTTCTGTTATTAATTAATTAACATCATTAAAAAACATATCTAAAATTCTGACATACATGACGAAGAAGATACAAAGAATGATACTGCATAAATATTTCAAGTGCTCATTTTTTGTCTTTTTTTGGCAAGTCGTGGCTTGCAAACTTGCTAGTGTCAAGTTAAGGAAACAAAACATGAACATGTTCAATATCAATATGTCGCCACACTCAATGCATTTGCCAGTGTCAAGTATTTGGATTCTTCAAAATTAAAAATTTTCATGTTTTTAAACAAAGTCAAGTCATCCACTGTCCACAGTCACGACTACGCAATTCAAGCTGTAGTCACTCCATGAAGTCAGTTAATTCCGTGACTACAGCTCCAGTGTTCCAGTAAAACCGGTGGATGCTTTACTGGAACTTGAGCAGAGATTGAAAGGAAATAGGAAAATGCACTTTTCACCACTTTGCTTCACTTGCCCACACCCATGTACATAACCGAATACTTAACATGTAATAATCCACCATTATTACTCATTAACTCTCAAAGTAACACGAATAAAACAATAAAAACAAAAAGGGCTATGTGACATTGTTGTTTTCCCGCCAATCACTCCAAGTGCTCATTAAGAGGGTAATTTATTTCAATGTTTGAGTTTTGAGTTTTAACTCAAACATAGAAATTTAAAACACTTATAAAATAATCAAAATGTCGGAATATAAAAGCGATATATCTTGAGAGACATTTCCTGTCAGTCGGTGCCAGGAAGCTCGTATGTCAGTACAGCATTTTAATGTTACACTGCCTATACAAGTTTCCTCCAACTAGTGTGTATTATTTTACATTAGAAATATTAAATTTGTTTTTAGAATGCAATAATTTTATCATTGTTCTTACATAAATAAATTTTCAATATACTTATAATAACTACAAACAACTATTGTTTTTAATTTTAATTGTAGAAAGGTTTTATCCTTGTTGCGCTAAAGATGGATGCTTAGGGAAGAGAAAGGTCGGCCATATTATTCTAGTTGGTCTTGACCACCACAAATAAAAATGGCGCGCTACAAATTTGAGCGTAAAATATATAATTCTAGATAGGAACTCATCTGACATCATACGATATAATTGAAGTTTTTAGTGTTTATATATATACCTAGTCAGGTCATAAGTATTGTCACACAGTAAAAACTTTTCTTTTAGAATGCTGGCCACAAAAAAGTTTATTGAATTAGAATTTCGAATTGTTCATGAAAATAAAAATGTATAACTTTTAGAATTTTACTCATTTTTAAATATGGAGTGGACGCTTAAAGAAGACCGTGTTGCAGTTATTGCGTTGCATCGTTGCGGTTACGCGCCAATTCAAATTTTTAACATACTGAAAAATTTGAATATTACCAAAAGATTCGTTTATCGTACCATCAAACGATACAATGAAGACTCTAGTGTAGATGACAGGTCAAGAAGTGGTCGCCCTCGGTCTGTTAGGACTCCAGCAGTGATAAAAGCTGTGAAGGCACGAATTCAAAGAAATCCCAAACGTAAGCAGAAACTGTTGGCCCTTCAGATGGGGTTAAGCAGAACCACGGTGAAAAGGGTGTTAAATGAAGACTTAGGGCTTCGGGCATATCGAAGAAAAACAGGACATCGTTTGAATGCTCGTCTAATGGACATGAGACTGAAGAGATGCCGCGCTTTGTTGAAGCGGTACGCGGGAAAAAAATATCGGGAAATTCTTTTTTCGGATGAAAAAATGTTTACCGTAGAAGAGAGCTACAACAAACAAAATGATAAGGTGTACGCACACAGTAGTGAAGAAGCGAGCAACCGTATTCCGCGTGTCCAACGAGGTCATTTTCCATCCTCGCTCATGGTATGGTTGGGAGTTTCTTATTGGGGCTTAACAGAGGTACATTTTTGTGAGAAAGGTGTAAAAACGAATGCTGTTGTGTATCAAAATACAGTCCTGACGAACCTTGTGGAACCTGTTTCTCATACCATGTTCAATAACAGGCACTGGGTATTCCAACAAGATTCGGCGCCAGCTCATAGAGCGAAGAGCACACAAGACTGGCTGGCGGCGCGTGAAATCGACTTCATCCGGCACGAAGACTGGCCCTCCTCCAGTCCAGATTTGAATCCGTTAGATTACAAGATATGGCAACACTTGGAGGAAAAGGCGTGCTCAAAGCCTCATCCCAATTTGGAGTCACTCAAGACATCCTTGATTAAGGCAGCCGCCGATATTGACATGGACCTCGTTCGTGCTGCGATAGACAACTGGCCGCGCAGATTGAAGGCTTGTATTCAAAATCACGGAGGTCATTTTGAATAAACTTTAATGTCTTAAGAATCTATGTTTTGTTAAGTTCATTTTGGTATATGAATGGTTACATAATTAATAAACTTGTTACAATTATTTTACATTAAACATGTGACAGAATTTATGACCTGACTAGGTATATATATATATATATATATATATATATATATATATATATATATATATATATATATATATATATATATTATATATATTGGGACCGATTACGTAATATTATTTTATTTATATAATACTTATACAATCATAATAATTGCCAGTTTTCATTATATTTAATACCGAGAGGAATGGCGTGCATTGGAAGAGACCTACACTCAGCATTGGGTGGTTAAAGGTTGAAAAAGAAGAAGAAGAAGATTCTGTTTAGTATACAAATAGTTGTGGTACACCTTTTTTTGAGGTAGAAATATTTGAAACCCACCCCACCATTTGAGAGCTCAAGATGAGATAGTGTGGGACTCCCGCGAGATGCATGTTGGTGGTATACCAACTAAAACTATCCGTGTTCCTCAACTGCCAGACGCCTGGGGAAAGGGATACGCTTTCACGTGCGTGTCCAAGCTGTGGGACACCTGGCAGGAACGAGTTGTATTCCGTTACTCGAATTTACATTCCGTTTCTCCGTTTCGTGACATATTACATTTCATTACTCGAATCATCAACCTTTTGTTTAACAGTCGGTTATTAGCCACTTGCGCTACATATGTATCAGACTAAGAAGCTAAACAGTGGTGTAATTAATATACGTCATACATCAAATAGTAATATTTATTGAAGCCTTCCTGAATACCTACCTCAACACGTACCTAATCCTGTGTTACCTGTGTTGAAAAATGCTTTAAAAATATAATTAATCCAATTATAATTCAATGACAGTAATTAATTCGATGACATTTATTTTTAAATAATACTGACATACTTTATATTATCTTTATGGACATTACAGGGAAAGAGTTTAGAGAGCACAAAAATATTATATAAAATATATAAAATAATTTAATGTTAAGATTTTTATTTTTTAGGTTTGTAAACAAATTGTATGCCAGAAATGGCGAAACGTGTTGTACATTTATAAAATTTGAACAAGTCACCTATGTATTCACCATGTTTCTTACAAATAAAGATTATTATTATTATTATTCTTATTATTAATACTTCAAATTGTAATCAAAGTTAGGCTTCGATTTGTTGTACTTTAATAAGTAAATGAAAGCTAAATTTTGAGACTCTTCAGTTAATCATTGGAGTAGGCTAGATTAATTTTGACCCTAGACCTTGGTGGGAGATGCGTGTTTAAGACAGACTACGCACAGGGAATTCATACTGGCAAAAGTGTCACTAATTACCGAATAGCCATGTTCACACATTTTTTCTTGTTCTTAGGCGCGGAACAAACCAGCAGATGGCAGTGGTCACGTCAACCAGAAGAATGCAGCCGGACAGAAAGCTACTCCTCCATGTCAGAAAGGTAGAGTAATTAATATTGTTAAATAATATTTCCTTCTGATGTTCCTTATTTCTTTTATTACTGTAGGACAGCAGAAAAGCTTCCGGTCCACTTCGTAATTAGCAGTTACCGTCGCCTATGGGTGTTTGAAACGCCAGGGGCACCGCTAACACGCTGCCATCAATGTAATGATACTGGAACCTGATCACTTATGGAACATAACACATATTCAAAAACCAGGGGTGATTGCCATCCAGACGGGATTGGAGGAGACCTACCACGTAGTTAGAGTGGTTTGTTTATCACCTTTTACGACAGGCCGACCCCGTCGCAGAGGTCAGTATTCTTTATCCGCCCCTGCACAGATAAATGCCTAAACATTTTCAGTGAGGTATTAGTAAATATTGTTAACTTTTGTTAATTTTATTAGTTAACTTGAAAATGCGACTGTGAATTTTAACATTAACTAAAATAATTGTATCAAAACCAAAAACTCTTTGTCAATTCTTTTCTTGTTAATGATTCACTACTTTCATTCAAACATTAACTAGTTGTCTACATATTTTATAATTACCAGTGATCAATAATCTTCAAGGGGCTATCAACCTGCTCTCTCCATAGTCTGACTACACTATTGCCTAGGTGCATCTACGAAAGGCGGGCCAAAGACTCCAGTCAAGCCATCGGCACAAAAAGGGGCAGCGAAGACAGCGCCACCAAAGCAAGCAGCGGCTGCAGCCGTAAAGACTCCTCAGGGCAAAAAAAAGAAAGGGCACAAACATCAGCAGTATGAACTTATCGTAACTATTAATTTGGTAAGTTATCTTACATATCAAAATATTGAATTCTATGTTTACGAATAATACCCATTAAAGTCAATCATTCAAAATAATTTCTTTAAAAAGTATAAAAAGTATTACAAAATAAAAGTTTATATTTAAGACATAGGAATATCATCTGATAAAGCAATGTTATAATTTTTTGTATACCTCTATGAAAATAATTGAATATTTACATAATATTATTCAATGTTTGCTTCAGTTTTCGAGTCCTATTAAAATTTTTCATGTCCCTAACTTTTAGGTAAATACTTAAAAATTAAAATTATTATCTCATAACTACAGCTATTTAGCTTCATTTACAGATGTTTTCATAAGGTATCGTTTATTTATTATACATTTATGCGGCCGGGGTCGGGTTGTCGTAGAAGGCGACAAAATACCCACCCTAGCTACGTAGTAGGACCTCAAGCCCGTCTGGATTTTGACCACCTTTGGTCTTAAGTATGCCGCCCTAATAACCTTGTGTTGTGTTCCGGCATTAGTGACCCAAGTTCCTGTACCCTTATGCGACTGCAGCGTGTTCACGATGCCACTGGCGTTGCAAACACTCATAGGCGACGGTAACTGCTAAATTCTAAGCGGGCCGTCAACATGTCTGCTGTCCTATAGCAATAAAAAAAGTATAACACGGTTGACGAAATATCCGGTACAGTTATTAAATCATATGCAGTTGTATCCATTCTCCTCAAAAAATTAATTTTTATTTAGGTACATTATCCCCGTCATTTATATCTAAAAAATCCTGTTATATAGGTTTTTACCAAGCGTAAGAAGTTTTTTAACAATTTATTTTACATTATTCATCGAAAGAAAACTATAAACAAATCCATAAATCTTAAAAATTTAAAGTCACCATATTACGATTATATTATACAGGTATTTGTAGTTCACACCTACAGCGTAGACTAGATTTATTACAGGATATTTATTTTTCAAGGGAACATAATACCAACATTCATAAAAATTTAATGGCATATACGTAAATCATTTTCATCATACAATTAAAATATTCTTGTCGACAAGAATATTAAAAACGCGCTGGACAGTGTCCTACGCGAGTGCGAGCGATATAAGCTATAATATAAAATTCTCGTGTCACAATGTTCGTTCCCGTACTCCTCCGAAACGGCTTGACCAATTCTCGTGAAATTTTGTGAGCATATTGTAGGTCTGAGAATCGGCCAACATCTATTTTTCATACCCCTTAGTGATAAGGTCACTATTCCACGCGGACGGAGTCGCGGGCACAGCTATAAAAAACAGCAAGTCCGTGGACTAAAACTAGTTATAATTCTTGTTAATGAAAAGGGACACTTTATTATAGAATTTTCATATGTTTTCACAATCTCATATTTTTTATATTACACTTATTGTTAAAATGTTGCAATTTTATTTGAAATTTAGATTACTTACTAACACTTTCAAATTATTTTGCAAAGGTAATATTATAACTACTGCTTCTTTCTTGATTTTATTGAGGTTAATTGTGAAAATGTTAGTTTTATTGAACGTAACTGTAATGACTGTAATATCTTCCTAATCCGTAAAAAGAAGCTTGTTTGAAGACTCTATTGCATAAGAAGAAGCACAAAGTATTTTTTAAGTTTGTTTTATTTAAATTTTGTGGCTATGGTAGCCTGTAAAATTATTTGTAAATATTTGCTAAATTTGCAGGCAGATCTCTTTGTCTTTAGCTATAAAACATTGAGAGATGTTGCAAATTTTAAAGGCCTGGAGAATAAATTTTTCCACACCAAAATATATATTTTTAATATCTTCCACTGAAAATTGTCATCCTTTTTAGTCAGTAAAACCAGACTACAAAAGCCAAACTTCAATAACTATAAACATCAGTCGTTTAAAACCAGCATGCTATTTAGTTTAAAATTTTTGGAAATATATTTCATTATAGTGAAGTAAATTAAAAATCTTATTCAAGTCATCGCGTTATATCATCAATGTAGGACCGATTTTTAAAATAACATATTTTATGAGCGTTTGATGTCTTTTTGGTGTTGTTATAGTTTTTTAATTGTATGTTCTTTCGTCAGGTGAGCTTTAATTTTACGAGACATATTTTATAATAATGGCTCTTCATTTTATCTACTCTCCACTTGTAATATACGGTTATTTTTGATTGTGAAAAATCTTCCGGGTAGCTATCTTTATAAGAATTTAAATCGTTCAACGCATAATATTTACCCTCTCTATTTGATTTTATGATTTGTACCATTTGTATTAGCATTAATGTAGATATTAAAACTACTTATTCTCATATTGATAAGAAGTGTTCTTCTGTTTCTAATACCATAATCCACCCCATAACACGGTAGATTAGTTCCGTGTTATACGACTAGTAAAACTAGTTGCACGTGCATTCTCGTATAACGCGGTATGTACAATTGACTCATGTTTAACTTTTCTCCTTAAAGGGGTTTTAAGTAAAATAAATAAATAACTAATTATGCTTGGACAATTCGCACAGCACCATCTAGTCCCAAAGTAATAGCATTTGTGTTATGGGTAATACACAACTAATAAACTACATGTATTTACTCTTTTTTGTAAATAAATACATATTATACATAAACACCCAGAGGCGAGACTGGAATCGAACCCATGACCTTCGCAAGCGTACCGAAATCCGTCAACCGCTACGACACGGAGGCTTTCAATAGTAATTTAACTTTATACGAACAAATTTGAAATAATTTGCAAACCTACGCAAAATTGATTATGAACTGTACAAATCACAAAAAAGGGGAAAATATGAGTTATACGAGAGACATGAAATCGTGTTTTAAGAGTACTTCTTGCCGATTGGATGTATTTTGTTACTTAAAATCAAAAACATGATTGACACTTACGCATAAAGAGATGCTAAAGCTTCTCCTTGTTACAATATTCAATAATGTATTTATAGATTATTGATTGAAAGCTTCAAATATAACTGGTATAAAATTCTTATTAAAAAATATAGAGAGAGTGAAGGAAAACTAAATAAGAGTAGATATAGTAATATTCTTCTTAACTTTGTACTCGTATTACAAGCCACTCTTCAAACTTTAGCAAATGCTGTCCAGATAACAGTTTTACGATCAAAAACTTATATACAAGCACGTGGTCCCTTTAATAACGTATCTTTATTTTTACAACATATGGTGTAGATTGATTTTTGTCATATTTCATAGAAAGTTACCCGTAGTACCGGCTAGAAATGAAATTCTTTTTTTTAATTCTCCTTTCTACAAGCAACAAATGAATAATTTTTTACACAGAAAGTTAAAGAGTTTTTTTTCTTTTTTAGATTTGATATCACTGTTATTTATTTATTTATTCATTACTAATGTTTATTTTCTTTTTATATTTACGTTAGGCCCACTTGCATGCTTAGTCGGGTTAAATAAATAAGTGTAGAGTTTGTAAACTCTGGGTTAGTTAATTAAAATCTTAACTCTCATTGTGCCTTGCACCACTAAAAAATATCACCGGGTTAACTAACCTGACATTTCTTTTTTTAGCTGGGAACATTGCAATATCTATGCTTTCCTATTGTAACCCAACCAAAGATGAAAAACGAAACTTATATGTCTATCTCTTTTACACTACAGCATACTGTATATAGGCTTCCTTTTTTATCCCACAATGTATGACTTTTGAAGATTTTTGTTTTAACCGTATAGTATCGTGTCATTTATTTAGTTTTATGAGTTTGTGGCGTATAAGTGATAAAATAAACGAGTTTTTAAAGAATAATGGATAACACACTACAAAATAGTATAGATAGGTACACAATATACAGCGCAACTCAACCTCAATTAATTTTGACAATTGACATTACAGTTCACTAACCCTGTGTTAGCGATTTAACCTGTCCACATCGGTGGGTTAAGATATTTAAAAGTTTAACCATAGGGTTACTCCTAACTCTTGATGGCGCAAGATAAATTATTTATTTAACCCTGTGTTAGCAGTTAACACCGAGTTAATTAAGATAACCCAGGAACGTGCAAGTGGGCCTTAGTGTAGTATTATTATATTAAATTTGAAATTTGTGGTATTCTATTGACGTGGCTTTACTTTTGGGTCGAGCGTAAGATCAACGTTGGTCAGTATTGGCTAACATACGTGTTGAGCTAGATTTTTTTATGTGAAATGTTCTAACCACATTTCTTTTTTTATCTTTCAAATGAATTTTATAAAGTAAAACTCTAGTACAGCTATTTCGTATCCGGGGAAAATAAGGTGCAGTTAGTGCCGTGTCGGAATTAAGAAGATAAGTTGACACGGGTATATGAGGTTCTCTATTACTACAACCCTAGGGTATTCACTAAAAACATCGTTGACACCGGGAGGTTTGGATTTGATGTCACTGAATCGGCTTTTGGATATGGGGTTCTTCAAAAAAGGCGTTATAAAATTTCTTCGAGACCTTAGCGTGTTGGTTATGCCTCTGGTGTTGCAAACGTCCATAGGCCATGGTGACCACCTGCCAGGGTGGGCCGTTTGCCTGTATGCTGAACTCTAGCTATAAAAAAAGGAATAGGTGTTAAGGGTTTTACTCTGTGATAATGCATAGCATATCTTCGCGTACATAGCTCCGTATGTAAGTTTAAGCTTTAGATGCAACCAGGTTTAATCTTGGAAGAAGAAAAACGTGAAGAAGTAATTTGACGACCTCCATGGCGCAAAGGCGTTTGCACACGAAAATGGCTGCAGTTCAATTCTCACCTTAGATGTTTATGTACAACCCTGTAGATTTCCGTAATAGAAAAGTATTCTATTAGTCTAGTACCCATTAGACACGCGGTCTGCTACTTACTTTACGGCTAGATGACGCCACTGTGTGAATCGTGTTCATTCTCAAATTCCAAAAATTCCAAGCGTTGTTACATCGATACTTCACCCTTATGTGTTCGTCAAACTGTATACGCTTGTGATCTTTCAAAGTGTCATATTTTATTAAACTCTTTGTAAACATGAATTATATCCCTACGCTATTAACCATAAAATGAACCATAATGCCGGGCAATAAGTTTTGTAGCATTATTTGAGTTTATTGCGAGTTGAATGGGCCATAAATGTCCGAAAGTGTTGCCGTATATAGTAAAGTTATAATGCAAATTGTAAATAACTAAATGTAAATAGTGAAATGAGTAAATGGGTAACTGGTGTCATTTGTGACCCCAAGATGTCGGTAAAGTTGAAGGGACAGGTCTATAAGACCATCATTAGGCCTGTCCTTTTATACGGCTGTGAAGCGTGGCCGGTGTTAGAGCGACACAAGCAGGAACTGCGTGTCACGGAGATGAATATGCTGCGGTGGATGTGTGGAGTGACGCGGAAGGACCGCGTTAGGAACTCCCGCATTCGCGGCAGCCTTCATGTCCGTGACATTGCGGATAAATTGCAGGAGTGTCGGCTCCGATGGTACGGCCACGTTTTACGGCAACCGGATGCTTACGTGGGAAACAAATGTCTGGCCATGCCGCTTCCGCCGGGCCCCGGCAGGAGGGGTAGACCCAAAAAGTGCTGGCTTGACGTCGTAAAGGGTGATATGCGTGCCAATGGTCTCACTACCAGGGATGCTGAAGACCGTGCGAAGTGGAGAAGAAAAAGTCGGAAAGCGGACCCCGGGCGCCGAAGCGAGAGTTTGGGCTGCAACCGGGATTCATCGCTGAGATGATGATGATGAGTGAAATGAGTAACTATACTAAATTTCAATTCACTGGAGTGAAAAATTTTACAGATGTAGTTTATTGCTGAGGAACAGCAAACAGGCTGAAGGCCCACATAACGATGATTTATTTAACATGTTAATATTTCGTGGTTAGATATTTTGTATTTTATATATTATAGATATTTCCAAAGAGTGTTTACACAGACTATGAATATGAAAAAAGGAAATATATTGACTTTTTTTAAATCAAAATACTATGTCAAAATACAATTTTTGTTAGTATATACAATATACATGTAATATACATAAATTATTTAAATATGGACAGTCGCGGACTCTGCGGACCATGGATGCAATACGCTTCCTCATCAACGTGTGGAATCCATCGACGCGGGCATTTGCAAACATGGCCGATGCGCTACAGTAGCGCGGCAGTCCCACCACCGCCCTGAACGCAGTATTATATTGGACACGTAAGGCCTCGTACGATTTGCGGGTGTAAACGTCCCATAGGCAAGGCTCACCCCACAAAGTATGACTTTTCTGTGTGTCATATTTTGGACATTTTGGTACTAACAAGTGCCAATAAACGCCATGCTTGATGAAAACATTTTGTACTCAGCTCTGGGCAGAGTACGTTATCAGACAATGATCCAACCATCGCTTACATTCATTTGCATCACTAATAAAAGTATAAATATTAATATCTATTCTTAATAATCATATTAATATCTATACATACGTATAAAGTTCTGTTCTTGACAGAATACATCGAGTTTTCTATAAAATCTTTCAATAGGATGAGCATATAAGTCTAATACATATACAACGTCAACCATACACTCTTGCGTTAAAGCACACACCGTGCCGAGACGGTGTGTGAAGTCCGCCAAGTTCTGCGCAATGTCTATTGACATGTAGACACTTATTACTAATATTGGCCTGTGATTAATTATTATTTTAATTACACAAATACGTGGATTGTTACATTGTTCGACAGACACGTTATGGACAATGTCATTTCTCCATATGAATGCAACACCACCGTGGACGCGTAGCATTCCCGCCGTTGTGTCTACGGCTGAAGTACCCGTAGCGCTACAATTACGTTGAATTTTATTCAAAAGTGATAATTCATTTGATAATAACCACGTTTCTTGAAGCGCTACTATATCCAAAAAGCAGCAAATCTATTCATCGCTTAACATTTTTACAATTAAATTTTTTTTTCAGTTTAATCAATTAATTATTTATTTAAACGTGTGTATTTGCCGAACTGTTACGTTTTTACTTATAAATTTAGGTCGGAAATTAATAAATCGCCTTAATAATATTCCTTCGGGCCATATGTTCTCGTCAAGGAAAAGGTGTAATTTGTTTTGAGATACAAACAGCTCACATGCATTATGTTCTTTGGTCTTCTTAATATTCACCTTCTTACTAGTTTACTTAATAGTAAGTTAACGTCACCTTTGAAGAAGAAAGAAAAAAGGTTTATTTAGAGTTATAAACAATACATATAACTATAAAAAATACACACAAGAATAACTATATTAAATATTACATTTGTCAGTTGTGGTAAGCTCTAAATTGGCTCCAAGCTCAGCAAATGCTAGTTTTAACAACCAGCGCTGGTATTCCGAAAGAGCCATTGGTGAATTTAATAATAAAGGATGGATGTTTGCGACGCTAGGGACACCACGAACAGGCTATTATCCGCGTAGAGTTCCTGCACGCCTGGGTCACTAATGCCTGAACACAACACTAGTTTAATATGGCGGCATACTTAATGTTCAGAGGTGGTTGCCATCTAGACGGGCTTGGGGCCCTACCACCAATGTTTTGTCGTTTTATCGCCTTTTATAACAGATCAACCCCGACTGCACGGATCAATAATCTTACTGCGCTCTGCAAGGAGAAAATTAAATGTAAATACTAATTTAGCGTCAAATTTTGTTTGTGTAATAATTTTAGTTGTACTATAAGATATATAATTCGATACATTAATATAACCAACGGGATTTCACAAGTTGCTGCTACACGACTCTTTAACCATTTTATTAGGGAACTAGCTGTGTCCGCGACTCCGTCCGCGTAGAATAGTGACTTTGGGCAGCATTTTTAGGATATATCTTATGGTTTATTTTGGATTACAAATCCTATAAACCCTAAAATATAAATAAATGAAATATACAAACTGCGTTCGAACCTACAAAGTCCAGCCTAAGCTGAACCCTATTTTATATGATTGATGAAATAAATATGAAGTCAACTTAAATTGGATTATATAAAATCCGAAACTGATCATTTTTAACTAAAACCATTTTTTTTTTCTAAAAGTAGACTAAGTTACTCCTTGTTACATCAGCTATCTGCCAGTGAAAGTCCCGTCAAAATCGGTCCAGCCGTTTCAGAGATTAGCCGGAACAAACAGATAGACAGACAGACAAAAATTATAAAAAATGTTGTTTTGTTATATGTACCGTGTAAACATCCAAATGCACTTAGTAAAAAGCGGTTATTTTAATATTACAAACAGACTCTCCAATTTTATTTATTTGTATAGATAAAATCGGGTTAATTATTCAGAAGTGTGAGCTCCGAATGACTTGAAAAATGTGTCTAAATCGCCGCGCACATTGTTTATTTGGTTTTGAATCAGAAAGTTTTAAGCATATAAACCATAATGTATTCATAACTATTTCTTACATAATATAAAGGTGACTGGCGATCCAATATCTATTTTAAAATCGGTAGCAGAATTACGCCACACAGAATATTATTGCAATTGTAAGAAACTAAAAGATTGCTATTAATTTATTTCTTCAGGCGCAATATGAATATAATTTTTTTTACTAATATCTCAATATTAAATCCGTATACCATATATTTTAAATTACTTAAATTGGGATTTCAATTATAACTGTACTCTTTCGAGTTATTAAGAAAAAAACTTCACAAGAAGCTATTTTTAACAGACTCTATTTTGTATAGTATAAGGTTCAATATGAAACAGAAATATTTTATGTATCTATATTGCGTAAAGGCCGATAATGACTCTATAACTTTCCTGCGTAAATGCGACACGACACGTTCCTGATGATGTCCACTATCGTGCCAAGATGACGGAAAACATGTATTTATTCTACAATGGTCACATTTTGATCGAACATTTTGCGTACTGAAATATCAAATGAATTACTAACATAATAATATCGGAATCATATGTACCTTAGAAATCATCTACTGTGCTGAGATGAAACCTCTATACGATGTGATACGTAATAGTTCCATATAAAAAAAATTCTAACCAGCTAATATTAAAGAAAAACAAATGTGTTTCTCCTCTTTGTATGCAAGGAATTGTAATTGTCAGATCGTAAATAAAATTAATACTGTAAAAGCCTTTATTATTGAATATATACATTAGTATGGATTTGAACTACACTCTGTTATTTTACCAAATAACAAACCAATACGATTAATCACTATGCTTAAAGCACTTATGAGCTACGTGAATGAATGAAAACAACGCGCCTAAAAAAGTTTTCATTTCAAAAACTCAACTGTATTTCATTGTTATAAAGTCGCAATATAATAATTTAAGTTTATTACTTAGTTATTTAAATAATTTATATACATTATTTATTGAAGTGAAACTTCTTTGCACGCATGAGGGTAAAATTTTTACAGATGAAACGCAACATTAGCCTCACGAAGATGTACGTTTCTTTTGCTCTAGTAATGCCAACCTTATTAATAATGGCTTATGGATTATTGAAGTGTTCTATAATGTAATTTTAGAATGATTGCATTGCATTACTTATACATATCTATTCGAATTGCCACTTTATTGCAATAAAATATAGTTGAGTTTTGTTTAATAAGATATAAAATAATTTAATTTTCATAAATTCTCTTTTCTAAATTATTTAGAAAATTTAAAAATTAGTTTGCCAAATAAGTTTCACTTCTGACATGTGTACTTTGTACGCACGCACTTTTTTTCTTTAATATTGCTACTTTACATGCAATTCTTATAAAGAAACGTAAAAATATACGACCATTGTAGAGCAGCCCGTTTGTTGTTGTAGCCACAAAAATAATTTAAATATAGAAGTGTTCTACTAATAATCCGAGCTGACAATGTCGCTTCGAACGTCTCGCCAGCCAGTTTGATAACATTAGAAAAATAAATTAAACACGCGCGTTCCAAAAACCAAGTGACATTTTAAATTAAAAGTAAACAGTGCTTAATGGACAGTGTTTAAACATTTAAAGAGTTTCTTTACTTTTTAATTTTGTGGAAAAACGAGCAAATGTTCCAATGACACTGCCTAAAAAAATATAAGTGTAATTCTGTTTTTGTAAACACTATTGAATTGTGTTTTGTAAACGTATCTGGTTACTTATTATGAAATTTATAGGCCTACATACAATTTCGTTGTATCTACATTAAAAAAATTACCGGGACACTTGCTACTTATGTTGAGCTACTGCTTTATTATTGAAAAAATTATCAATTATTATGTGCATATTTCTTTATATTAATTAGTGTTATTGTTTATGTAAATAACATAAATGTTATAGTATTATAATTTTTTAAAAGCAAAAAGAGACATATATAATATTCCTTCTTCTTGAGGGACGTGGTTATCGTCGTCTACGTATTTTTGCAACGGAATTGCTTATGTGCTGATCTAAAAGGCTGAGAGAATAAATATTATTTATTAGTTATAAAATTACTGATAAGTTTAAATTGGTAATAAATAATCAAAATCATTATTTTTAGTATAAAAAAAAGTAGATTTACGTGAGAGTTTGAGTGATAAAATAAATCGTGATGGCAAAAATCATCACTACCGATGACATTTACAATAAAGAATACAGAAGATTACGACGCTTAACCAGCGATTTGGCGATACGGCAAGTCTCTGTACGTAGTAGAGTTATTATAATATAAACTAAATACTCGATTAAGTAAAATACACGACTTATTTAAAGCAAAATTAAAATTTATATATGATATTATAATCTTACTTT
This sequence comes from Malacosoma neustria, assembly GCA_963693495.1. NCBI lineage: Eukaryota > Metazoa > Arthropoda > Insecta > Lepidoptera > Lasiocampidae > Malacosoma > Malacosoma neustria. Next base: position 16,256,240 of record OY856386.1, read on the forward strand.
ACATTTTAGGATCTACAGTTAATTAATTTATACATCTATACAAATAAATAAAATTGGAGGGTCTGTTTGTAATATTAAAATAACCGCTTTTTACTAAGTGTATATGGATGTATACACGGTACATATACCAAAACAACATTTTTTACAATTTTTGTCTGTCTGTCTGTCTGTTTGTTCCGGCTAATCTCTGAAACGGCTGGACCGATTTTGACTGGACTTTCACTGGCAGATAGCTGATGTAACAAGGAGTAACTTAGGCTACTTTTATTTTAGAAAAAAAAATAGATTTTGTTAAAAATTATAAGTATTGGAAATTAAATAACTAATTTAAGTTAACCTCAGATTTATATCATCAATCATATAAAATAGGGTTCAGCTTAGACTGGACTTTCTAGGTTCGAACGCAGTTTGTATGTTTCATTTATTTATATTTTAGGTTTTATAGGGTTTGTAATCCAAAATAAAGCATAAGATATATCCAAAAAATGCTGCCCAAAGTAGTGACTGTGTGTAGTGATGTAATAGTGATTCCACGCGGACGGAGTCGCGGGCACAGCTAGTATAATATATATAATAAAATAATCCTAAGGCTGCAATAACTGCAAGCTTTTCAAGTTGTTCATTTTTTACACTATTTGTTTTATACAAAGCAGCACGACAAAATGAAAATGAAAAAATGAATAAAGTGACCACTTTTTTTCCTATGAACTAGAAGCCTTTTATCACGCTCTAAGAGCAAGCTGGGGGGGTCCTGTTTTTCAATGTCCACCATGATCCTATAAAACTATTATAATAACTACGCATTTTTAAAGTGATAACTTCTTATGGGAGGGTAAACTGCTTCGTTATGTAATGCGTTACGGGTCCAGTTTGTCTGGCTTCCCTTTCTCTCACTCTAACCCACAGCGTTATAGTACTAGAGTTTTTTTTAAGAAGCAATAGCCGCCTGACTCAATATTTTTCTTTATAAAAAAATATTGTGAAAAGAAATATAAAGAAAAACATTAGGGATTTTTGGTTTTTTAAATAAATAACCTTTCCGTACATTATCATATTAATATACATAAAATTTAAGTAATAACCTAAGCTTTTCTCAAGTTAAACAATATGAATATTAAATAGTTCAACTTAGATTAGTTTGCGTAAAATAACGTAATAAATACTTAATTCTAATAACATGTAATATTTAATTCTTATAAATATAAGAATTAATATTACAGGTAGCTATAATAGTCTACAAGTAGTCGATTTCTGATCCGAAAACGGTGCTACTACGTTTTACCCGAAAACCAGTTACATGGATTTTTCGTTCTTCGTAGCAGATCGTAGCATACATATTGTTACATTATGGTTGAATGGCATCACACAAAACTTAATGAATATTAATATTTTACTTTTTCAGTCTGAATATGGCCTTACAGAGGAACAAGTTGCAGGTAAATATTTATTTATTTAATTATGAGTAATTAGTAAAGATATATAGAATCATATAGCTAGTTCTAATTTGTTCATTAAAATTATATAATAATAATAATAATTTTATTTATATATATTTTATTTATTTATATATATATATATATATATATATATATATATATATATATATATATATATATATATATATATATATATATATATATATATATATATATATATATATATATCAATAAGGTGGATGCTATTTTTTATATTTTATTACCAATTCATAAACTTCTTATTCGGTTTCGACTATTAATTAAGAAACCTTTTCATAATGGATTCCTTAAGATGTATTTGTAGTATTACAGTGCAGTCCTCATCATCTTTGCGTTATATCCTAGTTGCAATCCTAACTTTCGCTTTAGTGCTCGGGGTTCGGGTCTGCTGATATTAGTCTGTTCATTATTAATTTAGTAGGTTCTGACTTTTACTTTTTGAACTGCCTCCTTTTACTTTTTGAACCCCCCAACCCCGAGGGGAAGCTGTCGTTAGAATCTTGTCCATTATTGACTAAATTATTGAGTGAGGTTGACTTGGGCCTAGGAGATGTCCCTTTATATTATGCATATACATGTATTATCACATTGGATATCGAATGTCTTTACTTTATACTTTTAATATTATATTGTAGACAGATATTTATGGTATATTAGAAACATCATACAAATTATTGCTCAAATGCCAATTTTATCGCTAAAAGCAATATATTCCAGACAACGCAGATCAAGTTTAATTTTACATATTATGAGAAGCTAAAGCAATGTACAATATTAAATATTTATATCGGTAAATACAGGTGCACAAATAATTGAATTTTACGAATATTTGTAAAAGACATTGACAGAGGCATGAAATTATAATAATCTAAAATACATATGTAATATAAATACATATGATAATTTGAATATAACTAATAAATTAATAAGAATATTGAATACATATGTTTAAATTTAAATGTCCAAAATCAATTATTTGTTTACTAGAATTTAAAGAAGCATTCATGCTCTTCGATAAGGACGAAGACGGAACCATCACAATGGCAGAGCTTGGTGTCGTCATGAGATCCCTTGGCCAAAGACCCTCAGGTATTTATATATATCAATGATGACAGTGCACTAAGTAAGGACTATAACACCCCATGATGTCCACTGCTGGGCTTGGATGCCCCCTAGGGGGAACGGGTAAACCCGCCACACTTGTCTAAGGCGGATTGGTGTGTTACACATACCGGCGATCTCGATATGTTGGTTTCCTCACGACTTTTTTTACATATACATTATATACATTTTATATAAAATAATACGTGTATTAACAAATATTTCTTATTTGAAATTACTTGAAAATTTTTATATAAAATTGTAAATATTATTTAACGCATCGAGTTTATAGGACCGATGCAACTAATGATTGTGCATCGCTAAAATTCGTATTTTGGCAGCGAATATCTGTTTACCAGAGGAATGTTCTGAATAATAAAACATTTACAACAAGGGCAGAAGTAGATCAATTTACCAATTTTATACACTATTGCCATTTCTCTAATTTAAAAAGAAGGTAAGGCTTCATCTAAAATCTATGGTATGCGTGCCATACATAATCGATTGCTAGTAATAAATATACACATCAAAAAAGTCTAAGCAACATGTACTAATTTAAATTTTAGGGTGGTTTTCATTTAATTTTATGAAAAAAACAAAACATAATCGAAATTTTTTTACAACCAGCCAGTATGTCATCAATAACAAAAAAGTTTACATACCTATGCACTTTGAGTGAGTAAAGACTTAGAAATTAATTAGTATAAATGGTAAATTTATAATATCATGCATGTGTTGCTTAGACTTTTTTGATGTGTTTATATTTATACATTGAAATAACAAGAAAACGTAGGCCCCGGCGAGATTCGAACTCACGATCTCCTGTTTACTAGACAGGCGCTTTAACCAACTAAGCCACGGCGCCGATGACTACATATATCAAAATATCAATATCTAAGAGTATTTTTTATTATAACTAGAGTAACATTTCTTCTTTTATATTCTACATTTATTTGTAGAAAGGGCCAAAGAAAGCCCATTAATCGTGGCCCGCAAATTGAAATGTCCAACCCATTTTAGATGTGTTGTGTATTCATTCGTTTGGGAGCCACAAGATTGAACATTTTGTAAATTATTTATTTGCGCATTGTATGTTATATTGTATTAAAATCATTGTTATTTGTACAAATACTCTTTGTATCTGAGAGTGAATAGCTCTACTGGAACTCCTTCTAAAGAGTGTTTAGTACGAGTAAGATGGCAGTCATCACTGTAAAAATAATGCAGCCACATAGATTACATTCTCTTCGTGCAGGGCCGGGTAATAAATACTAACCTCTGAGGCCGGGGTCGTACAACCCTAGATGGTAGGGCCCCAATCCCGTCTGGATATCAATCACCCTTGGTCTATAAGTATGCCGCTTTAATAAACGTGTGTGTGTTGTTTTCCGAAATTAGTGACCCAGGTTCCTGTGTGTTCGCGATGCCCCTAGTATCGCAAACATCGATAAGCGACCGAAACTGCTTATATTAAGTAGGCTGCCAACCTGCCTGCTGCTCCTCAGTAATAAAAAAAATCATAATGCGTTGACGCAAAAATACGTTAAGGTGTTTTTTCGTGTGACCACAATCAGTGCAGCCGATTTTTTTTAGGAAGGAGAATTTAAAAAAAGAAGTTTTATTGTAAATTAAATAATTTGATTATTTTCTTATTCACAACTTGAAAAAAACTTGATTCTAAGACAAATTAGTAGAAATCCAGAAATGTATGAGTAAAAGATATTTTAAAATATTTCAGAAACGGAGCTAAGAGACATGGTCAAAGAGGTAGACCAAGATGGCAACGGCACCATTGAGTTTAACGAATTCCTCCAGATGATGTCCAAGAAGATGCGTAGATCTGATGGAGAAGATGAACTTAGGGAGGCATTCAGGTAATTTCCATTTCTAATAAATTATTTATTAAAAAAATTTTTTTAATGTTCTGAGCTCGTTTTCCATTTTGGCTTGAGTATCCATTCAGAGAGAAGATTTAACGCTAAGTAGATGATATTTATTAAGATTTTACATCACATTACATTAGTAGCTGTTGTTTTAAAAAATTATAGTGCCTTTTTATAAAATGTTATCTTAATAAAATGCACTTTTATTCCCTTTTATTCCCTTTATATATGTACTAATATTATGTATATCAAGAAATATTTATATATTTAAACACGATCGACTTCGCAAGATAACTGTTCTCAACTCCTTTACTATGATAGGTTGTCAGGAAGATCGCTATGAACAATACAGCCTCTTGTTATTTAATATTGTATGAGTTTTCATTTTCCTTAAATGTTGTTAATAAAAATAGTTAAGTTTTCTACGTGGTAGGGCCTCAAGCCTGTCTGGATGGCGACCACCTTTGGTCTTAAGTATGCCGCCATAGTAACCTTGTGTTGAGTTCCGGCATTAGTGACCCAAGTTCCTGTACCCTTATGGGACAGCAGCGTGTTCATGATGCCACTAACGCTGCAAACATCCATAGGCGACGGTAACTGCTAAATTCCAAGCGGACCGTTAGCCTGTCTGCTATCCTACAGCAATAAAAAAAGTTAAACAATAAAGAGTTATCCATCTGTATTAATAGTTTTATTGCTTCTTGTTTTTTCAATGATTCAATATATAGTTACATTAAATTTCGATGTGGGATGTAACCAGGGTTAGTCCAGTTCAGTCCTGACTTAGGGTCTTATATAACGATGTTTTTATTCAATGGTATCAAAATTTTGAAAGCTCAAATTTCACTTCTGTCAAAGTTACAGCCTGTATAAAAACGAGCGGCGCTGGCACAGTTTTTCTTTAGGTATGAGAGCTTGTATAAACCAAATTTAGCTAAATCTATTAGGCTATGATTATTAGAAATTCTCACAAATGACACACAGTTAACTCGGCATGTGTCAATTTTACGCCTATTCCACGCTTTAAAATGTATGATTCAAATATAACTACAATCATTAGTGTCATCATTATCAACCTATTGAAATTCACTGACATAGGCCACTCCCAAGGATTGCCACAGATCCTTATCTTTGGCTCGATAATCGGAATAGAACGACTGGAATATGACGATTTTTTTCAAAATAAACATTCCTAGGGTATTCGATAAGAACAACGACGGTCTAATATCATCGGTGGAGCTGCGGCACGTGATGACGAACTTGGGAGAGCGGCTCAGCGAGGAGGAAGTGGATGACATGATTCGCGAGGCTGACCTTGATGGCGACGGCATGGTCAACTACGATGGTTAGTAGTTAGAAAATCATATGTTAGAGTCCATGGTCTGTTTATGGATTTTCACCTAGTGTTCCTTCTTTTTCTTAATCTAGTTTCCGTTTCGGAACATATAATCCAATGCATATAATAGCATATAATCATATAATCTAGCATATAACCTATTTCCAAGCTTCGTTGAGGATCAGTCGACAGGTTGGCGACCCAATAGTAAGTTACCATCCCCTATAGATGTTTGCTACGCTAGGGACACCGTAAACACGTACTCTCCTATAGAGGTACAGGAACCAGGGTCATTAATGCCAGAACACAACACATGGTTATTTGGCGGCAAACTTAAGGACCAAGGGTGGTTGCCATCCAGGTAGGCTTGAGGTCTTACCATGTAGCTAGGGTTGTTTTGACGCACTCTACGGCAGGCCGACTCGGCAGCATAGGTTCTTATAGATTCTTACTCCATCCCCGCACGGAGAAATTTTTTGAAATCTTATTTAAAAACCATAACTAAATATTTTTAATATTGCTAGTCCCAACTTATAAATGCGAAAGTGAGTTTGTTTGTTACGTTTTCACGCCTCAACTATTGAACCAATTTTGAAAAATTTCGGTATAGTCATAGATTGGACCTTGGTTTTTTAGGACATAGGTTTTTTTTAATTTATAGGGCAGAACAACGTTTGTGAGGTCAACTAGTAATATGTAAAGAGAAAAAAGAATAAAAAAATATAAAGATATTAATTTTTTTGCAAAAATAAACTTCAAGAAATGCATTTTATTTTTAAGTTAATTATTTTTTTGGTCATTTTCAGAGTTTGTGACAATATTGACGTCGAAGAACTAGTATGCAGAGAGTAGGCCGAAGAGACCTGCGCAACAGGGTCCTTATCCGGACCTATTCAAATACGGAGGGAAAGAAACTCTTATTTAAATGGAGATAATGGTAGATAATGCTTGGTGGCAGTGTATACGTACTTCAGTGTTAGATTGGTGTTCATTTAGTTATAAAATAGAAGAATCAGGTAACGTTATGAACATGTTGTTTGACCTAAGAAATATGTTGTTTGACTTAAGAAACGTGTTGTTTGGCTTAAGAAACTTGTTACAGAATACAATAAACATAGTTATATACATTTTTGTAATTGACTATTCTAAAAGATTTTATCATAACAACGGAATTCGATCAAGAACAAAAATTACGTACTGATACATTCAGCACGTACATATAATTTAAAATATGATTCTAAATTGTAATTATAATACAGTGTTAAAGTATGTAATCAAATATATTTATTATACCTATACGTATATTACATACAATAGTTTTTTATTTACTGATTGGAAATTTGTTTATTATATATAAAGCTGTGTATTTAACTGATTATAAATATATTATATAGCATTAGCAATATTCTTTAACATTTAATAAATATTATACGGCATGGTCAACTACGATGGTTAGTAGTTAGAAAATCATATGTTAGAGTCCATGGTCTGTTTATGGATATAATAATATAATATATTATATATAATACCGAGCTTCTGAGAGCTGGTGGTACTCCTGTGCTTAAAATCCTCCAGAAGCTATTTAATTCCGTCATCCTCGATGGCAAAACGCCGCAGGCCTGGCACGGAAGTATAGTGGTGCTGTTCTTCAAAAAGGGCGACAAAACCCTTTTGAAGAACTTTAGACCGATATCACTTCTGAGCCATGTTTACAAGCTGTTTTCAAGGGTCATCACGAATCGTCTCGCGCGCAGATTTGACGACTTCCAGCCTCCCGAACAAGCCGGATTCCGAAAAGGTTTTAGCACCATAGACCACATACATACGCTGCGGCAGGTTATACAGAAGACGGAGGAGTATAACCAGCCACTATGCTTGGCGTTCGTGGACTATGAGAAAGCCTTTGATTCGATCGAGACCTGGGCGGTGCTTCAGTCTCTCCAGAGGTGCCACATTGATTATCGATACATCAAAGCGTTGAAGTATTTGTATGAAAACGCCACCATGTCAGTCCGTCTCCAGGATCAGAACTCGAAGCCTATCCGACTGCAGCGGGGAGTCAGACAAGGCGATGTCATATCGCCGATGCTGTTCACTGCTGCGTTGGAAGATGTCTTCAAGCTTCTGGACTGGAACGGACTGGGCATCAACATTAACGGTGAGTACATCACTCACCTTAGATTCGCAGATGATATCGTAATCATGGCTGAAACCATGGAAGACTTAAGCCATATGCTTGATGGCCTCAATACAGCTTCCCAAGGAGTAGGTCTCAAAATGAACATGAACAAGACGAAGATCATGTCTAATGTCCATGTCGCACCTACCCCCGTAACAGTTGGGAACTGTACTTTCGAAATTGTTGACGAATACGTCTACTTGGGTCAAACGATCCAGTTAGGCAGGTCCAATTTCGCGAAAGAGGTCACTCGTCGAATCCAACTCGGATGGGCAGCGTTCGGGAAGCTCCGTAAAATCTTTTCGTCCCAAATACCGCAGTGTCTCAAGACGAAGGTTTTTAACCAATGTGTGTTGCCAGTGATGACATACGGAACGCAGACGTGGTCGCTAACTATGGGCCTTATGAGAAAGCTCATGGTCGCTCAGAGAGCAATGGAGAGGGCTATGCTCGGAGTTTCCCTGCGAGATCGAATCAGAAATGAGGAGATTCGCAGGAGAACCAAAGTAACCGACATAGCCCGGATGATTGCAAAACTGAAGTGGCAGTGGGCTGGGCACATAGCTCGAAGGACTGATGGCCGTTGGGGCAGAAAAGTCCTCGAATGGCGACCGCGTACCGGAAGACGCAGTGTTGGTAGGCCCCCCACAAGATGGACCGATGATCTGGTCAAGATCGCCGGGATAGGTTGGATGAGGGCAGCGCAGGACCGATTATCGTGGAGATCTTTGGGGAGGCCTTTGTCCAGCAGTGGGCGTCTTCCGGCTGAAATGATGATGATGATGAAATATTATACTTTTCTATATGACAAGTTAATTTAAATTATATATAATTTACTGCATTATATATACATTATATATATATATATATATATATATATATATATATATATATATATATATATATATATATATATATATATATATATAAAATAAAAATATTGTTTACTATACAATTAAAGCAATTTTTTTGTCTCTTCTACCGAAATGTTCTTTCCAATACCATAATATAATAAAATTTGAATATGGTAATTTATATTTAAAAAAGGTTTTGATGATTTTCCAGACTAAAATGTAATTAATTGTTACACGTTTAGTTTCTAATCTAAACAGACTTGATGCAATGGAAGTTTAATAGCTACGTATTTCAAACATTTGTTATTGAACGTTCATCAGGTTCACGTTCAAGTAGGCCTCTGGGTCTACTTATGAAAATTGTGAATTCTTAAAATGAACAATTTATAAAGATAGACATTAACCACGTTTTCTGATGGAGGGACGAGTTCTTTTCTATCTTCTTTTCTCTATTTTCTATTTACTTCTGTAAACCACATTCGCACTGCTTGTCAAATTGCAGATAGCCATAATTAATGCTAACATCATCCCTGAAGTGATCAGTACAAAGTTAGTTGGGATTCTATAAAAAACAAACCGGGAGCAGGGTTAACTGCAATTTCAAACCATGTTTTGATATCTAAAACACCTATAAAATGTATATGAAAACAATAATAATGGTAAAATATTTCACACAAATAGACGTAAAATAAGTAATATTTAAATAAAAAATCGTGTAATGTTGTATCAAAAAGCGAAACTAACGAATATCGCATACTAGTAACATATTTTATAATTGTTGTTTAGGTGTCTGAAATAATATAAGGAAGGGTTCTAATATGATTGGATAAAATCATTATAACTTTTTAAATGATGTATCTTAATTATTTTCAGTTCAAACATATCTTTATATATCTTTAGATTCCGATTATCACGACAACGTAGTTTGCCAGTTGTTGACGAAGCATGATTACGTGTACTTCTTCAGTCATGTTTCTGAGAAATATATTATTTGATTAGATAGTTTCACGAAATAAGTTTCTGTACATATTTCGTTATGAAATATGTTTCAAAACTTTTTTTATCAATATTTTATTATTATTAGAACCCTGTTATATAACGTTATATAGTTATTATGTACGTATACACGTTGTATGGATTGTGTAGTTTTAGAAAATAATGTGTTGAAACGAAATATTAGTTTTCGTTGTCTTCCAATACTTGGAGGCTGACTGAAAAATAATGATGAGCCAAAGTTAACACTAGTTCATTATTTATAACGAACAAAAATATTAATAAGGTAGTTAATCCATTGTGTGGGATGGGCTATGATAAAAAATATCGGTTACTTTAATATGAGTTTTTATACGAAATTATGTAAATGACTAAAATATAGCAGTGTATTGGCACAAACCCGAGAAATCCTTACCAAGTATAGTTCAAGTATGTTGTTATGTTATCAGCCAATCATGGTTCACTGCTGGATGTAGACCTCCCCAAGTTTGCACCACGAATTCCGGTCATTGCTTTTTTTAATGCTGTAGGACAGCAGACAGGCTGACGGCCCGCTTAGAATTTAGCAGTTACCGTCACCTATAGGTGTTTGCAACGCCAGTGGCACCGCGAACACGCTACTGTCCCATAAGGGTACAGGAAATTGGGTAACTAATGCCGGAACACAACATAAGGTTATTATGGTGGCATACTTAAGACCAAAGGTGGTCGCCATCCAGACGGGCTTGGGGTTTTACGTAGCTAGGGTGGGTTGTTTTGTCGCCTTTTACGACAGACCTACCCCAGCCGTAGAGGTCAGTATTCTTTCTCCGCCACTACACAGATAGAAAATGCTTTTCCCATACAACTCTGACCAGTAACCTTGCGCAGGCCATCGATCCAGTGGCCTAGGGGGTGTCCTACGCTCCGTTTGCTTAGACGCGGTCTCCACTCTAGGACACGTTTGCTCTATCGCCCATCGGCCCTGTGACAATCGTGACGGAACCATTGCCACTTCAGCTTGCATATTTTGCGATCTATATCGGTTACTTTGGTTCTCTTACGTATTTCTTCGTTGCAGGTTTTCTCCATTAGAGAAACTGAACACAAGAGAAAAATCACTTGTATTTGTTAGTAATCTAGAGCAAATAAGCAGAACTATTTTATCAATTTGGATACATATTTTTTTTAATTAAAATTCACGCACCCTCCCACAATGTTTGGATATTAGTTCGGATTTTATGTAATTATGATAAAAAAAATTAAAATAAACGTTTTAATAATATAAATTTGGATAAGAACATGAAGGGTAATAAATATATATCGCGTCTTAATAATTCCGCTTAAAAAATAAGAACCCCTGGCACTAATCGTGGCCTGAAATAAGGGGTAAGCCGACGCCCCTCTGGGCCACGAGATCGGCGGGCCAGTTTATCCGTCGGACCATACTAAATGGTATGAGAACCACGGGGTTTTTAGTGTGTAATTGGACTTTGAACATCTTCCCCGGAGTCATCTTGTTACTTCCTCAGCCCCGGGTCGGAGAAGAAAAAATATCAAATACCAGTTAGCACTTGGTAATATCCTGTATCGATCGATTTTTTAAAACATACAATCGAATGATACTTATTCCCCGACCACATATACACACACACACTACATATTTGTAAATTATACATTTTATTCTGTTATGGAATCAAACCCATGCACGACTATATAAGGCCACTTACGTTGTCAAGTCATTAAGTAGCTTTTTAATCGTAATTATCCGTTAATGTGGTGAACATTAACCATTTTGTAATATAACAGAATAGCATGAGGAATTAGAGAAATATACAATGACGCGCCGGCTTCCCGACGTATGTGCACACACGGCATATACTGCAAAGTCTTGAAGCTTTAACAAAAAAAAAATCAAACACCTGTATATAATAACTTAAAAATATCAGTTATTAATAATTATATTATAAATAGATAAAGAAATGGCACTCAAAGAGTTTTGCCTTTCATTAATCGTAAAAATGTTACACCAATAAAATAGATGCAAAAAATATTATTCTTCACATTTACTTGTTAAAGATTTGGATTGGCTTTTAAAAATATTAAAAAAATAACTATTCCTTTATATATTTTTTATTGCTGTAGGACTGCAGACAGGCTGTCGGCCCACTTAGAATATAGCAGTTATCGTCACCTATGGGTGTTAGCAACGCCAGTGGCATCGCGAACACGCTGCTATCCCATAAGGGTACAAGAACTTGGGTCACAAATGCCGGAACACAACACAAAGTTATTATGGCGGTAAACTTAAGACCAAAGGTGGTCGCCATCCAGACGGGCTTGGGGCCCTACCACGTAGCTAAGGTGGGTTGTTTTGTCGCCTTTTACGACAGGCCGACCACTGCCGCAAAGGTCAGTATTCTTTCACCGCTCTTACACGGATAAAAATTATATATTATTATAGTATATATTTAAAATCCTTTTCCAAATCTAAAAGGAAAGTCCGCTTCGCAACTGACTGGGTGCGCGAGAGAGTTGGCCAATGTACTCTCCAGGTGAAGAGTGGCAGTGGCGTTGCTGCAGGAGACTCGGTGGAAGGCCAGCAGATCCCAGTTCATAGGGAATGGCTGCAAGCTTATCTACACACCCGTGTAGATACACGGGTGTGCCTGGTGGGGAAAATTGGGTCGCCATAGTGTTCTCGGAGGAGCTCCAGGACGACATTTTGACTTGAAGCGCTGTAGCGATCGGCTTATGGTTGTGAGGGTGCTTGTTGGTGGGATAGTTACCCACTTGATAAGCGCCTACGCGCCATAGGCCGGTTGTAGCGACGCTGATAAGATAGCGTTTTGGAATCTACTCGGAGAAGTGCTTTGTGGGATTCCATTATCACAAGGGGGATCGTTTTAGGTGGTGATCATAACGGTCATGTGGGTGATGAATGTGGGGAATTTGAGCGTGTTCACGGTGGATTTGGTTATGTTAGCCGCAACGTGGAAGGAGAGGACATCCTCAATACGTATGCGGCTGCCGACCTTGCCATCGTGAACGCGTATTTCGAAAAGAGGCCCGTGCATCTCATCACTTACAAAATCGGGAGGAATGCTACCAAACTCGGCTTCCTACTCACTAGCAGACACCACATCAGCAAATTAGCCAACTGCAAGGTCATATATACCCGGTGAGAGTCTCAGTGCACAACACAGTCTTCTTGTCATTAACTTCTGCGTGGAGCCCAAAGGCAAACGTGTCGATCACCTTCAGCGCCGAATCAGGTGGTGGTTGCTTGATGAAATCAAGCACCAGGAGTTCGCCTCTGCCATCGGCGACAAGTGTGCTGGTGATGAGGGCGAACCGGTTCAAGCTTACTGGGACAGGATTCAGGCGGCTATCCTTGCGTCGGCGAGGGAGGTGCTTGTCGAGTCTAAGGGCGGACGCAAGTGTGACAAGGAGACTTGGTGGTGGAACGACACAGTCCATAGGGAGAAGAAACCCCTCTTTTCACGAAGTGGCAAGCGTCCAGATCTCCTGACAATCGCGACGCATGCCGGGTGGCAAAGCGTGCCACTATGAGAGCTGTTGCCATTACCAGACGAGACCACTTACAACCACTTTATGATAAGTTGGACTCATCTCAGAGGCCGAAGCTTATCTATAAGTTGGCACGCTTCAGGGTCAAAGCAGCACGGAATATCTAAGTGCCGCTGTGTAAAAGACCCTTTGGGCAATCTGCTATGCGAGGACATCGCGGTGAAGGAGAGATGGCGCTCGTATTTCCACGAGCTGCTGAACACGCAGCACTAAGAGGTGCAGACGCGAGATCTTCCTCCGAATCTTGATTAGTACTAGTATTTAGTACTAGATTAGTACAAGTACTAGTCCCACTGGTAACGCCTGCAGATGTCCAGAATTGTCTTCGCCGCATGAAGAATCGGAAAGCTGTTGGATCCGATGGAGTACCCATCGAAGCCTGGAAGGCGATGGGCTCTCGTGGTGTGGGCATCTAAACCGACCTTTTCAACCGGACACTCCTCACCGGTACGATCTCGAGCCAATGGAGACTGAGTATCATTACTCCAGTCTTCAAAGGCAAGGGGTCTGTGGAGGAGTGCAGGAATTACCGAGGTATCAAGGTCATGTCCCACACCATGAAACCCTTGAAAGGGTTATCGACTCTCGGATTCGACAGGAGTTCACCGTCTTCTAACTCTTCACTTCATGATTTCCTAATTTCGTGATATTTGACGATTAAGCCTAGTATTCATTAAACTTTTACGTATGGGGTTTATTGTAAATTGTCTTCGATACATCTGAAAGTGACGCACAATTGTATGCAATGTCATAAATTTAAATGTGCCGGTTATTTAAGTTCTGCTTTTCTTTTTGTATCACTAGGTCGATTCGTCTTACAAGTGTATGGGGTTTCGTGGTATGCGGTGGTGTGACTAAAAGTCTGTATATTATCACATTTCTATATTATGCATGTTACATGATAAATAACTTATGTAATAAGTACAATAATGCGCGTGCGACGCGTCTTCATGGATGTCACACGCAATGTCAAAGTGCGTGTGTGTACCGTTTCCGTGTCGGAGTTTGCTGATGCAGGAAAGCTTCTCGCTAGTACTATCACTCAGTTATCGAGTAGTCCGACACCAGTGAGAGTATGTACGCCACAAGCGCATCAGCAAGCAAGCGTGCTTCTGAAGCTAATATTTTCGATTCTGGCACGTTGTTTATTTTATTCCTTATTTTTTTCATCCACAAGGCATTCGATGCCTTTCCCTTCATCCTTTTCTTGAGTAAAGAGTCTAAATAAGAGAGACTTAAAATTTGGATCAATTTTACTTTCTATATATCTTTTTAAATTATAATACTAATGAATATCGGGTAGAAATCGATTAAATCGTTTTATCATTCATCACTCTATTTATTTTTTTATTAACACAACTATATTTAATCACTATTTACTATTTCAAAATAATTGTAATAAAAGTACAATAAATTAAGGGATATGTTATATTTATTTATAAAATTGTTGATATTGTCAATTTTATCAAAATTTTATATCATGTGTTTTTCATATCATAAGTGAATAAAATATAATTTTATTCATTTATCCATTTATTTAATTATAGCCAGTATTTTTATTATATAATATACAATGAATGCGTATATTTTTTTTATTACAGTATAAAGCTTCTATATTGTAAAACTCATATTTTCGTTTTATAACATCGCCGTTTAAATTCTCATTACACTAATCAAATTTAAATCTTATAATCGCGATGGGTGAATTCATTTTAACAATAAATGACCAACAATCCTAGAGCCCTATACTGCTATGGGACAGCAATGTGTTCGCGGTGCCCCTAGTGTCGCAAACATCCATAGGCGACGGTAACTGCTTAATAATAAGTGGACCGTCAGCCTGTCTTTGTCCCACAGCAATGAAAAACAGCTTGGTCAATATTAACATCGACTAGTGTATCTCAACTTAAATTTAGACATTCACAGTAAAACAGTAGAAATTACTTTGATTTAGATATATAAAAATACTAGCTAAGCATAGTATTTATAAAATGTTGATTGATTAAATGTACAAATATTATTATATTTTATATATGTATTAAAATTTCAATATATTTTTCATTTAAAAATAAATACAAAGCTTATTTACAAGTTTTATATTTGAATTACATATTAATTGAATGTAATAAATATTCATTAATTAAAATTATTGTAATTTAAGGAAAATGTTTAACGAAAACATATAGAATAAAAAACTTGCATCGGTTTATATATTATTGTATTTTGTTTGAGATGAGTGTTTATTCCAATCATCCCAAATTACCGACTAAAAAAAAAAGACAAGGAGAGAGTTACATTTTTAGCATCAAATTTACTCTTCTCTTCTCTTCAGCTATTATTATTTGCTTGTAAAAAGCCATTGCTCTTATATTGTTTTGCATAATAAATGTTTTCATTTATAGTCTTTATAGGTATATGCTATGAAAGTTCTCGAAAAATTCACGCAAAATATAACATATAATATGAAATATTTTGTATATTCTGAGTATACAATTATTCGTAATATTTTGTCTATTAAAAGCAAACAGTTTGAAACAGTTAAATTTAATGTCGGTCCAGAAGTGATAATACACAAAAACCTATGGAACTCGTTTAAAATTCGACTAATTTACGAAGCATGAGACAAATTTTAAATATTTTCAATGACTAACAAAAATATTTTTAAAAATAAATGTGTTATAATTTTATATACAATATTTTATTAATGTCAGTGTATAAAAATTTAAATTGCCATATTTGGTATTTTGGTTGAATTTTGCCAACTACAAATACCATAATGGCGCAACTAGTCACCGTTTAAAAAGTCGAACTAACAAGCCGGTTTGTATTAATTTCTATACAACTTAATTCATATTTACGGCGACTAGAGGCACCATAATTATGTCAAATATGTATAATAAAGATGTTTTAAATATCAAAAATATGTATGTAGCTAGATCGATGTGACTAGATGATTATACAAGCTTGATATGAAACAAAGATTTTAATAAAATTGGTATGTGAAATACTGACTTTATTTCCTCTTATAACTTATCATATACATTTTTATCTGTGCAGAGGCGGAGAAAGAATACTAACCTCTGCGGCCGGGGACGCCCGGGGTCGGCCTGTTGTAAAAGGCGACAAAACAACGCACCCTAGCTAGCTACGTGGTAGGGCCCCAAGTCCTTCTGGATGGCAACCACCTTTGATCTTAAATATGCCGCCATAATAACCTTGTGATGTGTTCCGGCATTAGTGACCCAAGTTCCTGTACCCTTATGGGACAGCTGGCGTTGCAAACACCCATAGGCGACGGTAACTGCTAAATTCTAAGCGGGCCGTCAGCCTGTCTGCTGTCCTAAAGCAATAAAAAAAAGCAGTTACCGTTACTGGTCTATAATACTTACAGACGTAGTGTAGCGTGGGTATTAGCCGCCCGGTCCGGAAGAAAATTTTGTCGCCCTCTTACGTAAGTATTTCAGTTTACAAAATAATATACAATAATTCTAAAGAACTTTTCGGCACGAATAAATTCCCGCTTATTTTATTCGGTTCGAATCATAGGTGCGGAAAAAATATGGTAAAAATATCTACAATATATTATTACTATTTATTGTGAAATTTTGCCGCCTCCTAAAAAGTGCCGCCCCTGCCGCCCCCACTAAGCTACGCCATTGAGTGATACATTAATCCCAAAGACACTAATCTAAGTCTTGGTTTAGAATCCCACGACAGCGTGCGTTCTCGCCTAATATGCGCAGTAAAGCATAAGTTCCATGTACCAACGGTGAAAGAAAATTGCATAATGTACATCGAGATCACCGGTATGTGTAACCTACTAATCCGCCTTGGACAAGTGTGACGGTTATACTGTCAATTCCCCCTAAGGGGAGCCCTACAATGGAAGGTTTCGTACTGTTATTATTATTATAATTAACCAGCTATGAGTAAAAATTTGTAATTTTTACTTCTGATGTGCTTTAGTAAAAAGTAGTCCCATAAATGCTTGCCGTCCTGATATATGCTTATAGCATATATGTATATTATATATGCTATAAGCATATAAGCAATAGAGAAGGTTTCCGTTCAGGGGCGGAGTATGAAAATCCCGTCATAAAAGGCGACAAAACACCCCTAGCTACGTGGTAGAGCCCCAAGCCCAGATCTATAAGTATGCCGCCATAATAACCTTGTGATGTGTTCCATCATTAGTCTCAGGTTCCTGTACTCCTAAGCGGACAGCAGCGTTTTCGCGGTGTACAAAGTGGGCCGATAGCCTATCTGCTATTACTCAGAAAAAAAGAATCTCACAATAACTCCGTTTTAAAACTAAACCAATATTTAACTTTATTTGTGCATTAATTATACATTACATATTATTACAACTAGTAAAATAGTAATAATAAAAATCCACGCATATCATTTACTGCTACTATCAAAACTGAGATAACAGATATGTAGATCAAACAGGGCTTAAAATTTAGAATATTGACAATATCACACCTAGAAAGACGGAGTGCAGATATTATACTTCATACTTAGTGTTCTTGACTGCTCAGCGTACAACGCCGATCGTTAACACTAAATCTCTGCTGCTCGAAATCTGTGCTGAAATTAAAGTCATGAATATTAATAATATATTTTTTTTTGTTGCTGTCGCCTATGGGTGTTTGCAACGCCAGTGGCATCGTACACACGCTGCTGTCCCATAAGGGTACAGGATCTTGATGTCACTAAATAAAATTTAGTGCTGTCTTAAACTTGTGTCAAAAATAATGATATTAGTGTATGCAATAAAGTTACAACAACAGGATTAATCTTAGATTAATCCTGTTGTTTTTAACCATTAAAAATTTTATTTTATAAATTAAATTATAATATATTTCATATAAAGATATCCATATCATAAAATCAATTATAATCATTATTTTTATGAATTAAATTAGCAACCTGAAACCACGCGACGACCAACTATAATATATGACCTGGAAAAATAAGTACCAAAAATTATTTGAAGCTTACTTCTTCTGTATTTGGGCTATTTTGTGTTTATACTTTAAAAAGTGTGTAACTATGACGTCACATAGCACGTGTAGACTTTTAAACAGCCAATCACGTTGCCGAAAAACAGACACACCACACGACGCTATCACGCGTCATGCAGCTGGAGTGTGTTGGAAGTTCTAAAGTGTGGAAAAGGATTTTACTTAAAGCATATTTTTAACTATTTGTAAAATTGAATCACAATTAGTGTTCTCAGAATGATCATTAGAGATTAAGAAATTTAACTGCCAGGTGTTGTATTTTTTTCATATTCACGTGATGAAAATTTCATAATGCTGTTTTTCACATTAAAAGCGTCACATTCTTCTACGTGTGGTATGTTTCTAAATACACACACATCTAAACTCAAAGATTGTAATTGGTCACATAGGTGTGACCGCAGTCCTAACTAGCGCCGGTCAACGTGCGTTATCAATCAACGGTTCTGGCATAGGCTGTTCATATTAGCTTGAACCTCTGTCAATAGTCATTAATCAACAGAATTAATAGAATTATTCATTGAAGATAAATGATAGCAGTATTAAATAAACTTTTAAAAAAATAAAATCCATATAACAAATGAAAACATTGACTTTTTGCCAATAAATAAATCTGCGTGCCTAATTTTATCCAACCTATTATGCCAATCTGCCGCGATGAACAAACATTCGTCCAAACTATCATATTTATATTAACAAAAATAAAATTCTTAGTGAAAAACCGGTATAAAAATACATTTCAATAATTAACGTGGTTACTTATAATATAAACATCAAGTTGAGTTTCTAAATTATACTCAGTTAAGAAATATTTTATACTAGTTTACCCGGTAAACGTTGTTCTGCCATATGAATTTAAAAAAAAATCCTTCTCCAAGATAAAATCCAATCCATGACTATACCGAAATTCATTAAAATTGGTTCTGCGGTTTAGGCGTAACAAACAAACAAACAAACTCACTTTCGCATTTATAATTTGGTTAGGCTATTTCTTAACAGTTTCCATACTTGCTTAGCTGACTGACAAAGGCTCGTCTGCTCTTAAAAGATAAACGCTATCTAATGTAATCATATTTTAAACCCAAAAACATATTATCAGACTTGATTATAAACAAATTGTTGTAAGAATTATTATATTTACAAAATATGAACTAATCTCAACATAGTCGATAGGGAACAAAACACACAATATTTTGTTAATATGTATAACATTTATTGAAAATATAATATTGTAACTGGGGGCCCCACGTTGGGAGCCAATTGTAACTTGGTGGTGATCGAAGATTCATAACATGAAGTTCTCGAGTACAACAACATACAGTACTAATACAAACTAGCAACTAGACTATAGCAGTCTGCCTGACACGGGCACGGGGCATCTAAGTTACGTTGTAACGCTTCTAATGACACCAATAACAATACCGTCCCAGCATGGGTGGAAGCAGTCGTTCGGCGGAGCCGTTAGCCATGAAGTCCTAAGAGTTTTCAAAATGCCTATCCCAGCGTAAGTGGAAGCTGGATCTTTGCTACTCTAGGGCCTACGCCTACTTAGAGGCGAGCTTGACGGACGTGACGAGGTACGGAAGTTTACTTGGCAGCCGGAGAAACTTGCCACCACGATCTAGTCGATTGAAATCGTCCTATAATTGTCTTGATGACAGTGAATGTTTTGTTATTATTTTTTTATTTGCCGGTAAACTTTTGCAGTATTTTTTGCCCTTTTGCTTGGGGCCGGGGGTGGTATGTTGTAAAAGGCGACTATACAACCCTAGTCTCTAGATATGACGCAATAACTTTTTGTTAGTTCTGGCATAAGTCACCGGATTCTGGTTCCTGCACGCAGACCGCAGCGTATTAGCGATGGCCCGAGTTTCGCAAATATTCGTAGGCGATAGTAACTGCCTACTATTAAGTCGGCCGTCACCCACTCTTTTGTTCCACAGCAATAAAGAGACCTGGGCTAAGGAGGATTGGCAGCTTACATACAATGGTAGGCGTGTTGGGTTCCCCGTGATATTTTTATTTACTCTCAATACGTGCCAATTGTGTTATATGCACGTGAGATACAAAAAATTCACTGATGCAGACGTGCAGCGTAATTATTTTATTTTAAAACTATTGATAACTTCGATACAATATTATTTACATATTGTAATAATATTTTACTCTCGCTTATGACCCAATTAGACATTGATTGTTTGAATTTGTTATCTATGGCGGCAATAAACCATTTTATCCGCACGTTCAATGATCGCGTGATAAAAACTAAGCGTAAACTATCTTCAAGCAATGAGACAATATAATTAATATTTGTGTAGCATCTATATATTTGTCTTATTGTTAATATGACGAATTATGTGGCCGAGGAGCGTTTTCTCTGAACAAATTCTGGAATGTTTTGAGGTTCGATCTCAAAAATTTTTCTATGTATATTGTTGTTCCGATTTACACATCACTACAAAAACGTACTTCACTACGTCGTGTCGCCATCTTGATGAGTCCTTCTCATGAATTGTATTAAATAATTATAATTATTATTATTGATGAACAGTTGTATAAATATATTCTAACCAATAGGTATCACATTAATTTATGAATTAATATAGCCCATTACATACCAAGGTCATCACCATAGTATGGAAACTAGTAACAGATATTCTATTACATTTTAGATGTTGTATTAGAAATTGATTCAGACAAGCCATCTGCGGATCATTATTTGAATGCATGACTTTTGCACTCATTATTAGCCACTAAATCATATGATTTAAGGATGATTGAAATCTGGCTGTATGGTAAGGTAGAAAGGTCTTGTCCGTGACATTAAGATTAAATTCCAGAAGTGTTGCTTTAGCTACGTATGGCTACGTATTCCGGCTACTTACGTGGGGGACAAATGTAGCCATACTGCCTCCGCTATGTCACGGCAGGAGGGATAGACTGAAAAAGTGCTGGCTTCACGTCGTGAAGAAAAAAGTTGGAAAATGAACGCCAGTCACCGAAGCGGAAGTTTATGTTGCAACCGGGATTTAACTAGGGTGATGATTGGTTATTTACAAGGGAGTCGTAAACGAAGATACATTTCTATTTTCATATATGAATATGAAAATGAACTGCTGTTTCTAGAACAATCAAATTCACCTATACCTATTCTAGTAGAGGCGAAAATTCAATAAAAAAATATACTGAGACAATTTATAGAGAGCGATCTATTTCTAAAGCAAGCAGCAGAGCGTTTATATTTATGTATGTTATGGATAACATACTACAACACTTTTCTTTTGTTAACAAACACATGTTATAGATAAACACTATCTCAGAACGGAACTCTAGACCTGTAGCCATTCTGACGTGCAAATACATGTCATGGAGCTCGCCGATAATGTTACAGAAACTATAACGACTTCGAAATCTAACCTCCGGGGCTTTATATGTGGGAGAAGTTGAAAAAGTGTACAGTCGTGCGTTGTAAATTATAGTTCAAATATTCGCCAGAATGGCGCTAATGCTGCTACAGTGTATATGAATATAGCTGTTGCAGACAAATTGAAATACGGCGAGTTAAAAGCTGTTTATCCCACTCAAATAATTTTCCTCTAGGATTTACATTGATGCAATTGTGGCGCCACCTCAATTTAAGGCATTTCAACGGACACTTTTCAAACTCAGTTCTTATGACTTCTACCCTTTATAACAAAAATATAACATTACATATTCTTTTTATAAAACTCCTCAACGCAATAAAACGCTATTCAAAGGTAATTTACGATCAGGTACAGCTAACAATACCTAAGGTCTTAACAATGGCCAGTCGGTATTACTCTGGCAAATTACGCGCTTCCTCCTTGGAGAGAAGGGTGCCTACATTGTGCACTGGATTAAATCAAACATACATTAAGTTTCGTTACTACAAAAATAATCAACGTATTAAATAAATAATTAATTAACGATTTAGTATATAAAACTGTGTATTTTGAGTTCCTTGTCCTCAATAAATAATGCTATATGAATTCAGACTTTTTAAATAAATGATTGAGGTAATAAATATTATTTGTCTAATTTAACGGTTAGAATCTTCTTCTTCCTGCCCTTATTCTAACGGTTAGAATGACGTCATAATATTTTAGGATAATTATAACAATAAAAAATAGATAAAATAAATCTGCTGGGAGGAGCTGGGAGTTTATTTTGTCGCCTTTTCTCTGGCCAGTGTTTTGCTTTAGAAACGGTGGTATGGTTTTAAATTAAAATAAAACCATACCACCGTATACACGGACGGCAGTGTGTTAGCGGTACCCCGGCGTGGCTGTCATA
Source organism: Malacosoma neustria (assembly GCA_963693495.1). NCBI lineage: Eukaryota > Metazoa > Arthropoda > Insecta > Lepidoptera > Lasiocampidae > Malacosoma > Malacosoma neustria. The sequence continues at coordinate 16,278,969 of OY856386.1, forward strand.
GACTACGACAACTGTTTAGTGGGGCGTCAGCCTGTCTGTTCCACAGCAATAAAAAATAAAAAACGGCAACGTGTGTTTGGACTGGAATTAAAAATAAATCGAAGCCTCTAAACTATTTTCGTATCAAATGTTTTGATGCATACATAGATATATTCACTACACATTTCTTTTAAGGTCTCCATTAATTTTTATAATTAAACTTAACACTTGACATCTGACAGGCCTCCGTTGATGAAAAACACACTCGTATTACAACATTATTACGCAGTCAAAGAAATCTTGATCATATAATAAGGTTATATGACATACAATAGGTCAAATAAAGCAGAAATACACTCACGCGCAGGTCAAAGTCATTTGTAGCCTTTGTTGTCAAGTGGGCCAGTGATCTGAGGTCGTTATATCTATTATAAGATGTTACAATGACATAAAATATTTATTACATGAGTTTGGGGTCAATATTAGATAATAATTGTAGTAAATAAAAATGATAGGTGACGAATATTATCTTTTTACGTAGACCTCGTATTTTAAAAATAACTCGGCAGATAATCCTGTTAGTGTGGTAGAAATAACTGTAGCATTACTGGGCAACAAATGTCTAGCCATGCTGGGACCGACTCACTCTGTTAGGAGAGCTAGAACTAAAAAGTTCTTGAAATTGTAAAGGACGCGCACGCATATCACGCGTGCCAATGGATTCACTACCAAGCATGCTGAAGAGAAAATCGGAAAGACGACGGGCGTCAAAGCGAAAGTTTGGGTACCGGGATATAACGCTAAGATGATGAGGATTGTAGCCTTATTCGGGTGTCCCATAAATGACTTAAATAGTCGAAAAGGGCATCATTCTGTTGTTTCTTCTGACGAATCAGACCACAGAAAAATCATTAGACATGTCCTTTTTGCGAGCATATTTTAAATAAATGTAAAGCTGACAATACATACCCAATAAATGTAAAGCTGACAATACATACCCTTACATTGCAATACTTATGTATACACCCAAGCAAAGTGGTTATTCTCCATCACATACCTTCTTGCTCTAATATCCTCATTTCGGATTTTATCTATACGAGACTAGAAATTTCTGGAATAATCTCACTGGCCTAATCGGCGACGCTGGTCAGCTATGCTGCTTCATATAACATATGTTCTCTACTACTCATGAATTTAAAATTAACATCCGAAGTCATAATCCTGTCTTTTCGTCGTTAAAACCAGTCACACGTCGATTAAAGTCTTTTATTATAAAAATACTAATAACGTCCAGTCCGTCCATCCTGCGAACCATAACATGGTTCTTCTTCGCGCTTTAAAAAGCGTCACGGATAACAGCGACACTAAGGTCATGTTAACTGTTGCTCTATAACAATAATTAATGACTTCACACGTGACTTCGGTTTGCCTCAGTCTTTCCCTTGAGAGCCTAAGTACCAAGTGGGACTTTGAAATAATACTTTGAAAATAAAACTCAATTGATAACTTGGGAAATCTCTGAGGTTACAGACCAACCAGAACACTTGCCGGTAATTCAACATCAAGATACTGCTTAAAGTATTCGTAATGAAGAACAAAAAGTCTTTACCCCACGAAACAAAGGGAAATTTGAGACCTAGTTGAATTTGAGGCGATTCCTTTGTGTCCAGAAGTGTAGAAGATATAAAAAATCATATAAAATTCTAACTAATACTAGAACAAGATTGAAGATAACATTCTAAGTAGTTCTGCAGAATCATTATCATGAAATCAAACATGGAAGGCCATCATACATTAACCTAATATATATCACTAGATGGCCAAATATTCTCAGCCCATCATCATCTAATCGTTAAATCCCGGTTGTCGCGTAAACTTCCACTTCAGCTCCCGGGGTCCGCTACGCAAATATTTTCTTTGTAATAATTTTAAAACACAATATTTAATCAATTATTAATAATTGAATACTAAATATTAAACGTCGAAGCACAAGTATAAAAAATAATGCGTTTTCTCGTTTCTTTGATTGCGATATAGACATACATACATTTATTAAATAAACACGTATAAATGATAAGAGACGTTTTGTTGTCGTTGTACGTCAGTCATCCATAGTTCGACCCACGGTGGTCGAGCGTGGAATTTATACAGGATGTACCCCAGTACAGGGAGGGAGAAACCATCAGTTTCGTTTACACTACGCAGGCCTCCTATATAATGAACACAGCATATTTTTCTGCTATTTCCAACCTCAGTATATTAACTAGCAACTTTTAAAGTTGAATAAATTTGAAGACTTAAACGAGTTTTTATCTGAAGAACTGAAGTGTTACGTATTAACCCAGTAGCAACGGTGGTGTCGAAATCTCTTCATAGCGACTGACTCGTTAAATCTTTCTTTGCCTCTTTCTTTTGACTTGTAATATGTATTTATTTACGAAATTATTAAATATTAATATATCAGTTGTTTAGTATCCATATCACAAACACTACTTTGGGTCTAGATGGTGTTGTGTGAATTGTAACAGCGTATACTTTTTTAAAAAAAAAATCATCTCTGTTGCTTTTGATTTACAAGTTGGGGACAAATGTTGATTATTGGCTTTTCTCCGTAAAGGGGCGGAGTAAGAATACTAACTCTACTGCTGGGGTCCGGGCCGGGGTAACCCTATCGTAAAAGGCGACAAAACATCTCTAGCTATGTGACAGGGCTCCAAGCCCTGGATGGCAACCACCCTTGGTCTATATGTCGCGATAATAACCGTGTGTTGTTTTCCGGCATTAGGCACCTAGGAGTACCCCTATAGGCCAGCAGCATGTTCGGGATGCCTCTAGCGTCGCGAACATCCATAGGTAACTGCTAACTATAAGTGGGCCGTCAGCCGAAAGAAAACTGCACTCCCGATCAAGTTTACTCTAAATATGGACACACTCCGACAAAAAAAAACAATATATAACGCACTATATGCCCTTATACTATACGCCTGGTATGGCCATATAAGGCGGAGAGAGGAGCGTCATGTAACAAGGAGAATGCTGGAAATGAGCGTGGATGAATACAAGGGGAGAGGTAGACCAAAGAAAAGATGGATGGATTATGTAAAAGATGATATGGTAAAAAAGGTGTGAATGCTCAGATGACGGCTAATAGTTTTAATATAGGACACCCTGTAGTAACACTAAACAATTAAATATAAACTGGCGTTTACAGTAATCTTCTTGTCAGTCGTGTGCGGAAATCTTCTCGATTCTACTCGAACGTACTCGCCCGATATGTGGCCGACTGTACTTATCGCCTTTGGATTAGTTGTTCACGTAAATACTATTGTTGGTAAGTTTATTGTAAAAAATAATCTAATTTTTTATAACCACTTACTTGTAATAGGTAAAAATTTGCATTGCAAACTGTTATCTTCATAAAACATACGAAGAAATTCTCAGTCGGGGGTGCAGGGGTGGAGCATGGCCCGTGCGGTTGGGGGCGGCCTGTCGTAAAAGGTGACAAATCAACCCTAAGTGATAAGGCTCCAAGCCCGTCTCGATGTCGAACCTGGTTTCTAAATATGCCCCCTATGACGGGCTTGGGGTCACGAATCACGTACCTAAGGTGGGTTGTTTTGTCGTGGGTTGTATTCTTTCTCCGCCCTTGCACGGATAATAATAATTCCTTACTTTTAAGTAGACCGTCAGCCTGTCTGCTGTTCCCATAACTAAAAAAATGCCCATCCAAATTAGTATTATTCAAAAACCTTAGTTTTATATTATTTGGTTTGTAAATATATTATCCGTGCAGGGGCGGAGAAAATATACTAACCTCTGCGGCTGGGGTCGGCCTGTCGTAAAAGACGACAAAACCACCCACCCTAGCTACGTGGTAGGGCCTCAAGTCCGTCTGGATGGCGACCACCTTTGGTATGCCGGCATAATAACCTTGTGTTGTTCCGGCATTAGTGACCCAAGTTCCTGTACCCTTATAGGACAGCGATGCAACTGGCGTTGCAAACACTCATAGGCGACGGTAACTGCTAAATTCTGAGCAGGCCGTCAGTCTGTCTGCTGTCCTACAGCAATAAAAAAAAGAATTGAAGACCGACTATCAAATTCATCAAAATGAACCCACATAAGTCCACTGGACGTAAAACTCTTTCCAGGCTTGTCATAGAACCTTCATTTTCAAATTCAGACATTTTCTAATAGTGACCTCGTTAAGTAAAAATATTGTTTATCTCCCGAAACAAACTACAATATCGTAAAAATATTTTGTACTGTAATTTTTTATCTCCAGAGACTAAGATTATCGAATTATTAAGAAGAAATTTGTATTATATATTTTTTACTTCTTTTAATGTTTTATGTGTTTAAGTTAATGTTCGTACTTTTAATCCCAGTGTTATAACTACTCTATATTTTCAATACGAACACATTTATTACATACCTAGTCAGGTCATAAGTATTGTCACACAGTAAAAACTTTTCTTTTAGAATGCTGGCCACAAAAAAGTTTATTGAATTAGAATTTCGAATTGTTCATGAAAATAAAAATGTATAACTTTTAGAATTTTACTCATTTTTAAATATGGAGTGGACGCTTAAAGAAGACCGTGTTGCAGTTATTGCGTTGCATCGTTGCGGTTACGCGCCAATTCAAATTTTTAACATACTGAAAAATTTGAATATTACCAAAAGATTCGTTTATCTTACCATCAAACGATACAATGAAGACTCTAGTGTAGATGACAGGTCAAGAAGTGGTCGCCCTCGGTCTGTTAGGACTCCAGCAGTGATAAAAGCTGTGAAGGCACGAATTCAAAGAAATCCCAAACGTAAGCAGAAACTGTTGGCCCTTCAGATGGGGTTAAGCAGAACCACGGTGAAAAGGGTGTTAAATGAAGACTTAGGGCTTCGGGCATATCGAAGAAAAACAGGACATCGTTTGAATGCTCGTCTAATGGACTTGAGACTGAAGAGATGCCGCGCTTTGTTGAAGCGGTACGCGGGAAAAAAATATCGGGAAATTCTTTTTTCGGATGAAAAAATGTTTACCGTAGAAGAGAGCTACAACAAACAAAATGATAAGGTGTACGCACACAGTAGTGAAGAAGCGAGCAACCGTATTCCGCGTGTCCAACGAGGTCATTTTCCATCCTCGCTCATGGTATGGTTGGGAGTTTCTTATTGGGGCTTAACAGAGGTACATTTTTGTGAGAAAGGTGTAAAAACGAATGCTGTTGTGTATCAAAATACAGTCCTGACGAACCTTGTGGAACCTGTTTCTCATACCATGTTCAATAACAGGCACTGGGTATTCCAACAAGATTCGGCGCCAGCTCATAGAGCGAAGAGCACACAAGACTGGCTGGCGGCGCGTGAAATCGACTTCATCCGGCACGAAGACTGGCCCTCCTCCAGTCCAGATTTGAATCCGTTAGATTACAAGATATGGCAACACTTGGAGGAAAAGGCGTGCTCAAAGCCTCATCCCAATTTGGAGTCACTCAAGACATCCTTGATTAAGGCAGCTGCCGATATTGACATGGACCTCGTTCGTGCTGCGATAGACAACTGGCCGCGCAGATTGAAGGCTTGTATTCAAAATCACGGAGGTCATTTTGAATAAACTTTAATGTCATAAGAATCTATGTTTTGTTAAGTTCATTTTGGTATATGAATGGTTACATAATTAATAAACTTGTTACAATTATTTTACATTAAACATGTGACAGAATTTATGACCTGACTAGGTATTTTGCTTAATAGTGATAAAAAGTATTTTTTAAAGATAGAGTTTCCTTAACTGTGTGCAAACCTTTTTTTATTGCTGTAGGACAGCAGACAGGCTGACGGCCCGCTTAGAACTTAGCTGTTACCGTCGCCTATGGGTGTTTGCAACGCCATTGGTATCGCGAACACGCTGTCTCATAAGGGTATACGAGTCACTAATGCCGAAACACAACACAAAGTTATTATGGCGGCATATTTAAGGCCAAAGTTAGTCGCCAGACGGGCTCGGGGCCCTACCACGTAGCTAGGGTGGGTTGTTTTGTCGCTTTGCGATAGCAGAGGTCAGTATTCTTTCTTCGCCCCTGCACGGATAAAAAAACCTATAGTAGAGATTTAAAAAAATTAATAGACGGACATGAGAACAACATTTATTGAACTAAATTTACAGATAGTACCAATATTGTGTTTAGGGATTGAGTAAATCGATAGCAATTCCCAGTTATCGCACACCCGCAATAATTTAATTGTTGATGGAAATAATATTACATTGAACATTTGATCCCAACTAACGAGATGGTAACATACTAATCTAGTTCCAGGAAAGGCGAAATATTAATTACTTCTTTTGTACACATTATACGCGACTGAGATTTGAGAAAGAAACTTACTAAACTCTTAACTCCCTCAAAATATTTTTTTGATCTACGCCAACGCAAAAGGACGAGCAAATGAAATATGTCATTACTATTTCATACTAAATTATTTTGCACGGTGGTAGGACTTCAATTCCATAGGCATAGCAACCAGCCTTGATCCCTAAAAATGCTGGCATAGTGATGCAAGTTCAGTATCCCTAGACGGACAGCAGCAATGCCGTAACAAACATCTATAGGCAACAGTAACTGCTTATTATTAAGTGAGCCGTCAGCCTCACAGTCACACTTATAAAAAAGTAAGGCTTTGGATGTACTCGAATGTCTTCCCTTTCCGCTCATAAAAAGAAAAGAGCTTCTTCACTAAGCATAATGTAGAAAATTTACAGATAACAAAATCACAGCCACTGTCTGTATCCGTGAAAAGATAAAGTGACACATATTTTCATCATTTACAAACATTTCCTCATTTTATTTGTCAGCCTTGTCCAAAACAACTATCCTTTATTTAATTTTAAAAATTATCTTGTTTGTATAAACTTCAAAGTCAAGGCTTGGTTTACACGCCGTTTTACTGTGTAATTGTTTTATCTGTGACATTTCTAACGAGGTAAATAGAGTTAGAAATACATTTTTGCCTTATCAGTCTCAAGTAGGTACTGGTAAAATCTGTCAAATGATTTCATATTCTGTAAAGTTAATGTAAGTGTGTGGTAGACCTAGGGACCTAGGGTAGCTGTGACGGGAGTGACAATGCGATAGGCTTCGCTCCCACTCACGCAGGGCCACATGATGCTGGAGGGCGGCGGCAGACCTGTACAACTTTCTATTCTTTATCATAATAACATTGTAGAATTTAGCGAAATTTCTCATATTTTTTTCTATTTTCGAATGCAAACATCTTTTCAACCACTGCATTGATTACAATGTTCCTACACTCAACGTTCGAAACCTCATGTTCAAAAGCACGCTCATCAGTGTGGCTTCGATTTGTATTGCTAAAGCAATACAAATAGTTGCGGATCACTAAAGTGATCCGCAACTAAGGCCATTAATCGGAAAAAACGCTACTAACTTTTCCTCAGATCCAAAAATGACGTATCAAGGCATTGTGACATCACAATTACTGTTTGAAAAAACAATAACAATTTCAAGCAATTATCTTATCTTATTTTTTGGGGCCAAGAAATATCTCGGACACTTCGACCCAATGGGATCTTTTGTGTTCCCCTAGATAGCAATCACTCCTCTCCAATCTCATTGAAGATTTGCTTCATGAGCCTAACAATGAGGTATGGAGATAGGAGCCTGTAGTCTTCCGGTGTTGGATATCCTACCCCCAAAAGATTCATTCGCCTCCTGGCCAATGCATCACATGTACACAGTAGGTGTTCCATGCGTTCTGTATGTTCCCCACACAACCTGCACATGGGTGTCGCGGTTAGACCCATCTTCATGAGCATGTTGTTGGTTCCAAAGTGCCCAGTAAAGGCTCCAAGCAAGTAGCGTATTTGCCCCCTGCTCATGTTCCAGATGGATCCTCGTGCTTTGTACGTGGATCCCAAAATTTTTTTGGAGTGTTCCAGGCCGATTCTAGTCAGCCAGTGTTGTTGTTGACTGCGGTCTGCAAAATCCCTGAATGTGGCTTTCACGAGGCTAGTCGGAATGCCTACACATGGTTCCGGACCCATAAAATCATTAGTTGAGCCCTCTCTTGCCAGTTCATCTGCCATTTCATTGCCATGTACTCCCTCGTGTCCCGGGACCCACATTAATCTTACCCTGTTATGCCTTTCAAGCCTATTCAAGGTTTTAATGGCATCCAGGACAAGTCTGGAGTCAACTTTGAAGGAGGCGATGGCCTTGATTGCAGCTTGACTGTCACTGAGAATATATATAGATTTGCCTTTGGTGCCTCTATCTATGTTCTCCTGAGCACAGGTTATTATGGCATATGTTTCAGCCTGGAATACACTTGCCATTTTTCCCAAGCTTTTACTACATTTGTAGTCTTTCGCGTATACTCCCGCCCCTGTACCTGATTCCATTTTGGATCCAATTTTGGATTTCAAGCAATTAATAAAACGATGCATTTTCTGTCTGGACATACGTTCAAAACAAATAAAAATTATAAATCTATCCGGTTTTGGGGAGACAAGAATTTCCAATTAAATTCCAAGGACGTCGTTAAATGTAATAAATGTATTGCTGTCATGTCCTGTGTCGGCTGAAGGAGAGCTGGCTCCCGTTATATCGCATAAACTACTACCTCGAATAAGTAAAAGTTTATTACTATACTCAACATCGTATTCGGGTTTTAAAGTCCATGTAACCTTACGATGTCAGCCAACTTTCAGCCAGCTTCTATAATAAATTCATATAATAATTCTTTATCAATATATAGGTATAATTACAGCTCATGACGTCCCAAGGTTGTGTTCGGGCATCCTCTTTGTAAGGCTATACTCACCAAGGAAGATTGGCTGTGATACTGGCGATATCGGTATGGAAGTTTCCTCGTGACTTCCTTCACCGCCTGTGTATGGCAATTGTGTTATCATATGCACTCTCTCTCGACTCGAACCATTCCCTGTTTGTTAATTAATGCAGCTTCGAACTTTATATACAGATATATGTGTAATGTTTTTATAGTTTCTCTATTTTTTTGTAATTTATTGAATAAGACGTAGAAAAACAAAATACTGTAGCAGTTAGCAATATGTTTATTGTAACAAATAATAACAATAATTAACAAAAGACATAACAGTCTGTTTAGAATTGACATTAAGTCGCGCAGTAAACAGACACCGAGGTCATTGACACAACAATTTCGATTTCGCTTACAAAATAAACTTGTTTAAGATATCTGCATGGTTGATCTTTCCTTTTACGATGTAATTGGGTAAATTTCGAGGTATCACTCAAAATGTTGTTAGGTTATTTAAAGTTATTTAATCATTTCTTTTTATTATAAATTGTGCCACAAGATTTCTGCTTGCAGCTGATGACAAATGTTGACAAGAACTTCTGCTTAAGTGGCCGGGGTGATACCATGATTTTCTTTTTTTCCTCACACCATCTTCAGCGTTTTTTCTTCGTGACTCCCTCGGTACGTGGTTTACTCTGTCGTTTTCCCTATCGTATAGTCATGCCAGAGTTGGCTTAAATTTGGCCTTAGTAGCCAGTTACCCTAAAATGAGAAAACAAATACTCAGGTGACTTTAGCTATGTTAGACATACAGACATGAAGACTCCTGTAGTTTGGGGAGATTTTGATGCTGATTCAAGATGACTCTACTAGATTTATTCCCATGTTAACAATTCCTATGTCAATTCTTGTGAACTTCTGTTCAAGCATTCGCCATTTAAACAACAATTTAGAACTCATAAATGGTATCAGGTACCTCAAATCACGTAACTCAAGTGACGGAAATGAGTGCTTTTTTGTCGTAAACTAAGTCACGAAACTACATATTACAAGATTTGTTCATATTACAATAAAAGAGGTTGGTCTTTCCACTGTAAACTTCAGACCGCTATTCTACCGGTGAATTTTTACCGGCGGTTACCAGATCAATATTAACAGCCCCACGGACAACATAAAAAAGTTGGTCCGAAAATATATCATACAAAAACAACCTAATGTATCTGTCATAAGCCTCGACAATGATAGGGAAATGTTATCTGTTGTCTACAACAATCCGAATTACGGCATTAAAATTAAATTATCTTAAAAAAGTCCTTTTTTTAAGAGCATTCGCGGCCTGCTCCTTCTCCCTCTGTTAGTTAGACCAACTAACTTCTAAATTCAAACCTCCAAATACCATTTACTAAAGCATGTACAGCCTACTTTAGTCTACGGTCTACAGCATACGGTACAATTGCAATTTGGAGACGAAATCATCTTCACAAGGCACCTAAAATTTTGGCGGAATATGTCTAAACTGTGGCTTAGATATGTCTTGAAATCATCTTTCTTTTGAGTCTATTCACGATTTAGATGAAATTTGGAAGTGTGTATAGAAATCAAATGCTTCTGTTACTATTCTTTTTCTTGATCAACTATATAATTTTGCTATGTATTTATCCATTCATTGACAGTTAAATGCGATTTTTTCATTGCTGAAAAATAGCAGACAGGCTAACGACCCACTTAACAGTAAGCAGTTACAGTCGCCTATGGATGTTTGCAACACTAGTGGCATCGCGAACACGCTGCTGTCCCATAGGGGTACTGGAACCTGGGTCACCAATGCCAGGACACAACAGAAGGTTATTATGGCAGCATACTTAAGACCAAGGGTGGTTGCCATCCAAACAGGCATGAGGCCCGAACCACGTAGCTAGTTGTTTGTTTTGTCACATTTTATTCTTAATCCGCCCTTGCACGGAACTTTGTCAAAGAAATACAATATCGCCGTATATGTTAAATCTGTTCGTAATGACACATCCTTTGAGTTAGTACAGGTGTGCAATCATAATTTACATTTGAAGTGAAATAAATATTCTTCGTTTTCGCCAAGTTACTAATTATAAATTATCCACCAAAAAAGATTGTTTATTATATTAAATAAGATATTTATTATAATTTATAGTATAATTTCTCGTACGGTTAAAAACGGGGCTTCCCGCACATTTTTCCTTGTAAGTAATAAGTGGATTTCCTTGCATAATATTACTGTATTAATAAAATTCAAGTACTTTTACGATTGAGTTCATTTGAATAATACAAAAAAGATTCAACTCAAGCAGTCTTACCAGTGTAACGACAAAAACATTTTTTATGACGAGAGTTCATTCACTGAACAAACTTATTTCCTGTGATCACTTAGATATCATACTAAAATATTACTGGTTTCTTTGTTTCCTTCGGACCTAATAATAAATTGAAGTTTTTCTCCATGCAAGGGCGGAGTAAGCATACTGACCCCTGCGGTCGGCCTGTCGTAAAAAGCCATAAGTGGCCCAGGTTCCAGTACCCCTACGTGCACAGAAGAGAGTTCGCGGTGTCCTTAGCGTCGCAAAGATTTTTAGATGACGGCAACTGCTTGTACTATGAGGGCTATCTCTTGTTCATCAGCAATAAAAATAAATCTACTATAATGCGTCCACAATGCTCGAAGACTTCAACTCTCCAAGCACTAGTAGGATGGAAGACTCTCTAGCAATTTTTATCTTCATAATAAATAATAAATCGCCTTTAGTGGTATTTTTTGATATACCCACACTAGCATAGGGCGGCGCTATACATACGAAAATTTTCACGCAGATAAAGTATTTCAGTATTTATCAAATTATTTCAAAAAACATTCTTCTCTAGACAGAATATTATTTACATTAAAAGAATTTTACAATATATTGTAAAAACTGACACGCAGTAGTGATTTACGAAGCTGTAGCCTTTTCAAACTCAGGTCGTTACGGTCGTCGTCCTCCGTGAAGTCTTGATGACTTGCCCGTGAGTTGTCTTGCTTTCTGATGAGTTGTTCCTTAGTGAATTGAATTGAATGTCTCAAGTGTGATATTGGGCCAGTTTTTACCTTTATTTAAGAAAATGTATCTAAAATTTCTCTCATAACGTAAATCACTCCTGCGGAATCGGAATAACTAATAAATTTTTATTTTAAAAAACATATAAAGATTATAATTGATAAATCAATTGATTTAACAATAATAACATATTATGTTTTTTTTTTTTCTAAAATGATGCGAGTTACAATTCTAACAAATAAGTTGATTAATTAAATTATATGTCTAAACACATATTAATTTGTAAACAACGTAAAATACAATAATTACTCAGATTTATTATGACGTATTAGTGACGTATTTTAAAAGAAATATTCTATGAGTTTTACTATTAATGAAATATTCCGAAACTATTTCCAAGTAATAGGTATAGTGTGAATAATTAATAGAAAAATATAATAGAATTCTACTTCTTTGCCTGTTTTTAATGGTATTTATTTTCATATTATCTTTATGACATAAAGGATAGACCAACTTTCGGGGTCTCAAATTTTCCATGCAATCGCATTTAGAAAACAGGTTTACGTATTACCAACAAAACAAACCAACTACGTGGTAGGGCCTCAAGCCCGTCTGGATGGCGACCACCTTTAGTCTTAAGTATGCCGCCATAATAACTTTGTGTTGTGTTCCGGCATTAGTGACCCAAGTTCCTGTACCCTTATGGGACAGCAGCGTGTTCGCGATGCCACTGGCGTTGCAAACATCCATAGGCGATGGTAACTGCTAAATTCTAAGCGGACCAACAGCCTGCCTGCTGTCCCACAGCAATAAAAAAATATGTATGAGAACTTTAAGTCTACTTAACTCTAATGAACAGTTTAGTATGATACAAATGATATGAAACCATCATAAATCTTATTCCTGTCCTTATCCCACATTACATGGGGTCGGCACAATGTTCCCTCCTTCCACTCTCCTCTGTTAGCCGTCATTTCAACATTCACACCCTTTTTCGCCATATAATCTTTTACGCAATCCATCTTGTCCTTGATCTACCTCTCCTCCTGTATTCATCCACTATCGTTTAGTAATGCGATATAAGGGGTCATCCATACATTACGTCACACGTTAAAATACTAAAACGCGAAATGTATGAATAGAAAACAGAAAAATTACGAACTCGATCTATTATTTATTAATATTTTAGCAATGGATTTGGAGACTTTCTTTCCAGAAAATGTCAAAAAAGGTAAACTGTTGTCAATAGTATCAATATGTAGACAATGTCTAAATTTATTAGACAGCAATAATTATCTAATTATTGACACAAAATGGCGTTTGCTTCGGAACACGAAAGAAATTGCGCCGTTAAGTGAAATAACTGTTTATTTTATTAAAGATTATTTAATAAAAATAAGAAAAAATAAAAATAACTTTGTTCTTTTGATTGTTTTTAAATACATGCATAAAATTGAATAATGTGTAACGTCACATCAGGGGGAGGGGGGTCTAAAAATGTGATAACTGCTGAATCCTTTGCAATCTGGTTTTCGTCCAGGGCATAGTACAACAACTGCTCTGGTGAAAATTACCGATGACATCCGTCAAGGAATGGACAATGGCTTGGTAACGGTTCTGTCACTGCTGGACTTCAGTAGTGCTTTTAATAATGTAGACTTTGATATTCTCATAGGAATTCTTCGTACTTTCAACATGTCTCCAACAGTTATTGATTGGTTTCAGAGTTACCTGTTTGGACGCCGGCAACGGGTACGCTTAGATGATACATTTTCATCTTGGCAGGACCTCACTGCTGGAGTCCCGCAGGGCGGCGTTTTATCTCCTCTTTTATTTTCCATTTTCATAAATTCAATCTCTTGTAACCTATCTTCTTCCTATCATCTCTATGCAGACGACTTGCAAATTTATACTCAGGTACCTAGGGATAAATTACATGACGCCATCAGAACTACCAATGAAGATTTACGTAAAATTCTTGAATGGAGTATTTCCTATGGCTTAAATATAAATCCCTTAAAAACACAGTCTATCATCATTGGTAGTTCACGGCTGATTTCTAAATTAGATGCATCTCTTCTTCCCAATATCACATTTGATGGTATGCAGATTGCTATTAGTGATAAGATAAAAAACCTTGGTGTAACTTTTGACAAAGAACTATGTTGGCAGCCGCACATAACAGAATTAAGTCGTAGAATTTTTGCTTCTTATAATTCTCTTAAAAAGCTCAAAAACTTTCTTCCATTTGCCACTAAGATAAAACTTGTTCAATCTCTATTACTCCCTATCCTTGACTACGCCGATGTCTGCTATCTTAATCTTACCCAAGAGCAACTATTGAAGCTGGAACGTCTTCAAAATGTTGGTATTAGGTTCATATTTGGTTTAAGAAAATATGACCATATTTCTGAATATCGCCAAAAGCTCAAGTGGTTGCCCATCTCGCTTCGCCGGAATGCTCACATTCTCTATTTACTCTATAGAACATTGTTTATTCCTTCTTCACCTCCTTACCTTATGGATTGTTTTAAATTTCTTTATACAACTCACTCCCGCTCTCTGCGCTCTAATGAAAACTTGCTCTTACAGACCCCTGTACACTCTTCGACATTCTTTTCTAATTCCTTTGCAGTACAGGCTGTCCAAATTTGGAACTCCCTCCCTCTGGATATTAGAAAAGCAAAATCACTTGCCATTTTTAAAAACTTGGTTAATGACCATTACCTAAAGTCATAAACTGCATCGTCATGTGTATGCTTCATTGTATTGCTATTGTATGTTAGATTAATTTAGTTTTTTTTTTTGTATAATATTTACTATCTTGATTTCTATGTCTATTGTGCACCGCCTTGTACTACTACTTTAAATATTTCTGATAGGTTGTCTGGAAGAAATCGCTATTTAGTGATAAGACCGCCGTTTGCTCACTATGTTGTACTATTACCTACTTCTTTTTATGTCTTTTTTTCTGTAAAATTGTGTGGTGAACAATAAAGAATTATCTATCTATCTAACTGTGACAAGGACGGGGGAAAGGATCCCAGCCCCAAAATGTCCCGAAATTCGTATGACGTAATTTATGGATGGTCCCTTACTTGGAAAATAATAGATTATTTTCCCAGTCACATCGGATAAATACATCATTAAAATATATTAAAAAATAATTCAATAAACAAGAGGACAAAAATTATAATTCTACATTATTATACTTGTATGACTAATAAATAGTAATAAATACGAAATCCGAGTTCACGTGGTCGCTATTCGTTTTCGCTGGCGAGGATCTTGCTGCAGTTGACAGTTGTTAAATAGTGTTGCGCCCGCACAGGTCTCACAGTGATGGCGCGGATTCGGCGTACGATACCGCTTCTTGCGATCCTCATCGCGGTTTACGCAGGTGCGTAAAATTCGATCATAATTAAAAACTTATATAGAATACATTGTATTGTGTAAATTTGTAAACTAATATGTATATTTTAATAAATTTATTATATTATTAACAGTGTATATATGAAAAATTACTTCGTAATCAAAATATTAAAAATACTAAGTACCAAATAAAATAAAAATAAAACGATAAAGTGTATAAAACGGAAAACGTAGTAGAATTAAAAATAATCACCTTTACAGTCAACAGTGTATGTTAGTAATTTTAATTATTTTACTGAGATATTAATATCTGAAAAGGTTTGAAACAAAAACATATAAATTTTATGGATAATAATAAATTTTATTTATCTATATTTAACAGTGTTACCTGCATACGTTTGTGACTAATTTCGTGAATAAAACAAATTATTTTATATTATCCTATTGATATTTAGTCATCATTTTCTTTAAACGTATCACAAAACGTATTTAAACGCATTTTCTCTTGATGTGACACAACCAAAGGATAACGGAAACCTTTACGAACTTGCCATTTTGGCCTCCGACCTGTTAAGTCCAGATTTATCCTAAGTACTTAATTCAGGCAAATATAATAGTGTATCCTCCACGCGTTACGAAGAGAACAATTTACTCCGCGTTCATTTTGTGCGATGTGATACACTTAAGTGTAATAGCGTCATTGACTTAGATATTTTAAGATTATTGTCTATTTAAGTGAGTTCCTGTTTGAATGGGATAAACCCATTGCCTTGACATAGCATACAAAGTAATTATATATTCAAAACATTGATTTGAGAGTGATATTGAAAGAAGAGTGAATGCAGGAAACATGGTGAATGGAGCTTTCCACTCCTTTATGAACAGTCGGAAGGTGTCTAACAAGGCTCGTCTGGCTGTGCATGAGAGGGTGTTGGTTCCGACACTCATGTACGGAAGTGAAAGTTGGGTATGGCAGAAGAAACAGGAAAGCAGAATAAATGCAGTTGAGATGAGAGCGTTAAGAAGTATGATAGGAGTCAAACTGAGTGACAGAATAAGAAATAGTGAGATAAGGAAACATTGTGGTCAGAAAGAAGATGTAGTGACAAAAATTGAGAAATGTATGCTGAGATGGTTTGGCCATGTCGAGAGAATGAATGAAGAACGATTGACGAAAAAAGTGTATAAGGCGAGTGTGAATGGAAGTGTTGGAAGGGGTAGACCTAGGCGGACGTTTCGCCGGCCCGGACCACGAGATCGGCAGGCCATATATCCGTGGGCCCGGGTGTAGGCGATAGGAGAACAGCGGGGTTTTTTAGTGGGTAGTCGGATGGCCGAACATCTTTCCCGGAGTCCCACATATCCCTCGGTCCCCCGGGGCCGGGGGAACCCGTCAAGAGAGGGTTTTTCCCCGAGACCAAAAAAAAGGCGGACGTTTCGAGATTAGATCAGGGACGTCTTGAATAAAGGCCAGGTCAAGAGTACCCTAAATCGAAGGGCATGTATGAAGGGAATAATGAAAGTGAACGAAGCAAAACAAGTACGTAAGGATCGTAGCAAGTGGAAAGAAGTGGTCTCTGCCTACCCATACGGGAAAGAGGCGTGATTATATGTATGTATGATTTGTACGAAATATTTTTTTGGTTATAATCAAAATTTTAATATTGGATCCGGGATTTATTATTGTGTCGCATAGTGGAAATACTGATCATTGACGTTACTGCTGAGGAATAGCAGATAGGCTGACGGCCCAATTAATACTAAGCAGTTACCATCGCTTATGGATGTTTGCGACGCTAGGGGGATCGTGGACACGCTGCTGTCCGATAGTGGTACGGAACCTGAGTCACTAATGTCAGAACACAACACAAAGGTTATTATGGCGGCATACTTTAGACCAAGGATGGTTGCCATCCAGACGGGCTTGTTGCCCTACCACGTAATGTCGAGCTAATTATCATAAGAAAATAGTGTACCTATTACTGAAATAATTAGAAAATTATTTAATTCAAATTTTTTTAGTACACAGAATGTATTCAAGTATCAAATTCAGTCATTTATTTGCTGTACACATAGCATTTTTACATTATATACATACTAGCTAACCCAGCAAACGTTGTTCTATCATAAAAAAAAAAAAATAGAACTTATCTACATTTACTCCTATTTCACCCCTTTCAAGATTCCTTTTCGCGACATAAACTTTCCTATATCCTTTCCAAGGTCCAGTCTATCTTTATACTGAAATTAATCGAAATTGGTTCTTCCGTTTAGAAGTGAAAACGTAACATATAGAGCTACTTTCATATTTGTAATAATAGTTTGGATTTAAGTGTCCGCATATAACATATCTATAAGATGTGCCTGTACTAGTATTAATTATATTATCGTTAGTTTAATCAAAAATTATTTATATTTCTTCTTCTTAATTGAGTCATTATATCATAGTTGAATATATGTAGTTAAAACCGTATCGGTAATTAATTTGATATTACTTTATCATGATTTCCATAACTATTTTTTTGTAAATGGAATTTATAATATATATTAAATGGTTTAGTATCAAATATCATACATACATCCAGACGGATTTTTTTTAATCAAAAAAATGTCTAAATAAATTGATTTTCTTCCCTCAATAATATTTACGGTACAAATATAAATAATTCCTAACTAATGAACTAGAAATATTTCACTATCAATTATTTCAAAGAAGATTACAATTTATCAATGTGTGGTCACGTCTTGCAATAAAATAAATCTAAAGTCACGTATAATTATGGCAATACTTTTTAATTTCATCGTTATGCAATTTAACGGAGACTGTTTCTTAACATGGTAACTTTTCATGAAGGAATAAAGGTTACACTCTTTTAATATACTTATGATTGACATAACGCCATCTAGTACCAGAGTAGGTAACAAAGTTCTTTCTTGTATTGTCGGTACTCGATAACTAATATACTACATATAAACTTTTATTTTGTAAATAAATGCTTATCATACATAAACCCAGACCTTAAAGGAGTTATTTTATATGAATGTTACTTTCAGTGAAACAGGTAATTACGATCAACTTCAATCCGGTTGCATACACTCACTTTGAACCCCAGTGTCCATTTTAGAGTATAAATACAGTTTTTTATATATAAGTCTAATTTATGTGCTCATTTTATAAGTACACTGTATACTTGTATTTAATAATATAAAAAAACAACTTCCGTTTGTCAAAACTATGTAAATAACATCGAACAGAGACTTTACTACTCCTTCTTCCTGCTCTTATTTCAACTATATTAAAGTTAAATCTTGCAAGAAACACTCTTTTACACAGATCTTGTCTTGAATACAATAAATCTTACACCAGTGTAGACATTTTTTGCTCTAACATTGTAAATTATAAATCTAAAATAATTGAATTATGCAAATGACTAACGTATTAAGCTTATATCTCTCAATTCTCTCAATTCTTTGATTTTAATGTATTTTATAATTTTAATTTATGATATGTATTACTATTATTCTATTGGATGTTGCAATTATGTGTATTACTTTTATGTGGAAACTTTACTGATTTGTTAATTTTTATATAATCTTTATATTGTGATTAATTGTAATTGTATGTTTCCCAAATAAATAAAAATAAAATAAAATATATAGGGTCATGTTCTCTCATTCCACTCTCTTGTCGTAATCTTAACATTCTTTGCCATATCATATTTTATGTAATCCATCCATCTTTTTTATGGTCTACTACTCATTTTGCATCCATCCACTCTCGTTTCTAGCATTTTCCTTGTTACATGACATTGTTTTCTTCACATTATGTGACCATACCAGGTTAGTCTATTTTAGCTTCTTCACTTTACGCTTCATAGGTAATTTAATTTCATTTATTTGACCTACTAAAGACCGGCGGGTTAATATTTTCTTTTATAGTTTTACTCACTTTCATTCAAATATCAAATGCCGAAACCCTTACTTTAATATTCTTATTGCGTTAAACAAACTAACGTTTCAGTTGAGTGGTAGTTTGTGCTTGTGGACACCGTGCTGTATGTAGTAATATCAATCTGTAATTCGACGAACTCGTGTCAACCCTACGGTCCGAGCCATTTTAGATATTAATGGCCTGATTCTTGTCAATGGCTTACCTACTTACTTAATTGACAAGAATGACAAGCTGGGATGATATATCACTATTTTGAGGATTGAGCAGCCATTTGTATGGTTATCTGCATTATATAGTATATACAGTATCATTATCTATCACGCCA
Source organism: Malacosoma neustria (assembly GCA_963693495.1). Classification (NCBI taxonomy): domain Eukaryota; kingdom Metazoa; phylum Arthropoda; class Insecta; order Lepidoptera; family Lasiocampidae; genus Malacosoma; species Malacosoma neustria. The sequence goes on from OY856386.1 coordinate 16,298,461, forward strand.
AGTAATTAATATTTGTCCCTTTTAACCACTTTCTAGATAGGAAATATACCCTATTTCTATTTCTAATAATGACTGATGAGCACGGCGTACGATATTGTCAAATAACAGTTAAAGGCTCGCCCATCCAGCCCCAATAGACAATCGGTATTGTTCTTTTTGCTTCTCCTTCAGATATTCTAATGTTGGATCTCATTCATCTTGCCCTGCTATAACTTTCCATGTCTCTCTTTTCGTCTTTTTTGACAGTATATATAATTGACGAACTCGTGATATTATTTTTGCACAACTGAATAATAATTATTGCAAGTCAAAAAGAAAAATTGGTTGTTCACGAATTATTTCTTTTTCTATATACTAAAACCAGTTTAAAGTCACTTTCCTTATATCTATAGACAATAGATGACATAATAAAATTAATAAAAAATCAAAACCACTTGTTGTTTTTGTGGTGTAAATGATTTTCGCACTCTCGTCTCTAATATGTCGCCCGTATGCTCCATTATTGAAAGTTGCTTGTACCACTGCAGTCACTGCTGAAAGATACGAGTTTAACGGCAGTCCATTTTCGTCTGTGTGAGTGTTCTTATTGCTGAGGAATACAGCCCTTAATAGTAAGCTATTATCATCCCCTAGATGTTTACGACGCCAGGGACACCGCTAACACGCTGCCGTCTGCGTAAGGGTTCTAGAACTTTGGTCACTAATGCTGATATACAAGGTTATTACGGCGACATACTTATAGACTGGCGGTGGTTGTCATTCAAACGTTAACAGCTAGGGTTAGTTTGTCGCTTTTTACGACAGGCCGCCTCCGGCCGCAGGGGCCGATATACGTACTCCGCTCCTACACGAAGAAAAAAACTAATTGTATTATAATACATATTTGAAAAAAGAATGTTAAATAATATAGTTACTATACTATTTTTAAACGTGACGTTGACGGAAACTCATTATAATCATTTTTGTTTGTCTCTAAGGAAATATATTCACTTAATTACTCATAACTTAGATGATGGTCAAGAACATCAAAATACTTGTTATTATTATCAATTAATATTCTAATCATTAAGAAGAAAGGAAAATGTTCCTTGTTCCTTGATTAGTTTTCCTCTTCAATTTGACGGTAGTCGCATCTTCAAAAACCAAATTGAGACAAATTACATCGGCACATGGAACACAAGGAAGTATCACAGAAATACTTGCAAATGATGCGCTCTAGGGTCGTCCCACACCCAATACATACCGCGTTTAAAAAAGGGCATAGATGATTTTTATTTTATTTTATTATTTTATATATTATTTTATTTTTGCAAAATTTATCATAACCCTTTTCTTGTTTTAGCAATAACAGAAGTTAAATTTTGTAATAAATGGTATTGTTTCTTAGTTACATATATCTAAATATTAATAATTAATATTTAGGTAATAATAATTTCCTAACGCTCATTGACATTTTATTAGCTGCAGTATCATCCATGGCTATTGCTTGTTATTGCTTTTGGGTCGTTTCAATATAGAAAAACTGGGGGTTAGCACTGAAAACCAGCGCTGTGTCGGAACAATTTCGAAGCAGCATCATGCTGAGTGGCCAACCTCGTCAGGATTGCGGCATTGATTTTATATTTCAGTTTTATTTAATAATGTATTTGATTAGTGTCGTTTTCATTGGAAAATAAATGTTTTTCTTTCTTTCTTTCAATAACTTGGAGCCAAAATAAGAACAGTACGAACGGGGTTCTATCATACAATGCGACTAAACAACCCTAGCTTGGTAGAGCTCCAAGTCCATCTGGATGGCAACTACTCCTGCTTGGTCTTTAAACATGGCGTCATAATAATTTTGTGCTGTGTTCCAATTCCCTTATGCAAAATCCAGCGTATTAGCGCCTCTAGCGTAACAAACATCCATGGACGACAGTAACTGTTTATTATTAAGTGAGCCGTCAGATTATCTGCTGTCCCAAAGAAATAACAACAAAGTACAAAACACTTTGTATATTATTTTAAATACAAGAAGTCACTGAAAATATAATACAAATTAACTTTTGAAGTGCCTTTTGTATTTGGATAATCTTACAATATAAAATGTATTTGTTCTTTGTTTTCCTTTATCTTAATAATCTTTTGTAATTTTATAAAATGTTTGAATGTTAAACGAAGTCAGTGTCTACGGTTATTGACTTCATATATGGTGTTTCATGTTGTCATTACAATCGACGTAAATGCCGGTTGTGTTCTAAGTGCTATAGGGACCTAGCTATCAATTGAAAATTAATAAGGTCACAATATACGAGTACCATAATTTCCAAGTCCATTAATTATTATCTATACACAAGTGAAAAAAAGAATTAAAACAAATATTATTTTTAATGCTTTTTTTTTCATTATTCTTATAATCAAAAATTAGTAATTTCAATATAAGTAAAAATATACGTTGAAAAATCGTTAACCTTAACTTCTTTTTTTGTTGCTAAAGAACAACTTTTTTTTTTTTTTTTTTTTTTTTTTTTTTTTTTTTTTTTTTTTTGCTAAGGCTGTCATCGTCTCAGACGACCAACGACAGCGACACCGGGCGGAAAAGGCATTCCGACCCCGTGGGAGCGGGGTCGATCAGCCGTGGCAGCGTGCTCGGGGCGCGTCTCCTGTGAGGCGCGCTCCCGGCTCGAACGCTGCATGGGGATAATTGATAGCAGCCACGAATAGCAAGAATACTATTGATTGGGGACTATCGGCTCCACCGGTGAAGCCGATCCTATTCTAATCTACTACCGTTTCGGAGTGCTTATAGCTGGGGGAGAAGAAACGGCGAAAGAAACTCCCCCGCAACACATCTATTCTACGTGTATTTCTGTAATGTGTGGTTGTGTATGGCTACAGGCTATGGGGGGCGGAAGGCGTCCCTAAACCTATTGCGTCGGGCTGGTCCATGCCGGACTGGGGGGGATTGCGTCCGCGAGAGCATTCGCTTCAGCGTCCTAGAGATGGGGTCGCGTCTATCCGTGAGCACGTTTCGCGGTCGGCGACGCGCGGGGGGTGCTCGGCGGTTGGGCGTGTAGTTGACTGTCTCCACCACCAGTGGATTGGGATGGTGGGGAGCGAGACCGAAGAAGGATCGCGAGAGGGATACCATGTACTCCTTCACGGGGAGGAGCTCCAGGTCGCGGTGTAGGTCCGCGTTGCGCATGTAACGTGGCGCTTGGACTGCCATGCGCAAGAACTTATTCTGCAGCCGCTGCATCGAAGTGATGTAGCATTTGCCGGCATGGGCGAAGACTACGCTCGAGTACGTCATGATCGGTCGGATGCAGGTTTTGTAAAGTGTCACCTTATTTCTAAGGGACATCTTACTCTTCCCGCATATCATTGGGTAGAGGCGACCGAGCACAAAGTGTGCTCTGTTCCTTACCGTCCTGATGTGTTTGCTGAAGTACAGGCCTCTATCTAGAGTGACTCCTAGATATTTGACCTCATCAACCCAGGGGATGACGCGGTCAAATAGCTTTATGGGGAAAAGAGAGTGCCGACTCGTGCGAGTCGGCCGACTCTCATTTTGAGTGCGGGGACCGCGAGCGAACATGATCGCTGCGCTCTTGTCCGGATTCAACTCGATCCGCCAAGTGCGGAACCAGTTGCCCAGCGTCTCAACCGCCGTGTTGAGACGACTGCAGATCCGATATTGATTGATATCGGATGTGAAGAGGGCGGTATCATCTGCGTATAAGGCGAGATGTACCTGTGGGGTACGGGGCATGTCGCTGGTGTACAGCGTGAAAAGTAGGGGGGACAGAGCCGAGCCCTGGGGGACTCCGGCTCTGATGGGCTGGAGAGATGAGCGCGTGCCCTCCACTCTGAAGCGGAAGCTCCGATCAAGGAGAAAGTCTCGTAAGATGAGCACGAGTCTATCTGGCACTCCCAGTTTGTACAGCTTGTAAATCAAGCCGTTGTGCCAGACCTTGTCGAAGGCTTTCGCCACATCGAAGAAGACAGCACCCGTCTTCCAGGGTTTGGGGGCGCGATTGAAGTTCGCGAGCACGTGCTCCGTGATGCGGAGCACTTGCTGGGGGCACGAGTGTCGGGCTCGAAAGCCGAACTGCTCGTCGGGGATCAGCTTATTTTCATAAGCGAAGTCTCTGAGTCTGCTCAAGAGGAGGCGTTCGTACAGCTTGCCCAGCGCGCTGAGCAAGCTGATCGGACGGTAGCTGCTAGGTTTCGCAGCGGGCTTTCCTGGTTTCCGGATGCCGATGACGTCGGCTTCCTTCCAGGCGGAGGGAAAGGAGCAGTTATCTATGGCGGCATTGAAGATGCCTACCAGAATCATCAACAGATGTATCGGGAGTAGCTTGAGCAGCTTGTTGGGGATGCCGTCGGCCCCGGGAGCTTTCCGGGGCTTGAGGCCTTTTATTAGGTCCTGTACCTCTTTTACCGTGACAGGCTCGAGTGAGTCTTCCGCGGGAAGAGAGGATCTCCGTTCGACCTCGGCGTCCACCTCGCGCAGGTGGGCCGGGTCGACGTGCGCGGTATTGGGGGAGCATTGCTCCTTGAGGCTCTCGGCGAGACACTCAGCCTTTTCGTCGTCGTCAAACGCGACAGTGTTGTCGGGTTTTTCGAGAGGCGGCATGGTCGAGAGGGATTCCGCTCTCAGTGACCTCGCCAACCTCCAGTATGCCTGGTGCGTTGGGGAGATCTCCGAGAGCAGGCTCTCCCAGCGTTGGTTCCTGAGTTCCTGAATGCGGGCTTTCACTTCCCGATGAAGTGAACGAAAGGCGACTCGGTTCTCTTCTGATGGGAAGCTGTCGTAGGCTCGGGCGGCGGCTCTCTTCCTCCTCAGCAGCTCTCTCGCGTCCCTCGGGAGTGCCAATCGGCCGTCCTCGTACGGAACTTGCCGAGTGGACTCCCGAACGACGGTTTGGAGGTGGCCGGTGAGGGTTTCGATCGCCCCTTCCGTGTCCTGAAGGGTCCTAATAGGGGTTGAAGCCTGCTCAGGGTCATCGAATCCTCCATGTTGGAGTAAGTCCCTGACCCTGGACCAGTCGGTGATTGACTTGGTCTGAGGCGTCTGGTCGGGTGTAAAGAACAACAGATAGGCTAACGGGCCTTTAAGTAATTACCGTCGTCTATGGACGTTTGCGACGTTAGAAGCATCGCGAATACGCTGCTGTTTGCATAGGGTTAAAGGCATTACTTAAAAAAATTAATATAAAATTGAGATTTTATTCTAGTATTTTGTTGCCAAGAGCATCTGCATTCAGAGAGCTGACAGGAAAATATTGTGTTTCATAACTTGTTTAAAAGACCAGCCACCAATAAAACTTGAGTTATGATTTTAATATAATTCTTTATTTGTGTAAAAGTAAAACTATTTAGACCAATAAATTTTATTCATTGGCATTTAATTTTAGTTTTTTTTAGCATTGGCATTAAATTATTTAAAAAATTGATTGTATTATATATATTGAACCAGGATCTGAGGATCAAGACCGGTAACTTTAATAGTTGTACATATGTCCATTAATTTTGTAGTCAGGCGTCGTTCTCCTTCGTGCAGAGGTGGAGTAAGATTACTGATCCCTGATACGGGGGTCAGTCGGTTTAAAAGGCGATGAAACAACCCTAACTACGTGGTAGGACTCCAAGTCTGTCTGGATGGCAACCACCCCTGGTTTCTAAACACACCATGATCATAACCCTGTTTTGTGTTCCGACATAAGTGACCAGGTTCCAGTACACCAACGCATAGGGCAGCGTATTATGGTGCCCCTGTCATCGCAAACACCCGTAGGCAACGATAACTGCTATTGTATGGCCTTCAGTTGCTCTGCTGTCCCACACCATCTAATAAAATCTTATAAGAAATGAACTTATAAGATTATTTTATTGCCGTAGACAGACAGGCTGACGGCCCACTTAGAATTTAGCAGTTACCGTCGCATATGTGTGTTTGAAATACCAGTGGCAACGCGAACACGCTGCTGTCCCATAATTGTACAGGAACTTGGGTCACAAATGCCGGAACACAACACAGGGCTATTATGGCGGCATACTTAAGACCAAAGGTGGTCGCCAACCAGACGGGCTTGGGGCCCTACTACGTAGCTAGGGTGGATTGTTTGGTCGCCTTTTACGACAGGCCGATCCCGGCCGCAGAAGTGAGTATTCTTTCTCCGCCCCTGCACGGATAGAGATTATTAGATTCTTGTTTGAACATTTTATGCATATTTATTATATTTTCAGAAAATGCAAAAGCGCAGAAGTCTAGTAAAGTTCTGGATACTACGATGAATCCAAAATACGTTCCAGCTGAAGAAAAACACGGATCTTACTGGAAAAAATCCGCTGCGACCACACTCAAGTCTAAATTACATGAAAAAATAAACACGAATAAGGCAAAAAATGGTAATGTACACTTAATTTTCAATTGAGTATACATTTGTTTGAGGTTCCTTGTAGTGGTGTTAGCAGATTGTAGAGCAATCTTCCGCTTATGTATTTTTTCTCGTTTAGTGTGCATATTATATGTATCATAATTTCCATATACTAACGTTGAAGGAAAGCATCGTGAGAAAACCCGAACACCGAGACCAGTATGTGCAACCCACCAATCCGCCTTGGACAAGCGTGGCGGGTATATTATCCGTCCCCTATAAGCCCAGCAGGGGGGACACTTTAGGCTGTTATTTATTATATTGAAGCTGGCTTGTCTGCAATTAATCTCACATATTACACAAAGCTTTGGGAGAATCATGAAACACCTTGTAAGCCTTGACCGTGTTTCATACAGCTTATAACAGTTTAAATGTATTTCTTTCCGATGTTATCCTTAGAAACAGATACTCTCGATGACCTCCGGTCACATAACGGCTAAAGAACGCTTACAAATATCAAGGATTATATTTATCTAGAAACGGATATCTATATGAATCTATACGAAATCAATGACTTGACATTATCGATGACACCCGTGGCGCAGCGGTTGTCGCTACGCTAGCGAAGATCACGAATTCGATTCCTGTTTCGGTCTAGGTGTTTCTGTGTAATATGTCTATGTGTATGTCTGTGTAATGTACCTATATTTATTTACAAAAGAAAAGTATATATGAAATTTATCAGTTGTCTAGTACCCATAATACAAGTACTATGCTACTTACTTTGGAACTATATGGCGCTATGTGAAATGTGTCAGTATATTTATTTATTACGCAAATATATAACTTAAATATGATACCATGTACTATAGGTTTTTGAACCATAAAATAGTTATTGTGTTTCTTAAATACAGTACTAAACAATGACTTTTAATCAGGTATACTATTCATTGGTGATGGAATGTCTTTGGCAACGGTAATGGCAGCCAGGACATTTGCTGGACAACTAGAAAGGGGCTTGGGAGAGGATAACACTCTTGACTTTGAGAGGTTCCCTGTCAGTGGTCTTGCGAGGGTGAGTTTCAAGAAGTTTTATTGCAATAGTTTTTATTAAATTTCATAAAGTTTCATAGAGTTTCGTTGAGAAATATTACAACGTTTTACTTAGATTTTTTGTATTGTGTTTTTTTTATTTTTTATAAAACAAACTATCCACGTGATTTAAGTAACCATTTTTTCGTATTACAGCACGTTTCTTTTCTACGATCACACAATTGACTCTAAATTGTTTATTTTTGTGTTAAAATAATTTTCCGATCGTTTCAACGATCGGAAATATTATCTATCTATTTAGATAGATAATATTATTCCTTAACTACTTATCATCTAGGAAAAATAAAAATAATTAAACTATATTAAATAATTGACGGTCTTATCGCTTTTCTTCCTCCAACCTATTATATAAAATATTAATAAATATAAAATATTAAGTAATTTTATGCAGTCTTACGTAGATGTCAATAAATATCTGAATGAGTTTTGAGTACTCTATTTAGTAAATGAATAGAAAAGAGACCTACCTCAGTTCCTTAGTAAAATAAAATTTGAAAATTAGTCATTCATTATAAACATAAAATTTTGTTGTAGGCTAATCTAATACTAGTATTTCAAATACATTTATTTATTTATTATTTTTTTTATATCATTGGTTTTTTATTGAAATTTAGAAATCACACCCATTATAGCATAAGTAATTATATTTTTTGTTAGCTATTACGTTAAGTTGCCAAATTGAGTAAAAAGCTAAGTTTATCCGTTCAAGCGAAAATTTAGAACGATACAGTCATTAACAAAATTGTGAACTTCAATATAACTTGCATACTTTATACTAATTAAAAAAAGTTGAGTTATTTCATTGCCTTTTTACTTGACCTAGATATATAACATTATCAAGCGGCAAACCTGGTGTTATGTATCGTTACAGAAATTATTTAAGCGATTTTTTACATTTGTAAATCTCAATTAATGCGAAGGAGCAGCAGACAAGCTGATGGCCCCCTTAATACTCGTAATTACCTGTTACCGTCGCCTATAGATGTTTGCGACGCTAGGGGCACCGCTATCCTATCGGGGTACTGTAACCAGGGTCACTAATGCCAGAACGCAAGACAATGTTATTATGGCGGCATACTTATGAACATGGGGTGATTGCCAAACAGGCTTTATAGCTTTTTACGACAGGCCGACCTCGATCGCAGATATAAGTATTAGGCCGCCCCTGTACGGATAGATTCTTCTAAATTTAACATCACGGAACAACTCTTTATGTCTAACTCAACAAACCCAAAAACATTCTTAAATATATTTAGAGGTTTTATGGTTTTCCAACATTTTGAATAATATTCAATGAATTTTGAATAACTGATTAAAAAATGTGAAAAATAATGCTCTGATACAAAATAAAGGTTGATTTGTTGTTTCATAATAGCTGTCAATATTAATGTGTTAGCCGAACGTAATTATAAATATTGTTTTTAATATTTTCTAAACGTCATTGCCTGAAAATCAGAAATTATTTTACATAAAAACTATGACTGCTAATTACAAGGTTGTTAAGTAAATTATTTTCGCGTGTCAAATATTATTATGTGGTATTATTATTGTTACATTTACATAAAGTGTAAGGGCCAATTTGAAAAGAATCATAGCATAATTACCATGTACGGTGACGTCATAAAAAAAAGACAAATTTTCAACAGAATCAACTGACAAAATTAACAGAACAAAACTCCATACGTATTTCTGCGTTTATAATCTGGCACACCTGCCAAATAAACTTGTTTTTAAGGTGACTGCTCTTTGCATACAAAATGACGAATGAATCAAAAAACATATGAATTCGAATGATATATTAAGATCACAGGGTGTGTAGCCAATCCACATTGACAAGTGTGGCTGTATGTCAGCCACGATTGTCAACATTTCCTTTTAGAGAGGCTCACGCAGTAGGCTAAGAGCTGTTGTTATCTATTATAGTTAATATACACATACAGCACTTTTACATAGAGATATAATTTTTAATATACTTGTCATCAAACAACGAAACATTACTGCAAGTATTATTCAGGCGGCGTTTAAATGAAAAAGAGGACTGATATTAAAAAATCTGCCAACAAATAGCTGGCATAGCAATACACAATGGTGTACCAGAATTCCAAATATGAATTTAAATTTTCGAAAATAAATGAATGTAAAGATTGTTTCCAATGCGTATTCCGTCGGAATTTCTGCACTTAACCACAATTTTTTGCGTAAGTTATCGTTTTTTTTTTATTTGAGCTCTGAGCTGAGCTGAGCGTGATTGTTAACTAAGCTCTGTGAAATTCTACCAAAGAGATCTTTTCCTAAAAATATGGATACCTAACAAAAGCCGCCCAAGTTGTGGCGTTGCTGGAAGCAGGGCATAGTCAGCGTGTTGTGGCTACACGATTGCATCTATGCCTCTCTGCTGTCAAGAGAGTGTATCAGCATTATCGGGAGACTGGTATGTTTACTCACCGTGCAGGATCTGGTAGACATTGAGTCACGTCTAAGCAAGATAACATATGTGATAGCATATTGTGTCAGTTTCTCTAAAAAATCGCCACTTTAACTCTATTCAACTGCAGTAGCGGCTCCGTGAGGTTCGAAGATTGATTGTAAGCAATTCTACCATAAGAGGAAGATTGGCGGAGCGTGGCATGAAACCTTATAAACTAGCTAATGGCCCAAAATTGACGGTAGAACACTGAAGAGCGCCTCAACTTGCACTTGAGCACTTAAATTGGTCATACCTTCAATGAAGCAAAGTTGTCTTTTCTGACGAGAGTAAGATCATGTTGTATGGTAATGACGGAAGAAAGAAGGTGTATCGAAGAGAGGGAGAGAGGAAGAGCAGAGAGTTTTACAGAGTGCTGCAATGAGGAAAGAGTCAGGTTCTGGACGGTTTGGAGAGACTCAAGTGCCGATAAAAAAAACTGAATTTGCGTTTGTATCTGGACCTTGGTTACCGCCATTAATTGAGTAACGTTACATCGGAGAGTGTCTGGAGCCTCATGTGGTACCCTATGCACATTTTATTGGCGAAGACTTTAGTTTTATGCAGAACAATGCTAGGGATCATATCGCAGGCATTGTAAATGAATACCTGAGCGAAATCGGTATTACGTTTATGGGCTGGCCAGCAAGAAGCCCGGATATGAGTCTCATAGAACATAGATGAGTTGAAGAAACGAGTCAGAGCGAGAGATCTTGTTCCGAAGACGCTTGGCCAGCTTAAAATAGCTATACAAGAAGAGGGGGATAGCATCCTATAACACAAGATTGTGACGCTTATCCATTCCACGAGGAACCGCATGGAAGCAGTGATAAGAATCCGAGGAGGAAACACAAGATACTAAATAAACTTATGTTTTTAACATTTAATAATTTCTTCTGAAAAGGTAAAATCATACCTGTTGAACAAAACACAATAGCTAATGAAATTTAGTTTTAATTTGGAACATTATTATTCGTTAAATGATACCTTATAATATCCACAATTAACTGGCACTGTTTATATTTTTGAATAATATAAAAATAATTAAACATAAAAAAAACTTCAAGGTGTTCCGATTTTTTTGATTAGAAATGTATAAATTTTTATATTAAATGGAGCAAAAAACAATGTTTTCAATAGAGAAAAATATTTCACTTTTTGTTATAAATGTACCGTTGATCTTGAAACTATTGCATAAACGTTGACCGAACGTACGTGTTAATAGAAATTAGATCACAGATTTCTATAGTTTGTAAATATCCCTTTATTGTGCATGTTGTTCAATAGGGCAATACCCAAAGGTAAAATGGGGTATGTCGAAATTTTATATTTATTTACAGGCTAAAAACCAGAATACGGGCAGTGATAACCACTGCTCACGTTAGAAAAATTGATATAATTCGAAAATAATCGACTCGATATTAAAGAAATGGTGAATATTCTAATACCTATCGTTCAAATCACTCAGTTTACAAAAATTATGTCATTAAATCATTACAACACGGATTTACATGAGGAATAAAACAATAATGATTTACTTTGACCTTAGCTATAATCAATGCCATTGTCGCCATATTAAAATATTTATTTAGGGCATAAGGAACAAAATAACAGGTCACATAAAATCAACAATGGTAACAAATACCCTAAAAAGGGCCATTCACACTCAGCATTGCTGGTTTTAACACGTAGACAGACAGAAACTCGTAGTTATATATACGTTCAGGGGCGGAGAAAGAATACTGACCTCTGCGGCTGAGGTCGACCTGTGGTAAAAGACGACATAAAAACCCACCCTAGCTACCTGGTAGGGCCCCAAGTCCATCTGGTTGGCGACCGCCTTTGGTCTTAAGTATGCCGCCATGATAACTTTGTGTTATGTTCCGGCACTATTGACCCAAGTTCCTATACCCCTATCAGACAGCAGCGTGTTCGCGATGCCACTGGCGTTGCAAATACCCATAGGCGACGGTAACTGCTAAATTCTAAGCGGGCCGTTAGCATGCCTGCTGTCTTACACCAATAAGAAAAAAAACTTAATTACTTAGTAGACACTCTTCTATTTTTTATTTGGTCATTAATCCGTAGACGATCACCGTTTTGTGTTCGTCCCCTTTAAAATCAGTTTTTTCTTATGCAAAGAGATACAAGAAAATAGGTTGAATTAGAATGAAACGGTACTCTCAATTAGTTATGGTTACAATTAACAGTTACAAATTATCACAGTCGTGAGATATTTTCACGCTTACAGTTATTTTCTGCAAAGTAAGGGAGTTTCCCTAATGGCATATAAAAAAGTTAATAATTTTAAAATCATAAATTATAAAGCTAAATTAAAATCTAGGCAGTAATCTAAAACACCAACTAAACTTAAATATAATATAAAACTCAAAAATATAATCACCAAAACCAAATTGGTTGTAACAGGTATATACCAAGTGAAAAAAGCGCTTCCAGAAAGCATGACATTGAAAAGATAAAAAAAATTACCAAAAAAAACCGCCTTCAAAGAAAAAAACTTCCAAAACAAATTAATATGCACTAAAAAGTAAAAAAATAATTGCATATTTTTCTATAACTTAATAATCAACTTACTTTTTCTACTCATCAATATGTAGGTACGATCTATATTACGATAATATAATGTTATTAACAATTATTGTTATTTTTGGAGTCGGTGTCAGCCAAGGTAGGTTTGTAACTACATACATAGTTATAGGTGAGATGTGCTTGTGACGCACGCGCTTGACGATAAAAAAAAATTTCTTAAAGTATTCTGGTATTATTATTGCTAGTTATATTCTAGTGTTTCCTTGGCTATATTAATATAAATGATAGAAATGAGAGTGGATGGATAGACAGGGAGGGTTAGACCAAAGTAAATATGGATGGATTGTGTAAAAGATGTTTTTTTTTTCTATCGCTGTAGGACAACAGATAGGCTAACGGCCCACTTAGAATTTAGCAGCAACCGTCACCTATGGGTGTTTGCAATACCAGTGACATCGCGAACACAATGATGTCCCATAAGAGTACAGGAACTTGGTCATTAATGCCGGAACACAACACAAAGTTATTAAAGCGGCATTCCTAAGACCAAAGGTGGTCGCCATCCAGACGGCCTTGGGGCCCTACCACGTAGCTAGGGTGGGTTGTTTTGTCATCTTTTACGACAGGCCGAACCCAGCTGCAGAGGTCAGTATTCTTTCTCCGCCCCTGCACGGACACTGATGATATGGCATAAAAGGTGTAAGTATTGTGATGATGACTAATAGAGGAGAGTGGTAGGAGAGAACATGTTGTGCCGACCCCACATAGTTTGGAATAAGGGCAGGAAGAAGAGAAGTTCTATCAAGCCGGTGTTCACACAATGTAGAATATAAGAATAGTATTTTGTAAAAAAAAAATTAATCGTCAATACAATTTCCTTAAGACGTGTTTCAATCGATTTAAGAATAACAATACAGGGAAGGAAGTCAAAGATTATCAGGCATACAATGAATGAACCTTTCAACGACCTTGCGGCGGCCGTCGAATAGGACAGATCCTTGTCATCGTGATGCTAAATAGGTTTTTATTGTATTTAATTAAATATTCTATCAAAATTCACTTGTACATAAACAGATCTTCTAGTGACATAATTATCAAAATCAGAATAAGAAGATGAAATATTTTTCTTCTTATACCAAACACTTCATCACGTTTCTATCTTTTGACAAAGATTGAAACATCTCTTTGATCTTTTTTGCAACTGTGTCTTTTGTAACACTTATCTTCTATATAACTTAGCTAAGAATAGAGCTAAAATAAACAAGCTAAGCTATGAATAAACGAAATCCTTCAAATTGTACACCCGATGGACTTGGAACTTATCATGGTTGCTCATTTTGTGATTTAAAAGATCACTGAGAACGGATTTTACGTTTTGTTAAATTTAAGTAGCCATAAGTTTATGTTACTTTTTCTGTGTGCGATAAGGAATATTCTATTCTATAAGCCAGTGTAGTCAGTGATCTGCCTACGCTAAAATATTTTATCTCTCTCTGCAATTATTACACTTCGTTATCTTTACTACGTATTAAGAACAGATTTACATATACAAATTTAATTCAATTAAGAAAAATTTTTTTAGTAATAATGTTTTATTCTCAGTTATCTTTTTGGATCGAGGGAGACAGCAGTCATCCTTGACCTATGAAAAGAAAATGACGCGGAAAGTTATCAACGTAATAAAAAGGCGCAATAATCTTTCCCTAGTAACAATTTACAAATTACAATCAAAAAACTGCGACAATTGACATAACGCCATTTAGTTACACACGAAACATACACTCAGACTCGGGACAAAACTCGAAACTCGAGGCGTTCTGACGTAATAAAACCATTGCACCGCGGAGGTCGTCAACTCTACATTCAATTTTTATTGATGTAGGACAGCAGACAGGCTGACGGCCCGCTTATAATTTAGCAGTTACCGTTGCCTATGGGTGTTTGCAAAGCCCACTGGCTTTGCAAACACCCATCGCAAACACGCTACTGTCCCATAAGGGTACAGGAACTTGGGTCACTAATGCCGGAACACAACATAAGGTTATTATGGCTGCATCTTATCTTACCTTATTTCGGGACCGAGAAATATCTCGGACACTTCAACCCAATAGGATCTTTTGTGTTCCCCTAGATAGCAATCACTCCTCTCCAATCTCATTGAAGATTTGCTTCATGAGCCTAACAATGAGGTATGGAGATAGGAGCCTGTAGTTTTCCGGTGTCGGATATCCTACCCCCAAAAGATTCATTCGCCGCCTGGCCAATGCATCGCATGTACACAGTAGGTGTTCCATGCGTTCTGTATGTTCCCCACACAACCTGCACATGGATGTCGCGGTTAGACCCATCTTCATGAGCATGTTATTATGGCAGCATACTTAAGACCAAAGGTGGTTGCCATCCAGACGGGCTTGAGGCCCTACCAGGTAGCTAGGGTGGGTAGTTTTGTCGCCTTTTACGACAGGCCGACCCCGGCCGCAGAGGTTAGTATTCTTTCTCTGCCCCTGCACGGATAAATATGACATCATTACGCTTTTGTTCTGCGGCAAACGACAAAACAACCCTAGTATGTGTTAGGGCCCCAAAGCCATCTGGGTGGCAGCCATTCTTAGTCTATAAGTATGCTTCCGTAATAACTTTGTGTTGTGTTCCGGCATTAGTAACCCAAGTTCCTGTACCCTTACGTAGCAAGCATCCATAGGCGACGGTAACTGCTTACTACTAAGTGGACCACCAGCCTGGCTGCTGATTCTCAGCAAAAAAAAAATACTATAAAATATTTCATAT
Organism: Malacosoma neustria; assembly: GCA_963693495.1. Taxonomy (NCBI): domain Eukaryota; kingdom Metazoa; phylum Arthropoda; class Insecta; order Lepidoptera; family Lasiocampidae; genus Malacosoma; species Malacosoma neustria. The sequence goes on from OY856386.1 coordinate 16,313,737, forward strand.
CATGTCGTAAAGAACTCTCCGCACAAAACCATAGGTCTCGGAAGCACACGCTGTCACCGAACGCGCGGCCTTGTAGGTTTTCCTTGAACGTGACATACAAGATAGAGGGCGGTCAACCGCATAACACGTATTTATCTGCCAGCAATTTCATTTAAATTACCTTATTGTACACATAGTACAAATGAAATCTTATTGTTGATCACTACTATTCCATTTATCACTTCATCTTGAACGCATTCTATATTTTTTAATTTATCTTTAATAATAAACAAATAAATAACATTGTTTTGAAAATATAATTCTCATTCCATCAAAAAAATTATATTAGGGTGCTTGGAGTCAGTTCTCAAACTACTTCTTCTTCTATTTTCATTTTTTTCATGACGTCAACTCTGTGCTTCGTAGTCTGCTCTTTACCGGGCACGTGAAAGGTGATAAGGCTTCATTTCTTCACCACATAAGTCACCGGTTCCTTTCGTTTGAATAGTCCTGCAAATAAAAGGTGGACTAGGGAGCCTCTAACTCAACTGAAGAGTTTGTATTCAAATTGTTTATATATTATAATAATGGTAATTAACTTAAATATAGGCGTTTCTGCGACTGTATTGAATATATTTTATATTAAAGAATTACTGATAGCTAAAGAATTCTGCTTTAACTTGAACTGTCTCTCATGTCCCATTCCCAGAAGAAATATAGCTGGTGTAATTGATTAAATTCCAAAGTTTCATTGGACCCCTTTACGCCTCTTCCAACTAATACGACCAGAATTATACACGAACTTAGTCATAGATAAAAGAATAATTTTATTTACTCGACGATTTCATTAGTGCAGCAGCTTTTCCATGTAGAAATCTTGGGATCGATTCCTCACCCTGGGTTATAGTTAATATGTATATTTGAAAAAAAATTAAAAATAAAATATACTAGTCTAGTACATAATACAAGCGTTTAGCTTACTTTGAGATTATATAGAGCAAAGCACTTGCCGCGAGGGAGAGGGCCGCGTGCGGTTCCGGGGCCCCCCTCAACTCCTACAATACAGGAGAGCGCCGGGGGGACGAAACCCTGACCCCCTGGCGCCAACACTTCAGAAGAGGCCCGCCTTGAGACAAAGGGCGGGCCGGCGCCGGCCCGGGCCACCAGATCGGCTGGCCACATATCCGTAGGCCCGGGCGTAGGCGATAGGAGAACAGCGGGGTTTTTTAGTGGGTAGTCGGATGGCTGAACATCTTCCCCGGAGTCCCACATATCCCTCGGTCCCCCTGGGCCGGGGGAATGCGTCAAGAGAGGTTTTTCCCCTAGACAAAAAAAAATGTGCTTTGTACCAGCATATTTAAATAGTCGGCTGATGCCATTTCCCGGCTGCTAGGATTTCACTCTACCACTCCTAAGGTCTGGGAGAGGTTTTAGCGGGGAGCCCCACACGCACCTGTCACTTACCCATGCGACAGGCAGTGTCTTAGACAATACCTGTCCTGGCTTTTTCCTTCCTGCGAATAAAGACACTGTATTTATTTATTTTATTTTCAGACATATTGCTTAGATGCCCAGGTACCTGACTCCGCATGTACGGCAACATCATATTTAACTGGAGTGAAGACAAAATACGGTGTCGTTGGGTTAGATGGGAACGTGACGAGAGGCTCCTGCTACTCGCAACTCCATGAGGGCAACTGGGCAACTTCTATTGGACAGTGGGCTATTGATAATGGACTGGATGTTGGTATGTGCAATTTTATTTTCAGTTCGGTTTCTTTATCTAAAAGTATGTCATTAATTATTTAATTATAATAATTGACACACGCGTGGCTTATCTCAATTTCATTGAATTATGTTTATGCATTAATATCTAGAATATAAATTAGCTTCTAGTTTTTATAGTTATGTTCTTCAAGTTTAATATAAATCAGCTTGATTTTAATACTAGCTTATCCCAGCAAACGTTGTTTTGGACAGGAATTTTAGTCAAATTCGTTCTTAGTGAGTTAGGCCATTGGGTGCACGGTTTTAGACATCTTGCGATGAGTGGTATTATATATATATATATATATATATATATATATATATATATATATATATATATATATATATATATATATATATATATATATATATATATATATATATATATATATATATATATATATATATATATATATATTAGGTACTTATTAAAAATATAATCTATTAAAGTGTTAATAATATTGTTATGAATGATTTAAATAAGCCGACAACAATATTCATATATTTAAAGTATTGGAATTCGTCTTTCTTTTTATCAATTAGCAATTTTGTTTGCTTAAGGTTGGCTTAGTTTCTGATGCGACCTCTTTTCTGCTATGGCAAAAAGAAAAATATTTTAAGCAAAATTTTTATCATTAAATTATAAATTTAAATGAAAAACATGTAGGTTAAGGCAAGCATTATTGTGTTTTTAATGATTAAGAAGTTAATTATTATACTGATTAACTTAGTTAAGTGAGCTTGCTTACGTTGGCTACCCATATAACTTAAAAAATAAGTACCTATTACTGACAAACGTATAGTATAATAGATTTTTATATCCCATTGTTCATAGAAATGGTCGGTATTGATTCCAATTGTTATTGATTCAGTATGATATTCTGTGATAACAGATGGACAGCCATGTCCATCTTAACTAGGAATAGGGTTACTTCACCTCCTAAGTCGGATAAATTGATTCATCCTTCTGTTAATTCATACACAGTAGAGGCAAGATCCGTTTTTACCTAGTCAGGTCATAAGTATTGTCACACAGTAAAAACTTTTCTTTTAGAATGCTGGCCACAAAAAAGTTTATTGAATTCAAATCTCGAATTGTTCATGAAAATAAAAATGTATACTTTTAGAATTTTACTCATTTTTTAAATATGGAGTGGACGCTTAAAGAAGACCGTGTTGCAGTTATTGCGTTGCATCCTTGCGGTTACGCGCCAATTCAAATTTTTAACATACTGAAAAATTTGAATATAGCCAAAAGATTCATTTATCGTACCATAAAACGATACAATGAAGACTCTAGTGTAGATGACAGGTCAAGAAGTGGTCGCCCTCGGTCTGTTAGGACTCCAGCAGTGATAAAAGCTGTGAAGGCACGAATTCAAAGAAATCCCAAACGTATTATTAAAAAAAAAAAGAAAATTAAAAGAAAAGAATTCAAAGAAATCCCAAACGTAAGCAGAAATTGTTGGCCCTTCAGATGGGGTTAAGCAGAACCACGGTGAAAAGGGTGTTAAATGAAGACTTAGGGCTTCGGGCATATCGAAGAAAAACAGGACATCGTTTGAATGCTCGTCTAATGGACCTGAGACTGAAGAGATGCCGCGCTTTGTTGAAGCGGTACGCGGGAAAAAAATATCGGGAAATTCTTTTTTCGGATGAAAAAATGTTTACCGTAGAAGAGAGCTACAACAAACAAAATGATAAGGTGTACGCACACAGTAGTGAAGAAGCGAGCAACCGTATTCCGCGTGTCCAACGAGGTCATTTTCCATCCTCGCTCATGGTATGGTTGGGAGTTTCTTATTGGGGCTTAACAGAGGTACATTTTTGTGAGAAAGGTGTAAAAACGAATGCTGTTGTGTATCAAAATACAGTCCTGACGAACCTTGTGGAACCTGTTTCTCATACCATGTTCAATAACAGGCACTGGGTATTCCAACAAGATTCGGCGCCAGCTCATAGAGCGAAGAGCACACAAGACTGGCTGGCGGCGCGTGAAATCGACTTCATCCGGCACGAAGACTGGCCCTCCTCCAGTCCAGATTTGAATCCGTTAGATTACAAGATATGGCAACACTTGGAGGAAAAGGCGTGCTCAAAGCCTCATCCCAATTTGGAGTCACTCAAGACATCCTTGATTAAGGCAGCCGCCGATATTGACATGGACCTCGTTCGTGCTGCGATAGACAACTGGCCGCGCAGATTGAAGGCTTGTATTCAAAATCACGGAGGTCATTTTGAATAAACTTTAATGTCACAAGAATCTTTGTTTTGTTAAGTTCATTTTGGTATATGAATGGTTACATAATTAATAAACTTGTTACAATTATTTTACATTAAACATGTGACAGAATTTATGACCTGACTAGGTATGTCCGAGTCCGGTGACACATGACAGTCGCTTCTGTAACTACTATTATTTCGTCCCTCTTGCCACATTACTCATGAATAAGGAGTGCCATGAAAGCACTGAAGTTCTGCTTTTTGACAATACAAATTTCCATATTATTTGCGTACTCTTCTATACAACTAAGCTAAGTTAGGTGACAATTGCTTGAATATTTGTAAAAAAATTGGTTTTTATATAAACGACAGTCATCTTCTCTGTAATTTAGAAAAATAAAATATTACGTCGCCATAAAAAATTCAATTTTTTTTTCTATATATTTGACATTTAGTCTTACTAAAAATTTAAAATATAGACATATTTCAAGGCTCTGGAAAACGTTACTTTTGAATGTTATTTAGTATCCTGTTAAATACTGTAATACCACTTAATTCTCATTGAACGATGGGCTTTAAGCAACACTTTATTATAATTGCAATTTAGAAATAAAATAACAATGATAAAATAACATTTTTTAGGTCTGGTAACAACAACGCGGGTTACACACGCGACTCCAGCAGGGCTTTACGCGCACAGTTCGGAAAGAAATTGGGAATCAGATGCTGACGTTCCTGGAAAATGCTTGGAATTGGGCTGCAGAGATATTGCTTACCAGTTGGTCATGAATAACCCTGGAAGACGGTTTAAGGTAATTTCTATACATCATCCAAAATACCAATACTAATCTTATGAATTGTTTCTTTTTTTCCTTGATGTTTCCTATAGTCATCGAAAAATAATGCTTATAATGGTATATAATGCTAAGTTTCATAAAATTAATAAGCTTTGCTTTCCGCTATGTACAAAAGAACTATCACCCGTGTAATTTAACGAGAAATAAACCAGACCTATCAACACTGTCCTATGTCTTTGAAAAGGCACCATAAACATTTAATTTTATGTGAAAGTGGTTTTTTGCATATGATTTTTTATTGTCCCTCGTTACCTGGCGCCTAGAGTGACTGCTCCTCTTTCTCTACCCTAGGATGGAACTGACAAAATTAATTTTATCTTGTGCATATTTTGATACGAGATAAAAGAGACCGACTTTAAAAATAAAATTAAGAAGTTGAAACAGGAAAAAAGATCTGCACGTAATTTATCAATGCATTCGTTGATCTCTCGTCTAGTCACACAATTAAATTGATTAATATATTTAAATTTCTCCCCTTTTAGTCAATATGGATTTTGGCTTTAACTAGTTATATTATAAATAAAACAGCAATTATACGTCAATTTAATTTACCAAATGGTAGGCAATGGAAATAGTCCAAACAGTTTTGTCAGATGTATTTATTTGAATGTCTGTCGGGGTCGATAGATGGAATTGTCTTATAAAAACGTTTGCAACATCTATGCCCTATGGTATTTGCTTAAGAAAAAAGTGTGTCAAAAGAGAAGATGACAGAAACAGGAAAGCTCCTGAAATAGACGAATTCTGGTAACCATCTTGGCGGCCATTTTGAATTGAAAATCGATTTTCAATCAAAACGTTTTGTCTCATAGCTTTCAGCAATTTCATTTAATCAATTTGGTAGAACACGCCAAATAATTTGACTAACTGTTCTTTCGATTAGTTTTTAATTAATATATTTAATTATTTTATTAGTAAAAAGGTTCACCTTATAAAAGTTTTACAATAAGAATGATCGAATTTTAGGTTATTATGGGAGGTGGTAGACGTGAGCTCCTACCTAATGTCACCGGCCCTATGGGCAGTCTTGGAAGAAGAATTGACGGTTTGGACCTGACCGAAATGTGGCACGTAGACAAACAACAACTAAACGTCTCTCATCAATTCGTCACAGATCGATCCGAATTAATGAAGGTATGGAAAATAAATCCAAATTAAAACAATGGTACGCGGCAAGATATAAGACAAGCTAAGACAATACTCTATCCGCCCTAGTTGGCGGCGTACAGTAAAGCATATTCCTCCGCCAAGGCGTAGTGCTATAATGGAACACTGGTGATTGTAGTCGATATACCAATATGAGCATTTCCTTTTCAAATGTGGGACCACGGTGGCATACTAGTATTGCACAAGAGTCCTTTACTACCCCGCCTTGACTTAAAGGGAAGTATATGTTCGCAAAGAGCAATACAAGGGTGTTATCCAGTTCTTTTACGTTGGGGAGGTAGATGGCAACCGCGTCAAAAACAATATTAACCACGTCTACTCCATATATTTTATAGCTCTCTTTCCAGTATTTAGGGACTAAAATTTTGTCACCTAACCTAACCAAAATATACGATATGGATGGAAACCAAAACGAAATGAGATGCTTGTAAGAACTAACTAAAATCAATATATTCTCGGATTTCAATAAATGTTTGATTAATCTATTTGACCTTTTATTTGCATTTATTTTAATAATAAATATAATACAATATGTGTCTTCACACGTAGACACATACGTATTATAATATATATTATATAGTGTAGGCACATATGTATTTTGTTTACCATATTGTAATAAAATTAATGTACGCAAATATTTTTAACTCAAATCAATTATTTACGGCTAGATATTGCATGCCTATATTACTCGCTAATAAAACACTTTTCTACCAGTGAAAAAACAAACTTGGGTTCGGTATTTTCTGATTTTATCCGGAACAAAGAAACAAATATTTTTATTTATGTACATAGAAGTACCATATATGTATATAACATGCAAAATTTTGAAAACTTTTACAAAACTCTCTAATAAAATAAATAAATAGTTGTTGATAAATACTTCGATCGCATTTATATCCGTGCAAGGGCGGAGAAAGAATACTAACCTCTGCGGCCGGGGTCGGCCTGTCGTAAAAGGCGACAAAACAACCCACCTCAGCTACGTGGTGGGGCCTCAAGCCCGTCTGGATGGCGACCACCTTTGGTCTTAAGTATGCCGCCATAATAACCTTGTGTTGTGTTCCGGCATTAGTGACCAAAGTTCCTGTACCTACCTTTATGGGACAGTAACGTGTTCGGGATGCCACTGGCATTGCAAACACCCATAGGCGACGGTAACTGCTAAATTCTAAGCGGGCCGTCAGCCTGTCTGCTATCCTAAAGCATTAAAAAAAAATTCATAACAGAATTATGTTAGCCTATTGCATGTTTTGGTCATAATTGGAAATAGCTGAAATTCTGTATACAATTTTGGCTGTGAAAGTGAAAACAAGAGTTATAGGCATTAACGCTTGCAGGTTGCAAATTCGGAAGAACTCCCAGAGTACATTTTGGGTCTCTTCAGCGATGATCACATGGAGTACCACTTGAAGGCCAAAAACCAGCCAACCTTAGAGGAGATGGTGGAGGTCGCTATTAAGATGCTCAGCAGAAGTTCCAAAGGATACTTCCTGTTTGTCGAAGGTATGTCTGCATAATTCTAACTAAAAACACCTTATTGTTGGAAGGTATTTCTAGAATGTGGCGGAGCGGTATCGTATCGATCTCGGAGTCCAACCTTGAGATAATAACAATCCGCGACTTCCCACTTCTGGGCTTGGTCCTCTTCCTAGGGGTAATGGACAGTATACTCTCCACGGTTCTTTAAGGGGATTGGTGGGTTACACATATGTGTGATCTCGGTATACAGCTTTTCTCACGATGTTTTTCTTCACCGCAATCATGCTATAATATGCATATTGAGCGAGGTCGTTGGATGTCCTCTGGCAATGTTGACGTGACCTGTGTTGGTCGGAGGGGAATGTGCTAGTTAGTTCCCACTCCGCCGTCTCCTTTTTGGACATAACTGCCTCGCAGAAGGAGGTGTCGGCCGTCCATCAAAGACCACCATGGACAGAAACAGAGTCGGTTAGGAAGCAATCGTGCCACGAGAGGGCCGGCGTCAAGCGGAAGGTCAGTGCACCGTGGTGCCATCACATCTATTCGGCCAGGACGGACCTCACCGCCTCGATATAACGTGGTTCCATTCCATTGATATAACGTGATATAACGTGTTGCCTTAACGCTTTTATAAGCAATATTTTTAACTTACTGTTTGTGTTTATTATTTTTAATATTTCATTGATTTTAATTTTAGGTGGTAGAATAGACCACGCCCACCACGACAGTCTGGCTCATTTGGCTCTTGATGAGACAGTGGAGTACGCAAAAGCCGTCAGCAAAGCCAAGTCCATGACTAATGAAGAAGATACGCTAATCGTCGTCAGTTCTGATCATGCTCATACCATGACAGTTGCGGGTAAAAATATTTAAATTTTTTAAAAGAATGTGCTTTTTAAAATTAATCTATGCGTGTTGATAAATCGAATACATATCATTTATACACAGTCAAGTGAACCAATTTTGATGAAATTCGATTACAGTCATTAGTCATTACATAGATTGGACTTTGGAAAAGGGCATAGGCTACCTTTTTTTGTAGTTCATATGGCAGAATAACGTTTGCCGGGTCAACCAATTTGTTTATATTTTCAAAGTATTATTTATTATCTAGTAGTAGTCTACGTCCTTTTCCAAGGTCCAATCTATGACTATACCGAAATTCATCAAAATCAATTCATCAAATTCACACTTTCGCATTTATAATATTAGGATTTAGCGATAATTGGTAGCCAGATTGTATTTATTAATCCCATTCGAAACATCATACATTAGATTCACACGACAATGTGCAAGTTTCAGACGTTATTTATTACCTAATATGCATACTATCACATAATTATCCCGTACACAGAAAATAATCTATTATGGTTAAAAATTAGTAGCAACTAGCTTCAAATAGTTAAATCACTTCAATCGAATCAAATCTACCTTAAAAACATTTAACACCTATACTGCCTGTATCACAAAATTGCTATAAAACTGGTTTCGTCTTAGAAAAATTACTGAGCAGTTTTATTTTTAAAATACTTCATTGTTGCTATTTAATTTCCGCAGGAGTTTTTTTTTTATTGCGTAGGACAGCAGACAGGCTGACAGCCCGTTTAGAATTTAGCAGTTACCGTCGCCTATAGGTGTTTGCAACGCCAGTGGCATTGTTATCACGCTGCTGTCCCATAAGGGTACAGGAACTTGGGTCACTAATGCCGGAACACAACACAAGGTTATTATGGCGGCATACTTAAGACCAAAGGTGGTCGCCATCCAGACGGGCTTGAGGCCCTACCACGTAGCTAGGTTGGGTTGTTTTGTCACCTTTTACGACAGGCCGACCCCGGCCACAGAGGTTAGTATTCTTTCTCCGCCCCTGTACGGATACACATGAAATGCAAAACAAATGAAATGCAAAACAAATGAAATGCAAAATTAAGCATATTTATCTTTCACAGTGAGAATATAATTTTGGTTTAAATTTCTTCATTAATCAAATGTTTGATTATAGGATACCCATCTAGAGGTAATGATATCTTGTCCACTGTAGATACAGCTAAAGGAAGTGATGGTTTACCATACACTACTATAAGCTATGCAAACGGAAAAGCTAACTCTATCAGCCCTGAGGGAAAGAGAGTGGATGTTACGTTACATTCAAATTTCTTAGCTCGTAAGTATTTACCAATGTAACAATATAAAATACAATTAATATTTTACCAACATACGGTTATTATGGCGGCATATTTATAAACCAATTATGGTTGCTATCTTTGGTCTTTAATATAGTTTTTAAAATGTGAACTAATGATTATTTATTGCTGAGAAATAGTAGACAGGCTGACGGCCCACTTAATAGAAGGCAGTTACCGTCGCTCATGGATTTTTGCAACACTAGGAGCACTGCGAATATGCTGCTGTCCCGTAGGGGTACAGGAACCTGGGTCACTAATGCTGGAACACAAAACAAGGTTATTGTGGCGACATATTTATATTCCAGGCGTGGTTGCCAACTAGACGGGCTTGGGGCCCTATCACGTAGCTAGGGTGGGTCGTTTTGTCGCCTTTTACGACAGGCCGACCCCGGCCGCAGTGGTCAGTATTCTTACTGTGTCCTTGCACGGAGAAAAGATGGATTAGACGGCGCTGTATGCATTTATTGAATATAAGTTTCTCTTTTTATTACAGGTGACCCGAATTACGTATACCCAAGCTTAGTACCCTTAGACTCAGAAACCCACGGAGGCGAAGACGTGGCAGTGTTTGCCATCGGTCCCTGGCAACACCTCTTCACAGCTAGCTACGAACAAAATGTTGTGCCGCATTTAATGGCATATGCCATGTGTCTAACAGATAACAAACATTCGAACTGCCAGAAACGGTACAGTAACGGGATTTCGAGTGGTATTAAGAGTTTCCCTAGTGTTATAGTAATATTTAGTATATGCGCTGTGATAATTAACTTAAATTATTTTTAAGGTACCTAGTTCTTAATTTAATATTTTTTTCGTTGAAATGTTTGTTTCACTGCCGAAGAACAGCAGACAGCCTTACGGCCCTTAATAGCAGTAACCGCCGCCTATAGATTTTTGCGACGCCAGGGGCATTGCGAACACACAGCCATCCGCGTAGGGACTGGAACAAGGTTATTATGGCGACATATTTAGGGACCAAGGTGGTTGCCCAAACGGAGTCCTACCGCCTAGTTAGGGTTGTTCTATCGCCTTTTACGACAGGCTGTCCCCGGCCACAAAGTCAGTACTTAGTATTTCCTCGGTTTTTTCTTACTCTTGTCTGCACTGCACTAAATAATGTCAATAGGATTAAAATGGGGGGCATTCGACAAGCTGTATCCTTTCATTGTAACCTTTATTATTGGTTCTTCATTAATTTGATCGATAATTATTTGTGTGACAGAGAAACTACAAGGCCAAACGATTTTCTCCCTCTAGCCGATATGTATTGCAGTTAAACCTTGTTTTCCAATTACAGCACTAGAGCGCATTATGCGACATAATGCTCAACGTTGATGTTTCAACTACAGCAACGCTTCGCACAATCGAGCACTCTCAAAAGTGATGCGTGCAATCGAATACAAACTCAGTGACAGAAAGTTAACAAGTGATTTTTCTTTGAATTGGCATTGATCGAAATTTTATCTATATGTTATCGTTAGTAATATTGTTTATTGTTGAAAATAAATTTAAAGCTTTCGTTTAATCATAGTTTTTTGGAAATAATCAAAGTTAATTCAAACTGTGTAAAAAAAGTAAATATAAGTATGGATGGTGCACTCTGGTGGTGCATTTGAAGACTAATTCACGTTCCAATTAACCATAAGCATAATTCGCCATTGTGCGCCACTGAGTCGTATTATGCTCTTTAATTGGAAAACAAGGACTATGCCTTACCGATTTGAATAGTTTGGATGACGTTTAGTACATCTGTGTAAATTTTTGACTAAGTGCTAGTTTTTATAGATCAAATATTTGTTGTTTTTAAATTCTGATATTATTTAATAAATTGTATCCTGAAGTAAGATAGGGTATACTTTTTAAATAGTTAACTCCAGTCCAGTTAACTGAAAAATAGTGCGGACGTAGCAAATGTGTAATACAATATGGAATAAATTCATTATTAATAGCGGCAATTGACGGACAGTGGGTCAATTTGAGTCAACGCGGCGTCCGGATTGCTTTTTTATTATTAGTTAGCCCAACCCGGCACACGTTGTTCTGCCATATATTTGTAGTGGACCGACTTCTCATCCATTGTTGGAGATTTAATAGTTGTTTTTGAGTTTGACGACCTCTTGGCGTGACGGATAACGCGCGTCGGTATGCTCACGGAGGTCACGGGTTCAATTCCCGTCCAGCGTCTGTGTGTTTATGTATAATATGTATTTATTTACAAATAAAAGTATATATGTAGTATATCAGTTGTCTAGTACTCATATCACTAGTGCTATGCAACTTAGTTTAGGACAAGACGGCGTTGTGTGAAAAAAAAGTATTGTTATGGTTGGAACACATTGGTCCTAATATTGTAAGGCGCTTGTTTATTCATCATTTATTATCATCCCTATTTCACCCCCTTCAAGTTTCATTTTCGTGACATAAATTAGCCTATATTCTTCTTCAAAGGCCAATCTATCTCTATATCAAAATTGGTTCAACGATTTAGGCATGAGAACGTATCAGACAGGCAGAGTTACGTTCACATTTATCATAATTATAATATTAAGAATGGATTAACCTTATCGAACCTAAGTTCGAAGTGCTAACACTTGTTTATGCTCCTGTAGTCCTTCTATAAACTGAAACTCATTCTGGGAAAGCATACTGAAATCAGACGAGCCTTTGTTAAAATACTGCTGCTCTACATTAGCGGTACAGGCTTTGGCATTGAGCTGTATCTGCATGATGATGATAATCAGAACAGGATAGCTTGGTGCGTGAGATAGTTCCATAATTAGTGAACAAAAGTAATGAACAAGCAAAATCCATTAACGTAGATTTATTAATCAAAAATAAATTGTAAGTAAATTTAAAGGGTTTTTTTATCGGACCTCAGGACCTGGTCAGAAAAAAGAGAAGGGCTTCCCCACAGACAGAGAAGGTACTTCATTATCTTCTATAAAAACTAAATATAACTACATCTATATCATCTATCGGTAAGGAAGTGACGGGAGTGCTTTGAGTAAATACGTTCTCATATTTAGCCCTGTGACACGCACCAAGAACAGGGAGCTAGTTTGAAAAAAAGATGGGGAAATTGAAAGGAAAGGTCGACTCCGCCGCCTCGGAGCTGAAACGGGTAAGGCGGCGGATGCGCGGACCCTTAGATACGAAAAAAGGAGCCATTCGGGGTCTCAAACACATGCTTCATATTAAACCGAGATGAAATGGTGTAAGAATAATTTAGTATTAAAATATTATTTATGTAAATATTAGATTAATATTTTATACATTTTATTTGTTACAAAACAAATCAAACATTTGAATAATTCTGGTGACTAAAATATCATGTAAATATTGTTCAAATATTGTCAGTATTTTTATTGTTTTTAGGAAATAAAAAATATTTATGTTCTTAGTGAGTTTTATTTGATTATTTATAATAAAAATACTATAACTTCAATATCCCAATCTATCATTAACATCTGGAATGCTTCAGCGGACACCATGTGTATGACATCATGCTTTCCCCCAGGGCCACACCAAACATTTTTGAAAACAGCTTGTTGATAAGGCTATAAATTCTGTCTTCGAATTTTATGTGCTAAGTAGCCAGGCTGTATTGTTGGACCCCACACAGGTCCCTTTTAGTAGAAAGAGTTGAAGCAGTGGCCGGCCGCCTAGACTTCTGTTATGATCGAGGGCATGCAGACAGTGTCCAACGCGGTCCCCTGGACCCGACAGGACTGGACGATTGGTTTTAAATCTGCCATTGAACGTGTTAAAAACGTTCATGTTCACGCTGCCCCTAGTGTTGCAAACATCCATAGGCGACGGTAACTGTTTACTGTTAAGTGGACCACCAGCCTGTCTGCTATTCCTCCTCAATAAAAAAATTCAGATCAAAAACCAATATTAACAATATATTAATAACTGACAAACAATAACAGTAGAATGTACTTCCCCAACTTAACTCACAATACTGGTGATATAAGCTTGTAATGACAACATGCATGGGAAATATTAGGGGTCGTGCGATAACAACAATTGTACTGGATTAACTGTTTGAGTATTTACCATTTTTTTATTGCTGTAGGACAGCAGACAGGCTGCAGGCCCGCTTAGGATTTAGCAGGTACCGTCGCCTATAGGTGTTTGCAACGCCAGTGGCATCACGAACACGCTGCTGTCCCATAAGGGTACAGGAACTTGGGTCACTAATGCCGGAACACAACACAAGGTTATTATGGCGGCATACTTAAGACCAAAGGTGATCGCCATCCAGACGGGCTTGAGGCCCTACCACGTAGCTAGGGTGGGTTGTTTTGTCGCCTTTTATGACAGGCCGACTCCAGCCACAGAGGTTAGTATTCTTTCTCCGCCCCTACACGGATAAAACCACCCTGCACCCTGCTGGAAATTGATACCTTGACTTAGAACAGAGAAAGTTCCTACTAGTTAGAATAAGTATGTAGATACGTTACCGGCAATCTGTATAATACCGTATTCTATACAATACCTAGGCAATGTATAGAATACCTAAAACTTTAAGGTAGTTTATGAAATATTTTTCATTTTATACTTTGTCTAGGCATTCTATACAATACCGAATGCGCTGCCGGCAATGTATGTAAAAGACGATATTAGCAGGAAAGGGGGGTGCTGGCTGGCAGTAAGCGCGTTGCGACTTGTTTGCAATAGTTTGCATTGCATTGCGTTGCGTGGCGACGTGAGTGGGAGGATGTGCGCTGCGTTCAGTGATCTCATTGCGTAATCTATTTCATTAAAATAGCAGCCGATCAACGGATCTCTCAGATGAGAGAAAGATTTTGTTCACAATTGTGTATTAAAAGAAAAGCAGAAAGTACGAAAAATCGCACGTTTATTGATAAATACAGGCCCAAATATAGTTATTTTACACATTGCCGATGGACCAGCTGGTACTCTATACAATACCTAGGAAATGTATACATTACCTAGGTAAAGTATACACTGGAAAGTAATATTCTAATATTTCATACATTACCTTAACGTTTTAGGTATTTTGCATTACCTAGGTATTGTATAGAATACACATTGCCGGTAACAGATACAAGATATAATGTAACCCTGTTTTACGTGAATTCGACTTACAAGGTCGGTCCCACCTATCACGTAAGTCCGGAATATTATTGTATACTAGCTGTGCCCGCGACTCCGTCCGCGTGGAATAGTGACCTTGACCTACCACTAAGGGGTATGAAAAATAGATGTTGGCCGATTCTCAGACCTATTCAATATGCTCACAAAATTTCATGAGAATCGGTCAAGCCATTTCGGAGGAGCACGGGAACGAACATTGTCACACGAGAATTTTATATATAAGATTATAGTAATAATTAAAATAAATAATCTGTTATCTAAAATATTCATACATGTATTAATTATTTATAACATAAAAGTCTTGGATACATTGTTAGTATTTAACACTAAGGTGTTGACGAATCTTGTATTGATATTAGATAATGCGTTTATAGCATGACTGAATTCTACTCTAGATACTTAGGCGAATATAAATATTATATAATAAAAATAATAATATATATTATATGAAATCAAACCAAATCAAAATTATTTATTTTAATATAAGATCTTACAGATCTATATTATACGATAATAAAAAGTCAGACTGATTCTGGCAAGTGGATGAATAGTGAGACTGTTCGAGTTTGTTTTAAGAGTTCTACTTTACTCTCATATGTGTTAATATATACAACCATATACATTTCCGGTTTCTCAATGTCCAATATGTTGAAAATATGGTCGACACGAAAAATCATGTTCGATAAAAAAAATATGCCCCAATTGTGCAGAAAATCATTATATCTGTGAGACTGACAAATTTTGTCCTGCTTTTTGAAAGAAAATGATATCAGATATATAATGAGACTGAAAATATTACATATAGAAAGGCTTAACTACAACACTATCAAGAAAGGGATCAGTCGGGTAAAAACAGTATTTTAAGCAATAATACTAATAAAAAGGATCCGGAATTATTAAACAACACAGCGGAGGTTGAAGCAATAAGTAATACGTGAAAAGGAAGCACAAAACATAAATACTAATAACTTAAGGAATAAGAGTGGACAAAGAACTATAGTTATTATGTACTCAAAAAGAAAATCGGGAATAAGGGACAAAAATATCTACTTTAAGTGGAAACTTTACTGATTTGTTAATTTTTATGTTATCTTTATATTGTGATTTATTGTAATTGTATGTTTTCCAAATAAATAAAAATAAATAAAATCTAACAAAAGATTTGTCTTACTTAAATCAGGCGAAAACACAAACAGAACAAGGCGATAGTAATACCTAATCAAGAAAAATCAGCGCAACGCAACAAAAGACAAGATAGATATTTAGAAAACTTATGGAAAAAGCTAAAAAAAATTTTCTGTCTGATACGTATTTTGCTGCGGCGAATCGAGCGGCGTCTATGTTCTCGTTCGGGGTCACCACTGTGCCGTATATGGCTATGCTTGTGTAGCCGTTCAAATATGGTGGGCGAGTATTCTTAATTAAACAATTAATTCCGTGGACACGTCTGTTTATTAGATAAATGCAAACAATACTGACATGCTGTAGGCCAGTGATTCTCAACCATTTTTTTTGTTGCGGCACATATTTAACGATTTCAAAATTTGGCGGCACACAACGAAAAAGATAAAAATTATTTACTTACTACAAACACACTGCATAAATAGTTTATGACAAAAAATTTAAATATACGAAATAAACTAATATATACTACAATAATAACTAAACGTTTATTAAGGGATTAATTACAAGCTGATAATAAAAATATTTTTAATGCGAAATTTGAGCTTGATGTTTTTTGATAATTTCATTTATATTTGGTCGTAAAAATGACAATGCTACTCTCATATCGTCTTCTACATTTAACAATCTTGATCTTTTTTTAGTTTTAATATTGGCTAATGCTGAAAATCCGAATTCACACAAATAAGATGTGAAAAATTGTAATAATATGTTTAAAGCTTTTTTGGCTATCATTAGATAATCGCATCTGATGTTAATCCAAAATGAATTAATTGATTCTTCTAAATGTTTTGAAATTAAATCTCGATTATTAGAAAGCAAAATGAGTTCTTCCTCTTCATTCAAAGTTAAGTCAAATACAGAAGTATCCGTTGCAAAGCAAATAATAAAATAATTTATTTTTTTGTGGATTTAAATATATATTCACGTTAAAAATATTTTTCTTTTTAAATGATATAGTTTAATAATATTAACATTATTATATATTTGCAAAATTTGGCGGCACACTTTTGAAATTTGGCGGCACACAAAAGTGCCGCGGCACAGTGGTTGAGAATCACTGCTGTAGGCACAACAGACAAATTAAAAGAGTTTTGTGCATTTATTTGTCAAGTGAGTTGCTTGTACATTTTTTGAATGACGGAAACTTTGTGAAGAATATTTTTAATTTTTTCAATTATGGATAACTCAAAAAATAATTTTAATATAAATATCTTGCAGTGGAACGCACGTAGTTTACGCCCCAAGAAAGAAGAATTTAGACTTTTAATGTTGCAAGAAAAGATACTTATAGCTTTAATATGTGAAATGTGGTTAGATCCAGGTTTAAATTGTAAAATTCGTATGATGTTGATAGAAAAGATAGGAATGACTCTGGTCTGAATGGTAAATTAGCTATAATTGTGCACAAATCTTTAAAAGTATAAGAACTGCAAATGAATAAAAAATATATTAAATGGTGTTTTATATTCATAGATGGTTCGTAAAGTATAAAGGTCAAGAGACAAAATTCTTTAAATATTTATATCCGTGCAGGGGCGGAGAAAGAATACTAACCTCTGCGACCGGGGTCGGCCTGTCGTAAAAGACGGCAAAACAACCCACCCTAGCTACGTGGTAGGGACTCAAGCCCGCCTGGATGGCGACCACCTTTGGTCTTAAGTATGCCGCCATAATAACCTTGTGTTGTGTTCCGGCATTAGTGACCCAAGTTTCTGTACCCTTATGGGACAGCAGCGTGTTCGCAATTCCACTGGCGTTGCAAACACGTATGGGCGACGGTAACTGCTAAATTCTAAGCAATAAAAAAAAATATTAGGATTGGGCGACCAGACTGCCGACGTCTATATTTTATGAGCAAAGGCAAGTTGTATTGACTGTTATTTTATGTTCTTATAACAAACTAGTCCAACATGATATATCAAGGAAGTGTATTATAAAATTTTAAAGCTAGCCTTGACGTTTCAAAGTATGCCTAAGTAGCCCAATACGACCACCGTGGCGTAGCAACTAATGCACTTTGGAACGTTTGCGGAGGTCACGGGTTCTATTCCCGTCTCGCGTCTTGGTTTTTATGTATAATATGTATTTATTTACAAAAGAAAAGTATATCAGTTGTCTAGTACCCACAACACAAGTGCTATGCTACTTGCCTTGGGTTTAGATGGCGCTGTGTGAATTATGCCAGTATATTTATAATTTTTTTTTATTCTTTGGGATATGTAGTGTAAGGCCTTAGATATAATTCTAGTGGATAACTTTTAGGAGTATAACTGTATTAATATATAATATGATATGTAGTAAATAATGGACAACAAAAGCTGAATAATCACACATAATTTATTAATGACGTTTACAATAATTACAATTAAAACATAATAAACAATATATAAACAAAATAATCCTCAAAGTAGGTTAGCCTTTTGGACTTGCGCAATCACTTCCTAGAGGCAGACCGTCAAGAATATCACTTCATAATCACATCAAAACTAATGTCTTGTATGGAGACAGCAGCTGCTTCACAATCAATTACCATATTTTTGTTACACGCCAGGAACTTTATAATCCCGAAAATGTTGCCATAATTTCAGTTTTCAGCAGGTTTTATGAGTTAAAATGTAGTACCTGAAATAATAGAAAACTCAGTAAGTTCACAAGCTTATGATAAACAAGATTTGACGCTGATTGAAGAGGATTTGAAAGTCACGTCTCTGTATTAGGAATGGACGAATTTTGGCAGATGAGAATATATTATGAAGTCTTAGACACTAACATCACTATCTTTATTATCTATCTACATATTTAGCGTTGAAACCCAATTGCCACCCAAACTTCCGCTTCTATAATCTACTTTCCAACTTTTTCTTCTACACTTCGTGCTATTCTTTCTTCGGCATCCCTGGTTATCAGTCCATTGATACGCATATCACCTGTTACGACGTCAAGCCAGCAGTCAGGTCTACCCCTCCAGCCGGGGCCCGGTGGAAGCGACATGGCTAGACATTTTTTACCCACGATCTTATAAACTAACATCTGTATAAATAAAAATGGATCTTCGAAATGTATGTACGCTCATAACTTTCGAATGACTGCACCAAATTGGATGATTCTTTCTTTTATGTATTTGTTATTGTTAGGACAAGGTTTGTATAAAATGGAAATTATAAAAATGTATTTTATATTAATTATTGTAATGTTAATATGGAACATAGTCGCACTCGGGATAGCAGATCAAGTGACAGACTTCAAATTTCACACTGATACATCAATGCTTCGAAGTGTTTCGTATATTTAGAGTTTTATCATAGTGATGTTTATTATTATCATCGATAAAAAATGCCACCAGTGAGGCGTCAAATTATGAGGTGTCGCACGCACAAGGCAAGACGCAATCAGAATCTGCGAAGCAATGAAACTGATGGGTACTACATCACTGATACATTACATATATAGTTTTTTTAGTAGATAAGTACATATTGCCATGCAGACGGACTTGGCGCCCTACCACGTAGCTAGAGTTGTTTTGTCGCCTTTTACTATAAGTCGACCCTGGCCACAGAGGTCTGCATTCTTTCTCTGGCCATGCATGGATAAATGTCTACATGGAGGGTAGATTTTAAAAAATCCACTACCACTCGTCCCCGCATCCCTCTCATATCCATCCCTCGTGGTCTCCCTAATATAGTGACACGACATAATAGTGTTCACAGTTTTGTGCTGTTGTTAATAACACCCGTATCCGAGAAATCTGTCGATCTGTTATGTTTCAACTGCTAAACCAATTTCGATGAATTTCGGTATAGAGATAGTATTGACCTAGGGGAAGGAAATCGGCTACTTTTTTTATTTATATGACATAACAACGTTTGCTGGGTCAGCTGGTAAATGATAAATATACTTGATAATTCATACAACACCATCTAGTACAAAAAGCAGGTACTACACAACTGATATGCTGCTTCTAGACTTTTCTTTTAGAAATCAATGCATATCACTCAGGCTTCGGACGGAAACCGAAACCGTGAGCAGTGTGGCTAAAAGTGCGCTGAGGACATGATATTCTGGTTTACTATGCTGATTCACTATAAGGAACTCGTGATGTTTTAGAAGAGTTACATCCATATTTTAGAAACCTCTCTGAATAGGTTAATAGCAAAATAATATACAGTTGGATCTAAAGTCCATTAAAATAAATGTGTATATTACACATTGAAATAACACCAAAATGTAGGCCCCGGCGAGATTCGAACTCACGATCTCCTGTTTACTAGACAGGCGCTTTAACCAACTAAGCCACGGCGCCGACGTTTACTATTTCGAAATCATTATAATGTAAGAAAGAAAATTTATTTATTTAGGACATACTAATACAAGAAAAAAAAATAGGTATATAAAGGTGCATAGAAGTCCTAAATTGGACCTATCTCAGCATTATGCTGGTTTTACACAAAAACCAGCGCTGTTCTTCCGATAGGCCCAAAGAGCGAAGTCAAGGACATCGATTATTATTGAAAAATAAGTATCACAGACATGAATAAAACGTACATAATATTAATAGAATAAATAACGTTAGCTAATCAAACAGTACATCACTCACACAACTAGCATTACTCAAAATGATAAATATATTTACCCCAAACATCAGTAAAGACAATAATAATTTAAAATTAAATAAAAGTTTTCTAAATGGTAAGAACATTGAGTAATATAAAAAAATACAAGTGGCTTAGGCGATATAAAGTGGAAGTCCAAATATGTTAATGTTTCTTTGTTGAAATCATTGTTATCTATAGCTCCATGAAGAAATAACCATAAATAAATCTCGAAGTATATTTTTAGGAATAATTCACACACAATCTTCACACACAATCACACAATTGACGTTGTTACTTCGTTATCGAGATTTTTTAATGCTTCGTAACTAATGCAATGTCCACATTTTTTCAATATAACGATTAATTGTTTCGATCGAGTCTAATGATGTACAGATTGAGCTAAAGCTATATGCTTTGCAGTCTGTTTCTCAGTAATCGTGAAATACACATCATAAAACACTGATAACGCTCGTCGATTATAATTCTCATTTAATTTGTTATTCTTTGAACTGAACCATGCTTGCATAAACATTTGCCAATTATTTGGTAATTGACCTTTTTATAAAAACTGTTCAATTGACATTAGACATCTAGCTTTTGACATTTTAAAAGTGCTTGTTGTTACTCAGGCCTATTTAAAATAAAAAGTTTTGACTTTGACTTTGAATTAAAATTTCATCACATAAATACCCATCTTTATACTTTGGTATTTAATATTTCTTTTCGAAGTTGTTTAGCAACTTGAACAGTGTATCCGTGCAGGGGCGGAGAAAGAATACTAACCTCTGCGGCCGGGGTCGGCCTGTCGTAAAAGTCGACAAAACAACCCACCCTAGCTACGTGGTAGGGCCTCAAGTCCGTCTGGATGGCGACCACCTTCGGTCTTAAGTATGCCGCCATAATAATCTTGTGTTGTGTTCCGGCATTAGTGACCCAAGTTCCTGTACCCTTATGGGACAGCAGCGTGTTCGCGATGCCACTAGCATTGTAAACACTCATAGGCGACGGTAACTGCTAAATTCTAAGCGGGCCGTCAGCCTGTCTGCTGTCCTACAGCAATAAAAAAAAAACTACTTGAATAGTGTAGTTTGTGAATTTACGGTACGAATATGTTCAATGACTTCATCCAGTGGTATATTGCTCATAAACACCAATGATGATTTTGATCTATCACTTGGATATGAAAATAAAACATTTTTTCCATACTTATCAATGAGAAGTGATTTCATAACGCGATTATCTACAATTGCATCTTCTATTTCAGTAAGTTCAGCTAGTCGCTAGGCCAAGAATGACACTTCGAAAGAGTGAGATGTTAATTGATGTTTCATTTCATTAATCAGTTTTTCAAATGCCTCCATAAATATGTCATTTGGTATTTTACTTGAAGGTCTGCCTGCTGGATTTTCTGAATTCCTTGGTAGTCGCAGACAATCACGATAACAATGTTTATGATACCTCACTTCCATTGCAAATAAATCAGCGGGATGTTCGCAAGTACTAATTTTAGTGAAAACATCATCTTGTTTTTTTTCGGGCAGTATTTAAAATTTGTTCCGCTGCGGAAATTTCAGAACATAAAAAAGAGTTTTGTTCTTATTTCTTGTTTGTTTACCATAAATTAAACATTTCTGATTTGTATCAAGTTTTATTTCACTTCTTAATAACCGAGAACACGTTGGCTACCTGAAACATTTGCTTCTGTAGAGGAGGTGGAAATAGAGACATTCTCCTGCTTTAGTAATGCTAATTCTCGACGCCTTATTTTCTCTTCACTAATATAAGTTTCAATACAAACTCGATGCCAGGTACAAGTGTGTGCAGTAAAGTCGGTATCACTTTCTACTTTCTTACTAATGTCATCTTTTCTGCGATCTGCTGCTCTTTGAATACTAATAAACGTTTGTGATTTTGGGTTTTTCGCTAAACCACCCGTTTTATCATAAAAAAAAACACGACAATTCGTTTAGTTTTCGCTTCTTTACATTTGTCCCTTGTAGTGACATTGTCCGTACTTATATTTAAATAAAACACACTAATAAAACATTCGACTGCAAAAATACTTAAATAATATTACTTAGATACGCAAAAATAAACCGTTTTGGGCTATTAATTATTTTTTACTGACTACTCCAAGCGTTAGGATTCAGCAACGTGCCCAGCGGAGAAAACGGTAGGGGAAATGGAAAGGGACCAGTACAGCTGCTGGCAACATGTGATTTTCTATTATTTAGTGTCTCAGGAAAAAGAATTTGAACATAGTTGCCGGTCCTCACATTTTGCATACTCAACCTTTGGCGCCTGGACTAAAATGCACACGTGCATTGCTACAACATGTTACAAAAAAAGTTTATTATATTTATTGAAAAGTTATTGGAAAAAGAAACACACACACACAAATCAATCACAAATCAATATTGTATCAATGATTAAGGTTGTTTTTCTAATAATGACCCTATTGAAGTCAGCAACTGAACATAGGCTTGTTGCAGAGACATATCTTGCTACGCTTTGCTTTGTAGCATCCAGCCGTGGCCAGCCTGATTACGCAAGTCATAGTCCCACCTCACTGCTGAGCATCCTACGCTACGTCTGCCGAGACACGGTATCCACTAAAGTACCCGTTTCTCGTATTCGTTATCGATTCTACTACAAATATGACCAACAGTCAATTCAGTTAGCAAACATGAGAAGCGATGTCGGTAACTTTGATTTTCTGACGGTTAACTTCATTAAATGGGATCCCTCAACTATACGCCGATCAAAGCGTTCTCTATAGGTGGGCCACTCTATACTGGGTCCACATCTCAATACCGTGTGTGATTTTGAGGTATTGTAATATAATATACAGTACAAATAACATCAGTAGTAGTTGTTAAAGTTTGCTTGAACACAATATTTACTTTTTCCACAAATATGTCAGATAGAATACAAACAGTGTTATAATTGTACAAGAAGAATGTTTTAAGACAGGTTGACTTGCTAGATAAAATATTTTGACTACATTATGGCGTATATATGTAAAAAGGTCAAAATGCGACAATCGACCGTAAAGTTGTATTTTTAGGATGACGTTAAAGATTATTTTTTGACAAAAGAGCGTGACAAACATCTTTTCACGTGTATAGCCTTTGGATTTAATATATCGAGAAGAAATGGCAAATCTCAGACATGTATTTCATTTTAATACTTAAGCGACAAAAAAACGAAGGAGTCAGCGCCAAACAAGCAAATTAATTAATAATAATTACGTAAAGTCAGCGAGACAGCAACCCGAACGGGCACACAAGTGAGGGCACTGGCGCCGACTCAAAATTACTTAGGTATACTTACATTCGTTTAAGAACTTATTTATTAAGGTTAATAAAAAGAAGGTTTATTATTTTTTGCTTTTCAGTTTTTTCGTCGGTTTAAATTTTTTGTTAAAAAGTTTTTTTTATATCAGGTTTTTGTAAAGGGATGTTTGAAAGCGCCATTGATTAAAAACTAAATAGTAACAGATAAGGATTATATGTCCATGTAAAGCGAAAAAAAAATCCATGTAACAAGGAACATTCTATAAATAAGAGAATTTATGGATACGGTAGGAGCGATAGACCAAATAAAAGATGGATTGCGTAAAATATGATTTAGGGAAACTATATACGAATCTTGAGCTGACGGTTAACAAAGAGTGGAGGGAGAGAATATGTTGCACAGACTCCATATAATGTTGGGTAAGGGAAGCTTTTCTTTGAATCTGGATACATTCTGTCTAATATAAATATAAAAAATATAAGACCAAAACGATAAATTATATCTCTTCCCCTAGGTGTCATGAAGAAGAGTAATACTAGGCTTTAGAAGGTACAATGACGTGCATCCCCTTGTCAACGGCGAATTGCGTGGGAGTCCCACACTGCCGCCGTGAGTCTCAAAGCGGTGGAATTTGCATCAAGTATTCCCTCAAGAGCAAAAAAATACGTGTTTTACACTCATTTGCTTAAAAATACTCGTATAATAATAGTAAGAATGAATCAGTTCGACTAAGAATAAAAAAAAACCTTTTTGGTAACTACAAACATAGTTGCAGACTACTTCAGCACGTGTAGTCCTGCACTGCTTCCTCGAAACCAACTTTTGATAAGAGATTAAGACTCGTTACATACGATATGCTATAATATACAGTGCTATAATAAGACATATTGCTATATACTATATCAGGATAAGATTGAAATTATCGTCTATGATTGAGAAGCTGAAAAGAAATAGGCTAGCCTGATATGCGTATATAATGCGAAAAGAAGAACTTCATGTAACAAATAAAATGTTACAAATGAGAGTGAATGGATCCAAAAGGAGGGGTAGACAAAAAAAATGGATGGATTGTGTAAAAGATGATATAAAAAAACGGTGTGAAAGTTCAGATGACGACTAAAGGAGTCTGCCCACTAGACCGTTCCGTAACCGATCAGCACGTTTGCTTTTGTGTCTGATACGGTCCTAGCACGGTCATGGTATGGAACGGTGTAGTGGGCAGACTCGTTAATAGTGGATGGACATATTGTGCCAACCCCACATAGTTAGGGTAAGTAAGGTCTGGATAAAGAAGATAAGACGCTACGCTTATCCAAGGCGCAATAGAGAGATGTTCTTGCTGTGACTTGCAATGTTTTTCCTTACCGTCAGTAGCTAATGATTGCATTAACAATCATTACATTCACGCAAATATATTAGGCGAAAAAAATTTTTTTTATTGCTATAGGCCAGCAGACAGGCTGACGGCCCGCTTAGAATTTAGCAGTTACCGTATGAGTGTTTGCAACGCCAGTGGCATCGCGAACACGCTGCTGTTCCATAAGGGTACAGGAACTTGGGTCACCAATACCGGAACACAACACAAAGTTATTATGGCGACATACTTAGACCAAATGTGGTCGCCATCCAGACGGGCTTGGAGCCCTACCACGTAGCTAGGGGTTGTTTTGTCGCCTTTTACGACAGGCCGACCCGGCCGCAGAGGTTAGTGTTCTTTCTCCGCTCCTGCACGGATAAAAAAAAACTGAAGATGCGAGCCAAACAGTAATATAATAAATTAAATAATAAATATACTGAGACAATTCAAACAGCGCCAAAGTAAGCAGCAGAGTGCTTGTGGGTACTAGACAACTAATGAATGAATGAATGAATGAATATACTTTATTGCACAACACACAAAAAAATATACATATAGGACAAAACAAACAAAAGATTGTACAAACGGCGGCCTTATCGCTGGAAGCGATTTCTTCCAGGCAACCTAATATTGGAGATATGTAATTTTCTTTTAGAAACAATATTATAAATAAACATCGAACAACAACGAACTGGCCTCCAGGTGTATATTGTAACACTGAGGTCGTCAAAAATATATTATAGTATTTTTGCCGTGTGCGACAGCTCTTATTGTAACTGACAACCGATCACGTATTGGAATAAAAAGCCACACGTATGATTAATTATTTCTTGCACCGCTCACAATCATTACTAATTTATGAGTGTGTCATGAGTAATAAAAACTGAACAGTTATGAGAAAATGTTTTTCAATATGTTCATATATGGTACGAAAAGTAAGGCACCGCTGTGCACCGCTGTGACGTCACAAGTACAATGAAATGTCTGGTAGAAACACTTACGCAGAAGACACTGCTTTTGCATAGAAGACTGTACATGAAAAACCGTTTGACGACCTCCGTGGCCTAATGGCTAACGCATATCGATAAGCTTGCGAAGGGCACGAGTTCGATTCCCATTCAGCGTCTGGGTATTTATGCATAATATTTATTTATTTACAAAAAAAAGTATATATGTATTATATCTATATAGTTGTCTAGTACTCATAACACATGTGCTATGCTGCTTAGTGTGGGACTAGATGACGTTGTGTAAATTGTCCCTATATATCTATATTATTTAAATTTATTTGCTAGCCATAGTACAAGTATAACCTCCGTTAAACAACTGTTCCGTCCAGGGTTGAAGAAACACTTAAAGAAGGTGAAGAGGAAGAAGCTGAAGTACTCTGTTAACAACCGGTTATAAAGCTAGATTTTCCCTTATTATTACTCTACCTGGTAGGTTCCGACAAGTCAATAAAAAAAAGTATCACCCAAGCAACTGCGAAATAATTAAGCGTTTAAGAGCTCATTATACATGAAGTGAAAACCAAATGCTTCATTAGCTGCTTGTTAACTATTTTTTTTTATTTGTTTGGGAAACAATATAATCATAATTTAATATAGTTATTTGAATTTTTAAATTAACCAAAATAGTTTTCGCCGTTAATTTATAGATAAAAACGATACTAATTATAAGAATAGAGAAAATCAGGTTATCCGTGCAGCGGCGGAGAAAGAATACTAACCTCTGCGGCCGGGGTCGACCTGTCGTAAAAGGCGGCAAAACAACCCACCCTAGATACGTGGTAGGGCCTCAAGCCCGTCTGGATGGCAACCACTTTTGGTCTTAAGTATGCCGCCATAATAACCATGTGTTATGTTCCGGCATTAATGACCCAAGTTCCTGTACCCTTATGGGAAAGCAGCATGTTCGCGATGCCGCTGGCATTGCAAACACCCATAGGCGACGGTAACTGACTATAACAATAAAAAAAATCACAATGATCAATTATTTATTGTCTTATTACTTTAATTGGGTTGAGAAAGAATTTTGTATGAATTATTTTATTTTAAGCAATGTATATTATTTCTGGGTCTACGTGGCTAATAGCATTTCTTCCTGTTTTAACTTAGGCAAAGCGTACATTTAACAAAATACATTTCAGTACACTACATAACATTTCTAGGTACAAAGGCGGAGTAAGAAAACTGACCGGCCAAGAGCGGTTTGTCGTTTACGTCTTTTAAGACGACAACAACCCCGGCAGGTAGTCGGGTCCAAGTTCAGCCACTCTTGGTCTCTAAGTATGCCGCTGCAATAACCTTGTGCTGTTTTCCGGAATAAGCGATCCACGTTCCATTTTCCATGCAGATGGTAGCGTGTTAGCGGGGAAACTGGCGTCGCAAACATCCATAGCTGCTTACTTTTAAGTGGGCCGACAGCCGAAAGCCGCTATGCCACAGTAATTAATTTTTTTATTGCTGATTTTTAGTTATTGTCTATACACTATTAGCTTAGACTAAGCGTACATCATACCCCGGCGTTAAAGAGGCCCACAAAGTGAGCCGGCACCAGTCGTGGCCACGGCCTCGGCACTCAAGGTGCGAAGGAACAGGAAAGGTGCATTAAACGGGGAGTCCCACTCTACCCAGCCGCCTGTGCCCACGCGGCCAAGCGTACATATGAAAATCTCAGTATACCACACCCACATGATTGCTTCATTTCCCCAATACGCTCTTAACCTTATACGGCCGACAAGGTTGGTGTAAACGTCATACTGTACATAATATCTATTTGTGAATAATATATGATAGTATGATCGATAGCAGGATGTATCTGATAACGATAATTTGTAAATAATTCCGTCATTCTTTGTGCTAGAGGCCCAGGTCTGAGTACGGAAATAACGTCGTCTTGCAAGCGCTCAACGCCGCATTCAAAATATTTACGCAGTTGTCACACTTTATCAAGTTCGAAGCGGAATTTATACTTTCCATTTATGCGGTACAAGACGTTTTACTATACCTTATCCGTTTTACCAAAAAATAAAATGTAAACAAATCGTAAAAAAGGTTTTTTGGATGTCGATTTTACAATAATCAACGTGATATAAAAATTATCATAGCAACTTTTATTTATTAGAAATATCTCCCATATTCTTCTTTTTTTATATTACTATTCCTTACTTTTAGAAAAAAACATAAAATAATTTTATTTTTACAATTATTAATGATAAATATAATGCGTATAAAATTTACATATTTACAACATCAATTGTAATAACTAACTTACATTATAAAGAAACTAAAAAGACAATGTTTCCAAATCTCTTACTGGTTTTATATGCTGTTAATTATAAGTGTACTGTTCAAAGTACTATTGTTGATTGGAAGGAGTGTTTTATTATTACGGTCGGATTATACCCGCCATGTTTTGTTTAACTAATATTTTCAAGTAATAACCTCATAAAACATCTTCAAATGTGCAGTTGGTTGACAAAAAAGTTTGAGAAATATTGGTTTGTTTGTTTACATTTTATTTTTTGGTAAAGTGGATAGAGTATAGTCATAACGTAATGGCGGGACAGGTACATATTTAAACGTTTAAGAGGCTTAGATCCTTTTTTTGGTTTTATATAAAAATATGCGATGTTTGCTTTGGACGTTATCAATAACGAATTATTATTATTTGAATTCTAATTATTCTTAATCGCTCTGTAAGTGAGACATGAACAAGATGTTACAAATCTGGTTTCGCAAGTTCTCCACGTGTTATGCCTGACGTATAAGAAGCATAGCAATGACCACAACCACTATTTTTATTTAATTAAATGTAATAAAATAATTTATTACTTTATCGTATTAAAACAAACTTGGTACGTATAATACAGTATTTTAATTATTTTATATCATAATCGCATCGGCGGGGTAAATTTTAAATTTTCTCCAAACAGCCTTGTCGTTAGCTTAATTTCTTCGGTCTTAACGATTATTATGGGGGCATATTATGAAACAATAGTTGGTTATTATCCAGACGGGATTGGGGCCCACCACGTGGCTAGGGTTGTTTTGTCGCCTGTTACGACGAGCCGCATGGTTTGGATCCAACTAAGTGGTTGGATCCAATTCCGGATCTACGAAAATCGATATACTCTAAGATACACGATCTACTCTAAGATCTACTTAGATCTTTCATAGTAACTTGGTTTTGTGTAATTGCTTTTTTATATATTATAACTTTTTTATATATGTCTCGTTCAGTCCAAACAATAATTATCATTACAGCTATTATTCCGAAGGGATAAAAATATATTCTAAGAAAATTTAAAAAAGGTTATAAACTTATAGTATGTGTATTCTAAGAAGACAATACATATTATGATTGTTAGATTATTCTCGAACCTAACCTTAATAACCTTCGACCCAAATCGTTAAAAAAATGAGTTCATTATAAAATCCTTAAATTTAGTCTTATATGAATTCTTGCATTCAAAGCTTTGCATTCGCTTTGTATTCTTGCATATTACAATAAAAAAGTGAGAAAAGGGAAAAAATAGTGTAAAGTGAAAGAATAGGATGCATTAGGTATAATATGAATTTATTTATAAAAATAAGTAGTATATATGTAATTTATCAGATGTCTAGTGCCCTTAAACACAAGTGCTATGCTACTTACTTTGGGGCTGTATGGCGGTATGTGAATTGTGCCAATTTAGTTTATATTTTAGAAATTATAC
Source organism: Malacosoma neustria (assembly GCA_963693495.1). NCBI lineage: Eukaryota > Metazoa > Arthropoda > Insecta > Lepidoptera > Lasiocampidae > Malacosoma > Malacosoma neustria. The sequence continues at coordinate 16,343,670 of OY856386.1, forward strand.
TTACGGGTCGTATAAAAAATATGAGAGTAAAATTTTTATACTGCGTCATGATAAAGTTAGCAAATCATTGTCTCAGAAGTATTCCGTGTTGATATATGCACCGTGAAAACCCGTAACACAGTGGTCTCTCAAATATACAAAATACTATAAAGTGTATATGAAACATAATTTAGAAATTATTGCGCGATGTAAAACGACAGTGTATCATATGTTACATCTATTGTAGTATCAAATAGTACAAAACTATTTTAAGTACATTTATGTTTGAGGTTAATTATTGATATGTATTTTTTTATTTATTTACCAACTCAACTCGACTGGACTCAAAGCCGTTACTTCTGTTATGCCAAAGAAATATGAATTCTTACATGCGTACACACATACAAAAGTTTTTTATACATATACATATTTTATTCATTCATAGATAAATTATTATTAACTTCTGTATAACATCGGGTACTTGATAAAGTTGTGGAATTTTTATTCTGAAGATCTCCGTAACGCAAAGAATTTAGGTAACTAGCTCTAATTCCTACATTTAAAGGATTTTGCAACCAAAATGATAATAATATTGTGAAAGATTCAGTTCAGTAGCTTAAAATAAACATACTCGTACAGTGACGTTTATCCGTGCAGGGGCGGAGAAAGAATACTAACCTCTGCAGCCGGGACAATTATGGGACAACAACGTGTTCGCAATGCCACTGGCGTTGCAAGCACCCATAGGCGACGTTAACTGCTAAATTAAAAGCGGGCCGTCAGCCTGTCTGCTGTCCTACAGCAATAAAAAAAATTGACAATGTGCAGTGCTGCCGTAGCGTTTCATGGTTAGAACTTACAGACTTTTCTTTGGTATTAATCTATATGGCTTACATCGAGATTTCACTCGTCACAAAATCTTTAACACTATACAATCGATTAATTTGTAATGTTCTATACTTATTTTCTCGATGTAAACGAAAAAACACTAAATCCTATCCAAACTGTAATTTTATCATTAATTTACACAGAACATTGTTTGCCGGATCAGCTAGTAATAACATATTATGATCATCATCATCGTCTTAGCGTTGAATCCCGGTCGCAATCCAAATTCTAGCTTCGGCGCCCAGGGTCCGCTTTCCGATTTTTTCTTCTTCACTTCGCACGATCTTCGGCTTCTCTGGTGGTCTGTTCATTGGCACGCATATCAACCCCAATGACGTCAAACCAGTCTTTTTTGGGTCTACTGTTCCTGCCGGGGCCCGGCGGGGGCAGCATGGCCAGACATTTGTTCCCCACGTAAGTAGCCGGTTGCCGTAAAACGTGGCCATACCAGCGAAAGCGATATAGTAATTACTTAATTAATATATACTCGTTTAAATGTAAGTATGCCGCAATTATAGCCTTGTGTTGTGTTCTGGAATTAGTGATCCAGATTCCTGTACCCCTATGGGACAGCAGCGTCTACGCGGTGCAAAGCGTCACAAACATCCGTAGCGTAGGCCTGCTTACCTATTAAGTGGGCCGTCTGCCTGTAAGCTCCTCAGGAATAAAACATAATGTATAACTGCGATGAAACATTTCGAAGATGACAAATTTAAAGGTCAAGTGTAAGTCATATTTTTCAATATAATATTGATTTCTAACTGTAAGACATGAGTACGTACGTGATGACGAATACACCAATTCACCTGTGTCAACAAACGAAATTAACACAAAAACCGATTAAATTAAGGGTTAAATTTAAGTCTATTAAGAATCCGTACTAATATTATTAATGCGAAAGTAACTGTCTTTCTGTTACGTTTTCACTTGAAGACCTTGGAGAAGGACATAGGCTACTTTTTCTCGCGAAAATGAAACTTGAAGGGGGTTCAATAGGGGTGAAGATAAATAAGTTCCGTTTTCAATATTTATATTAGCTGACCCGACAAACGTTGTTCATGCCAATATATGTCTATACCGAAACTCACTTTGACATTTCTAAAATTAGTATGGATGGATGGCAGAACAACGGTTGCGGGTCAGCTAGTATTTACATTATACTAATTTCAAACTGTAAACCATTTGCACTTGTGTGTTGACGAATATACTTAGTCATTAATGTCAACAATTGATCTTAAAATGGTTTCCATGATATAATTTGCGGTTAAGAGATGTTAATGGTAAGGTCTCTTAGGGATATATTTATAAATAAACACACGGAGATCACTTTCGAAATCGGTATGAGTCATTCGAGTCCGAATGATTCCATAGTCATTAGTCATTTGACATTGATCGGAATTCAACCTTATTATAAAATTTAATATAGGTAATATTATAACAGTATTTTACTTTCTTATTATAATAATAACGAAAGTTTAATTTTTCCTTGCAGGAGCGGATTATGAATACTGACCCCTACGGCCGGAGTCAGCCTGTCGTAAAAGGAGACAAGACAATACAACCCACCCTAGCTACGTGGTAAGGGGGGCCCGTCTGTCTGGCAACCACCCCTGGTGTATAAGTATGCCATCATAACAATCTTGCGTTGTTTTTCGGCACTAGCCACCCCGGTTTCTGTTTCTATATGCGAACAGCAGCGTGTTCGCGTGCCCCTTGGCGCCGCAAACATCCATAGACGACGGTAATTGCTTATTAAGGGTGGATTCGACCAAACTTAAATTTATACATGAGTAACTATACCAGGAATAATCTATTCCATGATTTTATATTCGAGTAAATCCATAGTCGTTTTTCCACGTAATCGATAGTATACTTGCGCTAGGAATAACAATACGCGAATAGCAGAGTGAATGGTGAACGAAAATAAAACCCGGCAAATAAATATTGTTCTACAACGGGATAGTGTAAGAGCATACATTGTGTCAACTCGATTTTTCCGTATTATAGTTTGAAAAAGTAGCTGTAGTGTAAGCTTTGATTATATACAAGTATATAATCAAAGATGTACACTTACCGGTCGGAAATATATTCCAACTTACGTTAAATTTTAGATAGCAGAAACAAAGTGGCTTCTTTGCGCAAACGAAACCTCATCGCAAAATCATGGTCATATATTCAAATAAGTCTTTTCTTTCTTTTAATCATCTTGGACGTCTAGGTATAATTTCCTCATCACTATCACTATCATCAATCAAATTATTTAAACGTTGCATTATACAATGCCAGACTATTAATTTAGTGCGTTGCGTTGACTTGAAATTAAAACACAGAATAAATATTTGTGAAATGACAGAAATAGATGATTGGACTGACTGACGCCATTACATTTGTTAGATTCGAGTTTATCTTAAATATTCTGGTGCGGACATTTCTTAAACTTATGTCATTTTTAAATAACCTAAATGTAGGTAGATTTCCTAAACATAAAATTAACCGGAAGTTTGTAAATGTTTAAAAACACAATAACCAAAATTAATACAAAGTACTTGTAGAAATAATATAATAATTAATGCCTAAATAATCTTATGTTCACATTTTTAATTTAATATTATAATATCATAATTGTTTCCGTTTCTGTTGTAAATATTTTGGTAGATATTTAATTTTGGTTATTGGCAAGTAATGACAGGAGGGGAGACGCCTGTCGACGAGATATAAAAACTAGCGACAGAATATTCTAAAAGACGGTGTAATACTAAAAAATGGACAGTGTAAGAAATATAATTGATAAGTGAAGTTGAAATAAATACATGGTGATTAACGTTCAAGTTAGTTTTATTTAGTAACTTTTATACATTATTCTAGGAATAGCTCCGTTATTCCGTGCGAAATGGCGGTATAGTAACAATTCCCGAATAGGCCCACTATTCTTAGAATTTTAGATGGTAAAACTGATTTACTCTCGATTAACTGACGATTTATTCTAAGATTAAGATTTACTCTTGTTTGGTTGAATCCACCCTTAGTGGGCTGCCAGCCAGCCTACTGTTTTTCAACAATAAAAAAGCATATTAACAAAAGTCGTTTAATTATTTAGTATAATTTGACATTATTGTTTATTGTGGTAACGAATTAAAAAATAGATTAAAAACATATTTTCCGTCTATTTTCACTGTTTGTAATTCAAATAGGAAATACTCGCGGAAAGCTTTGTATGTTCTTTGACAGGATGTGTGACAGACAGGTCAGTTCATAGCTAAACTTTCCTTGAACTGGGGAGAACTTGGCGAATGGCCTTTACTAATTACAGGAGCTAATTAAGATAGCGTTTATGTACGTAAATTCATGATTAAAATAGTGCCTCAAACCGCCCAATTTTTTTTATTATAGCTTATCTCTGGCTTATTGGAAAACGTTTACATCTGAGAAAATATATCTAAAATCGCTTCAAAATATACCATCTTGTACTCGTATCAAACCTGGAACCTGGATGTTATGTAGATGATGAGTCATTTGAACCCATTTGATGGGTTTATATATACGACAGAATTAGACAATGCTAGCATTAAAAACCGTTCTGACAGAGAGGTCGTGATAGTTGTTCCACTGTGTTTTTATTTATTTAGTTCTATAATACAAATAAGCTTATAACGTGTTTTCCAAAGAGGCTAAATTAGCTTTCGTATCTCACATCCAAACGAGATATCCCGGAAGTTACTTGCTATGCCCATTCAAATGTACAAATTTAAAATATTATGTTACAAATATAATATTATTTTTATTAATTATATTATTTATATGACACTTATAAAACATTGATCGTGTTGTTTCTGTCAAGGAGAAAAATAAATAAATTAAAATATTGGTACACTTCATACAACGCTATTTATCCGTGCAGGGGTGGAGAAAGAATACTAACCTCTGCGGCCGGGGCCAGCCTGTCGTAAAAGGCGACAAAACAACCCACTGCCTACGTGGTAGGGCCTCAAGCCCGTCTGGATGGCGACCATCTTTGGTTTTAAGTATGCCGCCATAATAACCTTGTGTTGTGTTCCGCCATTAGTGACCCAAGTTCCTGTACCCTTATGGGAAAATTTTAATTTGAGAAAAAAATGTTTAATATTTTTGATAACTATTTTTAAATATTAAACATTTTTCTCAAATAAAAACCCAGTATGCCTATGTATAATTGTTAGATGCATTGAGTTGAGACGATCAGTGGTCTAGAATTAAAATCGAAATAGTGGTTCTGCTATTAGTATTACTCGTATCTCGGAAAACATTTACTACACCTACGAGCCACATTGATTTAAAGTACGTGCAGGTCACACAAAAATACAGTACTACTTTGTAAATAATTTTTTTTAATTGCTGTAGGACAGCAGACAGGCTGACGGCCTGCTTAGAATTTAGCAGTTACCGTCGCCTATGGTTTTTTGCAACGCAAGTGGCATCGCGAACACGCTGCTGTCCCATAAGGGTACAGGAACTTGGGGTCACTAATGCCGGAACACAACACAAAGTTATTATGACGGCATACTTAAGACCTTTTAATTACTAATAATGTAATATCGGTCACAAATACTAACCGTAAAATACAACACTTTTCTTGGGAGGAGTAAAAAGTAACCCTTACGATACCGAAGGTGACAAAGTAGCCCATTCTATAACCCCACTGAGATAAAGATTCGGATTCAGAGAGATCTCTTTCTAATTGAGCACAAATATGTAGTGTATTTTTATTGTGTATAACACAATACAAACACATAAAAATCTAGATATCAAAAACAGGCTGGATTGGTTAAAAAAAATATTATTTATATTAAGAAATAAAATAAGACAAGGCCAAGCCAATGATGAGGATGATGATGGTCAATCATAATGAATAAATAAGATATACAAGCATACTCACTCTTTACATGTAAAACATTTGTAAATAAACCATATGTATCCCAATGCACAGCCATTTCCATTAATTAAACTCCGCTTTTCTCGATGTTTTTCCATAAGAACGCTTGGATTTTGAAAACCGTCTACTTCATACATTGCACTATCAATTCCCGTATTAAATATATGAGAACATAATACAACCGGAATAAGAACTAAAAATAGAATTATCGTATTCATTTTTGTTTACAACACTTATCGCTTTAATTTAAAATGTATATTTTTTATTTTTTAATTGTCCAAACACAAGCGCGCACGCCAACGATTTTCTTATGAATGATTCAGAATTGATTTGTGGTCGCATTTTATTCACCCACTCACGTTCAAGTCAAGTGCACAGGTTTACTTTTCGCACAGTGTTGGATTTCGTAGTATGTAGTATCGTAATGCAAGTATACTACGCGAAAATACCATTATTTAATGTTCAGGCCGACCGGACTCCTTTTTTTGGTGGTGATTTTGCTTTTAAAATGTGTCCTACAATATAGGGATCTTCTATACGTATGGCAACATCAAATCAGGCAACGACAAGCACTGGGGATTTCCCCAACGTAATGTTTTACTATACCGGTCATTCTGACCGAATAGGATAGATGTTTTTATGCATGAGTGTGAGTGAGACGATGATATTTATTACAACAAAATAATATTGTCCATTAGATTCATTAGACCCATTAGTCGGCAGTGAATATTTGAATTTGAAGAAGCTAATTTTAGAGTATTTATACATTGTTTCTTGTGCATAAACACTCTTTCGAGCATAAATTTTTTGTGATTGCAATTTGTAGTGATAAGTGGAAGCGAGGACGAAGAAAAGTGTGGTGTTTCAACACCAAAGAAGAAACGTATTGAAAGAGGAGATGTAAAAGTTAAAGAAAAATACAGGGCTGAATGGGAGAGGGAGCCGAAATTTTGTAATCCAATTGACGAATTGCCTGAGATAGACATCCAGTTGCCTCAATTTGATTATTTTGTAAAAATTATTAGTACCTATTAAAACAAAATCATACTAAAAATGCTACCTATTTTATTTCCATTCAAAACAAAATCGACGAAAACAGAAACGTAGTATAATTTTGGTCAAGTAGTATATTTTTAATTTCCATAGACAATAATTTTCCAAGGGTCCGAATCCAACCCTGTTTTCGCAACATGTATTGTACATATAAAAGCAGGTGTGATGACAAAGTAATTATTAATACGAATAATACAGTATCGAAATAAAAGTATTAATAATTACATCTACTTCGATACTGTATTCTTATTATATTTAGCAAAATGTATTTGACCACAGTAAAGACCAAAAGTAGCTGCTCCAACATAGACTCGTACAGCAAGCAACAGAAAGGAATGAATATCTTAAGAGGAAGCCTTTGCCGGAAGACAAGTTATAATATATATATATATATATATATATATATATATATATATATATATATATATATATAGATATATATATATATATATATATATATATATATATATATATATATATATATATATATATATATATATATATATGTATATATATATATATATATATATATATATATATATATATATATATATATATATATATATATATATATATATATATATATATATATATATACCTAGTCAGGTCATAAGTATTGTCACACAGTAAAAACTTTTCTTTTAGAATGCTGGCCACAAAAAAGTTTATTGAATTCGAATTTCGAATTGTTCATGAAAATAAAAATGTATAACTTTTAGAATTTTACTCATTTTTAAATATGGAGTGGACGCTTAAAGAAGACCGTGTTGCAGTTATTGCGTTGCATCGTTGCGGTCAAGAAGTGGTCGCCCTCGGTCTGTTAGGACTCCAGCAGTGATAAAAGCTGTGAAGGCACGAATTCAAAGAAATCCCAAACGTAAGCAGAAACTGTTGGCCCTTCAGATGGGGTTAAGCAGAACCACGGTGAAAAGGGTGTTGAAAATGAAGACTTAGGGCTTCGGGCATATCGAAGAAAAACAGGACATCGTTTGAATGCTCGTCTAATGGACCTGAGACTGAAGAGATGCCGCGCTTTGTTGAAGCGGTACGCGGGAAAAAAATATCGGGAAATTCTTTTTTCGGATGAAAAAATGTTTACCGTAGAAGAGAGCTACAACAAACAAAATGATAAGGTGTACGAACACAGTAGTGAAGAAGCGAGCAACCGTATTCCGCGTGTCCAACGAGGTCATTTTCCATCCTCGCTCATGGTATGGTTGGGAGTTTCTTATTGGGGCTTAACAGAGGTACATTTTTGTGAGAAAGGTGTAAAAACGAATGCTGTTGTGTATCAAAATACAGTCCTGACGAACCTTGTGGAACCTGTTTCTCATACCATGTTCAATAACAGGCACTGGGTATTCCAACAAGATTCGGCGCCAGCTCATAGAGCGAAGAGCACACAAGACTGGCTGGCGGCGCGTGAAATCGACTTCATCCGGCACGAAGACTGGCCCTCCTCCAGTCCAGATTTGAATCCGTTAGATTACAAGATATGGCAAGACTTGGAGGAAAAGGCGTGCTCAAAGCCTCATCCCAATTTGGAGTCACTCAAGACATCCTTGATTAAGGCAGCCGCCGATATTGACATGGACCTCGTTCTTGCTGCGATAGACGACTGGCCGCGCAGATTGAAGGCTTGTATTCAAAATCATGGAGGTAATTTTGAATAAACTTTAATGTCATAAGAATCTATGTTTTGTTAAGTTCATTTTGGTATATGAATGGTTACATAATTAATAAATTTGTTACAATTATTTTACATTAAACATGTGACAGAATTTATGACCTGACTAGGTATATATATACCTAAACTAAAATAAACTTTTTTGTGGCCAGCATTCTAAAAGAAAAGTTTTTACTGTGTGACAATACTTATGACCTGACTAGGTATATATATATATATATATATATATATATATATATATATATATATATATATATATATATATATATATATATATATATATATATATATATATATATATATATATATATATATATATATATATATATATATATATATATAATATAAAAAACATGCGGGGCAGTCTTTGGGGACTGCCGATAGAAGTGAAAACTAAGTAACCTGTTAATTGTATCGTCGAGCTATTAGATTATTAATTTCGGTTTAAAAAGAAGTGTTCATGATCAAGGATTAAAGTTTAAATTGGTTATTAACACTTCTTTACAAACCCAAAATTGTTCACCCAAAAAGTGCTCAACGCGCTTAAAAAAGTTTTCACTTCAAAAAACTCAACTGTATTTCATTGTAATAAAGTCGCAATTCGAATAGATATATATGTATAAGTAATGCAATCATTTAAAAGTTACATTATAAAATAAATCTTAAGTAAATATTAATTAGGTTGGTATTACTGGAGCCTCCTAAAATTTCCCGCTAAATTCTAAGCGGGCTGTCAGCCTGTCTGCTGTCCTACGCAATAAAAAAAAGTAAATCTCCGTCTTACGTCTTACGATCAGGACACGTGACCTGATGCGAGTTTAATATTTTTTACTCGTCATAAAAAAGTGCACAACGCTGCTAAAGAGGTTTTCACTTCAATAATTCATTTATTTCAGACGTCAACCATAGATTTATTAGTGTACATTATATACAATAGCTTAAAAACTATGTTGATGATTGTGAACAACCTACCAGTTTATATGGAAGCGCCCACGTTTTTAGTGAGCAATTTGGATATAAGTATACAACCAGGGTCTCATTGGGTCGCTATACACATAGATGAAAACAGCATTGGACAATATTTCGATTCATTTGGTCGGTTGCCTGCAAGGGCCTACAGAACTTTTCTGAACAGGAATTGTAGGCTATGGGATTTCAATTGTAAAAGAATACAAAATGATTGGACTTCAGTTTGCAGCGCGTACTGCTTGGTGTATTTGTACTATAAGTTTCGTGGTTTTAGCATGGTAGATTTTATAAACCTGTTCGAAGCTCAGGATACACTATGTAATGATGTACTAGTCTAAGAATTGTTCAAATCTTGTTTTAAATAAATATTAAGAACAGAAATACCTATCCAAATATATAGATATTATCTAACCTATGTTGATAACCTAGGAAAACAAAAACGTTAATATCCCTGTTTTAAAAAATCTACTAAAATGTGTGAATAATCTTTCGAGTCATGGGTGAGTTATTTAAAACATCCAGCGATGGCGATTATGGAACAATAACAAATAATCAGTAAGTGTAATAGTCAAAAACAATGAATAAGGTCTATTTTTAAAAAGCTATCTCAGTAAATTGTAGAGATATTAAAAAAAACGGATAGGACAGATCGATCGGGCGTGCCCAAAACCCCCCATTTTGACACCAAACTTTTTTTTTAGGCCGCGACGACCTCATGATCCCACATCCCACTGGTCTAGAACCAGCACAAATTTCTGGCTCGTGAGCCAGAACTCTTAAATCTCTACTACTAGTTACCAGCCATCGTAGGATTCCAACGCAGGACCTCTAGGTCGGTTTCCAAGTGTTAACTAAGCTACCAGATATCGATAATAATAACTAGTAGCTTCTAGTTGTGAAATATTGCAATAAATAACTCTTAATAAATCCGTTATTATTTCACCGATACATGTAGAAAGCATTCAACCAGTTTTTAATAAATTAAGCCGTTCTCATTTATCATTGCTCTGATTTCACCGACAACGTAAAACCCACGCGACATTGGCATTGCTGGATAATACGTGTTTGTTATTTTTATGCAATAAACTTTTATTATTCACCGACGGATCAGAAGTTTTAGATAAGCTAAAGTATTCCAAATTTGGTAATGTCGAGTGACGACACGGCTGGCTTGATTACACAATTAGTTTGGTACAGTAGTGTTCGATTCTCACGGGGGATAAAATATGTGTACGATTTTTTCTTTCTGCGGCCGAGGACGACCGGTCGTAAAAAGCGACAAAGCAACTATGGCTAAGTGGTTGGGCTGGAAACCCATCTGGGCAACAAATCCTAGCTTCTAAATATGCCACCATAATAATCTTGTGTTGTGTTCCGGCATAAGTGACCCAGGTTCTAGTACTTACCCGTACGCGGACGGAGCGGTGCCTCTGGCGTTCCTAAGGTCGCATATTTCTATAGGCGACGGCAACTGCTTTCTATTAAGTGAGTCATCGGCTTATCTGTGGTTCCACAGCATTAAAAACAATTCAAGAGTTTATTCTAATCTGATTCATGTGTCAGTCAATTGTATTTGTGTTAAAATAAATGCAATGCAGGTTTTCTCCTAGTAAAATATGTAAACTTGTTATTTAGGGAACTTTCCTAAACAATATTAGCGTTAAATCCCGGTTTATTACTAACGAACAGCAGACAGGCTGACGGCACACAACAGTAAGTAATTACCGTCGCTTATGGATGTTTGAGATGCTAGGGGCACCGCAAACACGCTGCTGTCCCATATTGGTACTACTGGGTACCTGGGTCACTAATGTCGGAAAACTACACAAGATTATTAAGGCGGCATAGTACCAAGGGTGGTAGCCATCCAGACGCGCTTAGGGCCCTACTACGTTGGTTTCTTTTTTTTCTTTGATTATTACTCCGCTTCTGCACGGAGAAAAATCGGAACCTCCACTTTGGTGCCCGGGATACGCTTTCTGACTATTTGTCTCCACTTCGCGCGTTGTTCGGCATCCCTGGTCTATTATATTGGCACGCATAGCACCTATTACGACGTCAAGCCCGCACTGTTTGGGTTTACCTCTCTTATAGCGGCTTAGTTAGACATCTGTACCTCACTTAGTGGCCACCGGTCGCCACAAAATACGGCCATACCGCCGAAGGCCACACCTGTAATATCTCGGACACGAACGCTGCCGTTGGTCAAGGTAAAAAAATTAACTTGTTTCAAAAATTCAAGGGTTGGTAAGGGGTCGCTATCCTTCAAATCGATTTTCCTACGAGGCTCTTTCAAAGACTGTTATAAAATTTTCAAACTACCTCAAGAGCTTTCACTAAATTATTCACCAGCTCTCGGACCATAGCTATAACATATTCATAGCATACGCTGTAGCTGCTAGTGCCGCACTCTGGCGGGTTTTTGAACTATGACTTACTGCAGGACACTTAAAATAATTCTCCTCTATATAAGACGATTCTACTATATCTACTCTCCATAGAATAAAAGATTGCACAGAGTACACCACATTAGTGAAGTATGGGAACATTGGCCATATAGTGCGGACCTCAAACTATTATTTCATAGGGCTCTGTAACTGATTAAGCCTTTTTTAGTAAAAAATGGCATCATTTCGGTTTTCATTTCAGGGTGAAGATTTATCGAGCAGATATATGTATATATTTTATTGATGTAGGATAGCAGACAGGCTGACGTCCTACTTAGAATTTAGCAGTTACCATCGCCTATGGGTGTTATCGCCAGCGGTATCGCGAACACGCCGCTGTCCAATAAGGGTACAGGAACTTGGGTCACTAATGCCGGAACACAACACAAGGTTATTATGGCGGTATACTTAAGACCAAATGTGGTCGCCATCCAGACGGGCTTGAGGTCCTACCACGTAGCTAGGGTGGGTTTTTTTTGTCGCCTTTTACGACAGGCCGACCCCGGCCGCAGAGGTCAGTATTCTTTCTCTGCCCCTGCATGGATAGAAATACCATACACATCGTACTTGTAAATGTAACTGAAACTAGTACTAACTAGTTCATGCCAGTCGCTTACGTTATGTTTTTAGGCGTTAAATAGGGTGGTACTATCATTTGAGTCCGGTAATGACTTCCTTTTCTTCTACAAAAACATATAAAGATTAGGTATGGTTAAATTCCATGTATTTTTATTATAAATAAACAAATTATTTTACCTAGTGACAGATACTGTTAGACCTTTTTTCTCTTACAATAGAAGGTTTATGACAGAATAGAAAACATGTCTTGTTTAGAATAATAAAATATAAATTCAGTAAAATTATCGTAATATTAATTAATTTTAACAGATTAAATTATAAATTTATTTATTGATGACGTTTATACGTAATTTTTAAAAGCCTGACAAAATATGACAAACGTTTTTGAAAATATACTCGCAGATATGATTTGGCCTCAATGTGATTGATATACGTTATATATCATTTGGCTTAGGAAATTTACCAATAGAAGCCTAGCTAAAAGTGTATACCATTTTACAGTGTGTTATAATTAAAGAAAGAGAAGAAACGGGAATACACTCTCTTTTAGATAATAATATGTCAAAAACATGCGCTTAAGATGCGTAAAAAAGATTTTACTAATGAAAAAGATTTTAGAGTCGTGAACTATTTCAACAAAGCTTACCAGATATTGTTCGATTAAAATGGGTAACTGGATGAAATAGAAAATTCACATAAAATAATACAGCTTATTATTATACAATAACATTTTATATATTAAACACAACCAAACATCTAATTTAATGACTTGAGACTACGAATTAAAACATTGGCGTTTGCACCGAATACATCCGTAATTTATAGTACCACTTCCATATATTATTTATTCTTATAAATTCAATAATCTATTCATTTGTTTTTCTCAACAATGAATATTATATCAAAACAATCAATAAATTATTGATATTTTAACTAAAAAATATTAAATAAATTAAACAACAGAACTATTTAACATACATAATATGAAATATATACTATAACAATAACCTAAAACTAAAAACCTTTAAAAAATATAATAAAATAAGTAAAATATATTATTAATTGAGGTAAAATAAAACTGTTGTTACTTGAAAAGTTAGTATATAATAGTATTATTTAAAAACAATTATTTGGACTTTTTAACACTAGAAAATTATTTTTAAAATATTGTACTAATAGTGGATTATAATACTTTTAGCTTATGAATAAAATCTTTGTAGCCTTTATTTATTATTAGTAAATTTTAAGTAATTCAATGAATAATACTTGAACGGTTGTATATAATTTTCCTAAATATTGAATATAATATTTATAAAGAATAAAAATCAACAATACTATTAGTTTTTTCTTAGTAATCTCCATTTATTAAAATAACAAAATATTTTAAACATGTAAGTATAGAAAACTTGGTCCAGCCAAGTTTAGCTGCAGCTTTATTTAATATAATTTATAAAACTGGATCTACAAATATAAATTACAACAATAAATTGTATATTGTTATAATATGTAACTTATATAGGTTCTAATAAAAATTCCGTTGACAACATTTTATGAGCATTTCATTTCATTATTAACAAATTTGTATATAATAGTTATTTTAAGTATAGCATATATTTGAAACAATATTTTTATCTTTAAAGCTATTTGGAGAGCTTAATGTTTTATTTTATATCACATAAAAAGTGAACAAAGTGAAATTCAATTAATTATTTCTTTTTGTATTGATAGTTGATTAGCATACATAGCTCTTTACAACAAACATAACAAATAGATCACATAACAAAATTTTAACTGTAAACTCAGATAACCTATTAAAAAATTAATGACGCAATAATTGTAATAACAATGTATACCTAAGAGTACACGTTTCTATCCTACGAGGAGAATCTATCGACCTCTTATAAAAATAAATTAAATATTAAAGCATCTAAATTCTATTGAAATTTATCCATAATTTTCTAGTTTTGCGAGCATTTGTTGTACTTGAGATGTTTCACCACGAACATTTTTGGTGATGTCGTTTATGTTATTTGTAATATGATAATTGAATGGTGTTTAAATACCCTTTCTATTCTCAGTTATGGAATTCAACAGAATAAAACTGATTACTGGTAAATATGGTGAAGCTCTTAATGCTCTCATATCTTCTCAGGTATGGCAGTAGATACCAACTTATTCCTATCAGTCTCATGATTGGCAAAAACTTCATTTGCAATTGCAAATTTCTCGTTTCATCCTTTTTTTATTGATTTCGACTGTAACAAAAGAAACAAACGGTTAACTTCTTATAAATAAGCAACAGTGAAAATATATATATTACTTTAAAATAATATTAATACTAAAATATTAAATATGGTGTAAGCTTGTTTATTATAAAAATATAATTTTTATTTATATTAAAATCATAATTGACCGGTCTCATTACATACAGCTAGCCATTCGATAAGAAATACGTAGAACATAATCGAGACAGGATAATTATCACATTTGTAAATACTAGTTTTACATGATAATTTACAAATGATTGTAACTGTGATTTATGTATCAAATTCCTTTGTAACACTTCAGTTATTATAAGTTCAATGTTAATGTTTCGCATTAATGTATTGATTGATTTTAATTAAACAATTAATTGATGGCATCTAGCTAATTCTAGCAATAGTTTAATATATAAAACTCGTACAAACGACATCAAATATTTGATTATCTTAACAAAATTCGCGATTATAACTTAAACAAGATGCCCAGTTTCTATAAATTAATGGTATGTTTTTGATTTTACTCTATGGCAGTCTGATCTCAACCCAAGAATAGAAAATTAGGTTTCCAAGCTTGCCATTTCATGATCTCTTAACAAAAAAAAATTACCACTATTTTTTATGTATTCATTTATATCAACCGAAATGTATTATTCAAATTTTATAACTATTCAACATTTAAATAGGTTATCGTTTTTAGCATTTAATTATTAAGTATAAGATTTTTGATCTCATTAATAATATAAAAAAAACTTACATTAATACACAAATATTTCCCAGTGGTCTATATCCATTCGGGCACATTAAACCATTTGTACCAATAACTGACCGTATAGTCCTTTTTAAATAATGCTCGCCATTTTCACTAATAGGTGCGCAAGCCGCACATATGATAAGCGTAAGGAAAATAAAGGCGACGTATTGAAACCGGAACATTTTGGTAGCACGTCCAAACACTGTCAGTGGAGGAGATACTCTGGCTTTGGGATCTTAATACAGTGCATTTATATGTCGGTTGCGGGATTTCATGCGCTGACACATCGGCGTTAGGCGCGTGTGTGGCGAGTGCCGATGAGTTTCCCACGAGTTAAGTAAATTTTTATTGGTAAGCGTAATATATATATATATATATATATATATATATATATATATATATATATATATATATATATATATATATATATATATATATATATATATATATTAATTTATTTGGGAAACAAACAGTACAATAGAAGAATAAGTACACACATAAAATTTTAACATTAACCAAAATAGTTTCCGCAGTTAAATAATACATAAAATGAATGCTAGTCAGAAAGAAAAAATAAAATAACAATAATAAAAAATGGTAGAACAACATTAAATTAAGACTAAAAAAAATTAAAAATACAATTAATCATTGTACCTTTTGGTTTGATTGGGCAGAAGCTAATTTAGAAATAATGCATTTTTTGAACACACTATGCGCTGACTATACGAAATATGATATCACGAGATCTTTAAAACTATACATCGGTTGAATTATTTTAGCATAGTTACTAATTTTGTGATATGGATCCTCATTAAGAATGGATTTTGAGGAAATGTAATTTCCTTAATTTATATGACTGGACAAGTTTTGCCTGCTCACATAGTATTTATATGATAAGTATATAAGAAAATTAATTGCACTGGTGCTTTATGTTGTTTCTCGGAATAATAAATAGAGTATATATTGAGTATCTTGCTAGGGTCTAAGTGAATGAACTAAGAACCTTTATGCCTATTACCCCGATGTTCCTTCGTCGCTTTGAGCGCCGAGACCGCGAGCCGTGATGTTAATTTGGCCGAGACCCCGAATGGCACCATCCCTCGCGGATCTCTTCAAAGGTGAGAGACCCACCCATAGGTCATCAGGCAGTCTGCTGTTCCTTAGCAATAACACACATATATGTTGTTATGTGTGATATGTGTTATTGCTGAGGTATATATGATGAGGCTGACATACACACACACACACATAATATGTATAAGTATGTGTGTGTGTGTGTGTGTGTTTGTATGTGTGTGTGTGTGTGTGTGTGTGTGTGTGTGTGTGTGTGTTATATTAATGTATTAAATTGCATCAAAGTCAAAATAAACGTGCTTAAAATCCGTGAAAACTAAAAAATAGAACATTTTATATTCATGGAACTCTTTTACTTCAATTTCCTAAATGAATCACTACTGCCATCTATCTTTGGGCATCAAATTAACTACAGTTTCTTTATAAGTTTACTTCCCATAGCGTTGTGGGAAAATTCAAAAGTTGATGACTTAACCTTTATGAAAATCAGCTGTACAAGAAATGAATAAATGAAGCAATTACTGGACGACGGCTTTTGCATATCAAAACGCCGGCAGGGATAACGGGTTCGATTCCTGACTGTGTGTTTATTAATATTTTTATATTTATTTACAAAAGAAAAGTGTTATGTACCAGCAGCTGACTAGCTGCCTGTCTAGTCCATTTTTTAAGAATACTGATATAAATTTAAATGTAATTTAAACTGATATTAATTTAAACTACTCGCTACTGTCCGAGATTCGAAACCACGATATATTGGTAAAAATTCATGCCATTTAACAACAGATATTTTCTCTGAATTAAAAGCTTAAAAGTTTATGCTGCGGTAATACTTTCGCTTGAGCTACTATTTATATATTTATTTGGGAGATAAATATCCATACTAAATAATTTAGCATATTTATATACACTGACGGACTCATAAACTGCATCAAAGTAATAGACGACTTTGAAATAAATATTTTAACCAAGTATGCAAACTTTATATACAGATTTAAATTCAAACCTCTAGATTGGTTCGTGAACTTTAAAACAGCGTAGGGTCATATCCTTAAGTTTAAGTTTGTGTACTGGAAAGGACCTTAAGACTTTTTTGAAGAAAAAACAGAAATTTAAGGAAAATTGATTTAATTAAAAAATTGGTTTTAACAATAGACACAAACTTTATGCAAGGGTTTATTTATGTTTTAATAAGGTGTATTACCTCCAAGTGCCCTTATTACGGATTCTAATCAGCAATATTCGATGTAAGGGAGAGATGTACGCACACCTGCGTTAGTCCTACTTTTTTAGCAGACAAGCTGACGGCCCGCTTAAAATTTAGCAGTTACCGTCACCTATGAGTATTAACCACGCCAGTGGCATCACGAATACGCTGCTGTCCCATAGGGTACAGGAACCTGGATTACTAATGCCGGAACACAACACAAAGTTATTATGGCGGCTTACTTAAGACCAAAGGTCGTCGCCATCCAGACGGGTTTGGGGCCCTACCATGTAGCAAGGGTGAGTTGTTTTGTCGCCTTTTACGACAGGCCGACCCCAGCGATGAGGTCTAAAATTTTAACCACAGCTGGACTTGGGCCTCATCCTAGACGGAACGGAGAGTATGCCACACTCCAAGACCGATTGGCGGGTTATACTCGGTAAAGTCGGTATGCTAGTTTCTTCACGATGTTTTTCTTCAATGCTGGTAAAAGAAAAACTGCCTAAACAGTGCATGCCACCGTGGAATTTGAACTCAGGACCTCTATTCTCTATTTCGATCTCTGAGAGTAAAATCACTGAGCTGAGGTGTGCATAAAGCATTTCCACCTCAAAACTAAAAAGGATCGCATGTATGAATTCGATTCCCGCGGAGAACGAAATATTTTGTTTCTATAGCTAAAGTTCAGCAGACAGGCAGATGTTCAACATAACCTATGGAAGTTTACAACACCAGAAGCATTGCCAACGAGCTGCCGGTCTCGAAGAAATAACACTTTTTTATATTATACAAATAATGTATTCAGGAGTATTTATCCATGATTTGTAGATTTTGAAAAACTCTGCGAGGTAGGATTCACAGGGATTAAAGAAAGCTGCTATAAAAATATGACGTTTGTCAAAAATTTTATACCTAAAACCCAAATAACGTTTTCAAGAAAGCTTTCAATACAAACAGAACTTAATATTTCCCAATAATTGTCATAATATACATATAAGGAATGTCTAATGCATTATTGAGGAGTTTCCCGACCTGACGTCAACTATTATTCACCGGCCACGTGCCAATCAACAATATTAATACCAAAAGGTATTATGAATCGCAGAGAAATAAATATACATCAATAATGTATAAGAATAAAAATAATTTAGTTAAAGTATAGGTTTAAAGGTTGGTTGTTTTAACTCAAAAATGTAGAGTCAAATTTGTTAAATATAATAAAACTTTAAAAGATTGTAAAATGTAATAAAACTTAATAAAAGAATAAAAATACGTGTATAAAAGAGAATGAAATGAAAATTGTAATAGAAATAACACAATTTATAAAAAGACTAAATAAATAAAAAACAATAAATTAAAATAAAAAGATCAAAAAGAGAGTCCTAGGGGAAAAAATATATGGCAGAGCCAAAGATACAGAGGCCGAAAAAAATAAGGTCTCCCAAAAAATTATATGCTGAAAGTTACTGGCTGCTCTTGTAGAAAAAGATAACCCATGATATAAAAAAAGTATTAAAAAAAATTAATAACAGTTCGGAACTTTTATGTTCATTCAAAATGATGTTCATTTTAAGCTTATAAAAGACAAGTTGATACGCCAAGTATTTTTCACTTGAACTTGTATTTTGTGACTATATATGAAACCTGGTTTCCGAAATAAATAAATATTATGACAAAAAACTGCGACCCCGAAAAATATAGAATATAGCATAATTTGATAGCTAAGTATATTGTTACGTTGTAACAAGAGTAGAATAATTAATCTTCGTTATATAATATTTAATCCCTAAATACTTAATAAAAAATTCTAATTAATCTCAACAATATATAATATTTAATCTTGAGGGTATTTTAATGTAAACAAACCAGATAATAATTTCGATCGCGCACCTTAAAGGTAGGTAGTTATGAATTAAACCACAGCCGGGAAGAATCTTCGAGAAATAGTTCAGTTGAATAGCGTCCGTTGATAAATAAAAAGATGAATGAATGCGAATCATTCAATCGGGTAGCGGTCATCGAAAATACTACTAATGAACGAAGGACAGGAACCAAGAGTCGTCGGGGATTACGTCACGAATAATTCTTTACCCCTCTGGCCTATAGCTCTGTCATTGTCTAAACGAGTAGCGGGTCAAAGTTCAGGCGCTACTCAGTACTTTTCCATGCCACACCCATTAGAACCCAAATATAGAATCTTCGAAAAAGTGGGCGGTGTCCTGACGGCCAGTGTAAAAAGGCGAAGCTGCGATGGACGCGAAGATTCTGACACCAACTACTCAGCCACTATGGTGGTTCGCGATTGTGGTTAGTTTATTTTTAATAATGTTTAAACCAGTATATAGTAGTGTTTGAAAACAATTAATCATTTAATTAAGTAATCATGTAGTTCGTTCGAGAAATTATTTAAATTATGCCGCGTCGTATACAACCCTCAGAGGAGAGGGTCCACCGTACGGGCTGAGAGCAGACGCCCCAGAACGGGTCCTTCAGAACAACAACCCGTAGCTGCCATCCTTCGCAGCGGTCTCGAGGCGGCCACCCTCAGTACGGGCTGGAGCTGCAGACCACTTCCAACGGCAGGGCACGTCAGGCCCCGTGAAAGGAAAGGACGTTGATGACCCTCCACGCGCAGGAAGAGGCCTAAGCTAAGTCACTCCACACCCTTACGATTTAACGCCCAATATAAACCTCTTAGTGCTTGTACCCACGCCCCGGTTATAATTGTAAACCGAACTCTAATTAGTTAATTCATCAGTACTTCACATTATTAATAAACTTGTATTTCATTTAAAATTGTTTAATTTCCTTCCTATATTTGTCGACGACCGTCAGGTTGTCGTAACAATATCACTCGAAAGGTCAAGGGTTCAGTTCCCATCTTCATCATCATGTACATCTTCGGAAGTTTATTGTTTTTTCATTTATTTTTAGGAACAAGTCTCATTTTTTTCTCACAAATCAATCAGTTGACAGCTATGTGTAACTCCAAATTAATGTACATAAGCAAAATCTTCTGCTTTACCATAAAAAGAATATGTTTCAAATATGGCCTTGATTGTTACGAAGGTAGGTGAAGTAACCACAGGAAAACAGAATACTTAAAAAGACAGTTGTGATTCATACGTATTCGTTAAAAGTATCGTATGTGCGATATGAATAAGCGTCTAATAAATTAATTGAAGTTACACGCCAGTCTTGTGAGCTCACATCACAATTGATTCCAATAATGTTCGGAGGTGAAAAAATATGGAAGATATGATATTAAATTTTAAGAGATTCATGCTTGTAAATACTAATAGATCAGGTTTTCGGGTAGACAAAAGGATTTTTCTTAAATGGGTTTCCTTTAAGGATTGTTTATTTTTTCTCTTTATTTAAGAGCGTATTCTTAAATAGAATATGTAGCTCTATAAAAACAAACTTATACGTAATTAATCAACTTCTCTTTTTTAAACCCTCTTTAACAATATTAATAAGCGAGCGAGCTGACTCTGTCAGTGGTTGCGAGAGTATAGCTATACATTCGCCTATATCTAATTTATTTGAATGAGTAAACTTATTTCTAGCCGCTTCGTTTCGATCACATTCCAGCATAATGTGATATGCATATTCTACCGTACCACACACTTCACAATTTGGAGACAGAGATTTACCCATTAGATACGCAAATCTATTAAATGGAATGTGTCCCGAACGAAGTCTTAATAATACAATCAAGTATTGTCTATTTAAATTGTTGCTGTGTAAAAGCCATGGCTTTAAGGATTGTAAGATCTAAATTTAATTTTGGCAAAATACCTACATATTCATCCATTTTTTATTCCTTAGGTCTCAAGAAATGGCTCAAAAAAGAGAAATGTCACAGATCATCAGCAAATAAATTAGACGCGGAAAGTACTTTTGACAATATAAACGTACCTTAATCTTAGAAAGAGAATCCAACCGGTAAAATACATGTGCTAAACATTAAATAAACAGAAAACATACAGCATTTTTTTTATATTACGCACACATTTTTATCCGTGCAGGGGTGGAGAAAGAATACTAACCTCTGTGTCCGAAGTCGGCCTGTCGTAAAAGGTAACAAAACAACCCACCCTAGCTACGTGGTAGGGCCTCAAGCCCGTCTGGATGGTGACCACCTTTAATCTTAAGTATGCCGCCATAATAACCTTGTGTTGTGTTCCGGCATTAGTGACCCAAGTTCCTGTACCCTTATGGGACAGTAGCGTGTTCGCGATGCCACTGGTGTTGCAAACACCTATAGGCGACGGTAACTGCTAAATTCTAAGCGGGCTGTCAGCCTGTCTGCTGTCCTACGCAATAAAAAAAAACATATTTACGCTGATGCTTTTTAAGGTAAGGTAAAATAATAGTAAGCTTTCTTACTGTTCGTAGCGTTTAAAGAATGTTTTATTGTATGTATAGAAATCATAAGTAATGATACGCAAAAGTAAAGGATGTAATTACTTTTTTTTCGCAGGACCAGCAGACAAGCTGACGGTCTACTTAATAGTAAGACGATAACGTCACCTATAGATGCTTGTGACACTAGAGGCATCGCGAATATGCTGCTGTCCCATAGGGGTACAGGGACCTGGGTCACTAATGCCGTAACAAAACACAAGGTTATTATGGCGGCATACTAATAGGCCAAAGGTAGTTGTCGTGGTTGTCATCCAGATGGGCTTGAAGCCCTACCACGTAGGTTGTTTTGTCGCCTTTTACTGACGACAAAACTCCGGCCGCATGCCAGATATTCTTACTCCGCCCCTGCATGGAGAAACTTGTACTATATTAAATAATAAAATAGGCTTTTAAAGGCACAATAAGAAATATACTAGACGTACACGGCTGCCCAAGATGAAACTACATAAAAGAAGGAATACCAAAGCTATTCTACCATAGATTTTAGAAAAATGATTAATTACAAATAAACCCTAGACTTCATAAACAGGTAGTGGTTTTTCCAGTCCCGCTGCTACGAGTATTATGACGGCACGCGCACGCAGGCTGTTTCATATTTTTTCCTCATTACAACGTTGAATTAATTTCAAACAAAATATGCAGGTAATTCCATATAGAATTTCAAGCGTGCCAGTTTTATGTTTATTATTAGAATATTAGTGGTTTGTTATCTTTTAAATCAAGATGACGTGTCTAAAAACATGGTTAGGAAACCCGCTCTCGATGTATAATAATCACATTATAACAAATCATACAGCGCTATCACGCCAGCGGACCGCGTTAGGAACTCCGCTATCGTGGCATTCTTCATATTTGTGACTTTGCTGATAAATTGCAGGAGTGTTGCCTTCGCTAGTATGGCCACGTTTTACGGCAACTAAATACCTACGTGGGGAACAATGAAAAATGCTAAAATACTAGCCTAACTAATAATAACTGGCCATGCCGCCTCCACCAGGCCTCAGCAGGACGTAGACCCAAATAGTGATGGCTTGGCGGCCTAAAGAGTATTATGCATGTCAATGACTGACTTCTAAGGATGCCAAAGTCTGTGCACTAGGAGTAGAAAAAGTCGTAAAACGTTTGTCGTAAATTTGCAACCGCGATTAACGCTGAGATGATGATGAATTCAGAGCTTCATCGAGTTCCAAAGCAAGCAGAGTATTTTTGGCACTAAGCAACTGATATAAAATTGCAATTATATACATATTCTACACCTAGACTTGAGACGGGAATGAAATCAATGATCCCCGCAGGCGTTTTAACGTGGGAACCAATATGAAACGGAGTCAAATCGTAATCATATTCCATTTTCAGATCCTCTAACTTTGTAGTTAATATTTGTGACCATACATCTTCTTCTTCTTAGTCGATTCACTCTTTACAGAGCGGTCGTGATCAACTGGTAGTACTATTAGAGGCAGATATTGTTCGCTGTATGATTTTACGCCATTTCTCGCGATTCAGAGACATTCTGGTGCACTCATGCAAAGGCCCGCCCACAGCCGATTTGATCTGGTCGGTCCATCGCATGGGTGATCTTCCACGTGATCTGGTCCCCTCCACCTTGCCCTACATGACCATACATAGATGTCATAGAATGAATAAAGTTGTTTCCAAGACTGGCACGTGCTCTAAATCAATAAAACCTGATAAGATTTTCCTCGCTTATGGAGTAGGAGCCAAATGTATATTTTAATAAGTGCACTACAAGTTATCAACAGCTTCTATAGCAGTAGACCTTTAAGAGTTGCATTTTTCTTTCTTCTTTAACCTCCTCAAATGGCAGTATACTATAAAATCCTAATCAAGCCACACGTATTCCAATCATTTTCTTATTTAATATCTACTATAAGATTGTCCGGAAAGTAGTTTGGTTTTTCCCGACAGATGGCTTATTTTCTTTTACACCCAATTCATTCATTTATGAATGAATGAATGAATATACTTTATTGCACAACACACAAAAAAAAAATATACACTATAAGATAAAACAAACAAAAGATTGTACAAACGGCGGCCTTATCGCTGGAAGCGATTTCTTCCAGGCAACCTTATTTGATTCCACAGCTCATATAGCAAGTCATACTTGTGACAAAGAATGATTCATTCCACGCAGTAGTTTTTGTTTTGTGCCCTTTTATATATGGAGGGAAAAAAGTAGCATTTTCGGCATATTTTACTAGTTTACTACCGAAAAGGTAAAAATGCTGTTCAAACAAAAAATAAATTAGCCGATGTGTATAGGGAAGATGTATTGACAGCACGCCAGTGCCAAAACTGATTTTCAAAATTTTGATCTGTCAATTTTGCTGTTGATGATGTTCCACGCTTTGGAAGGCCACTGAGAGGTGAAATTTATCGAATTCAACCGTTCATAGCCACTTGAAAGGTCTAGACTTAATATCAAAGCTCGATATATATGGGTTCCTTATATTCGCACGGAGATAATTATGTGTGATCGCGTTGATGTTTGTGATTTACTCCTCAATCGTCAAGAAAATGATCCATTTTTGAAGCATATCATCACTGGGGACGAGAAATGGGTTGTCTATAACAACCTCAAACACAAGAGATCATGGAGTAAAAAACAAGAATCGGCTCAAAGCACTTCGAAAACCAATTCATTAAAAAAGGTGACGCTATCTGTTTGGTGGGATTTCAAAGGACTCGTTCTTTTTTAAATTCTGATTTTTACTGTCATCAACTGGGAAAACTGAATGATTTATTCAAACAGAACAGCCCAGAATTAATCGACAGAAAAGGTGTACTGTTCCACCGAGATAATGCGAGCCCTCATACAAGTTAGGTAACTCACGAAAAGCTTTTATGAATTTAAAAAGCTTGAATGAGGTGTACTGCCACACCTAACATATTCTCCAGATCTGGCACCTTCGTATTATTATTTGTTCCGGTCTCAACAAAAATTTTAGATGGTAAGACCTTCACTTCAAATGAGGAGGTCAAAAATCACCTGGACTAGATTTTTGTCAACAAAGACCATAAATTTTATGAGCGTAGAATCGTGCTACTGCAAGAAAGATGGCAGACAGTGTTGGAACAGAATTGACAATATATTAAAAAAAATATTTATCACTTATAAAAAAAACGTCTCATTTTTACGAGAAGAAACGAAGTTACTTTACGAAAATCCCCATATTTACTGTGCAAGAGGTACGTACTATACAGCTTTTACCTCCTGAAGTAATCTCAGGAAGTAACTTGGACTGAACAAAAAATTTTTACATAAAGCAGCAATATATAGACTTCAGCCTTATTAGGGCAAACGTCACTTGAACTTTATACCAATTACTCGTATTTTGAAGAAAAACCTTACTCAAGTTTGCGGTTTGAGCTCTTTCCGATAATCGACGTAATAAAAGTGATATTGGAAATTTCCTATCCAATAAATATGTGGACTTTTATATTGTAATAAATACATTAGTAAGTACTATTAGGAACCTGTGTCACTAATGCCGGAACAGAACACAAGGATATTATGGCGGTATATTTAACGATCGAGGGTGGTTGCCATCTGCACAGGCTTGGGGCGCTACCACGTAGAAAACATTTGTTTATTCTTTGTACACAACATTGATTACACACCTATAAGTTAACGATAGAGTACATGTACATAGGCGCGCTTAACCCTAAAAGAATTTTGTTCCAGCAAACCTAATGTTGGGGATTGGAAAGAATAAAGAAGCAGTGTTGTGCACACAATTCTGACAAAACTGTATAATTCAATATAATACATAATAATAATGTAAATATAATTTTATTGTTAAAAAGTTTTTATTTTATAATTTTTTGTGGCTATAATCAACTAATTACTGCATGCTTAAATAAATCAATTCTGTCAAACGTTACACGTGGTCATACATAAAAAAAGAAAAAATATACGCATCGAATTGAGAACCTCCTCCGTTTTTTTCGTCAGTTAATAATGTATAAACACACACATGCAGTAAAATATACATAATATATAAATACATATATAACAAGTAATTAATCTCAGGAAGTAACTTAGACTGAACAAAATAATTGTACATAAAGCAGCAATATATAGACTACATCCTTATTAGGGCAAACATCACTTGAACTTTATACCAATTACACGTATTTTGAAGAAAAACCTATTTATATGTATATAAGATATTAATTATTCAAATCATCATAATACATTTGAGACAGTAATTATTCTTTTAGTTTTATTTTAAAAATATTAAGGATTAGTGATTTCAAGGTCCTGCAACTAGTGTCGCTAGGGATAAGAAACTTTAATCGTTCACGTAGATACATTATACATTAGATTATATTATATACATTAGATTGTGAAGAATTTTGTAAAGAAGTGTTAGAATATGTAAATCACGTCGATGACGAATTGGAAAGTTGTTTTCTGAATTCAGAGACATGGTCAAATCTCCGTAGCCCAAAGACGAATCTAAGACACAAATCCTGAAGTCGGTCGAACTCATTTAAAAGTTCTTTACTAACATCTGAAAGCACACATCTGCGTAGTCTAGAATAGGCAACATTAATGTTTGGGCTTAATTAATTTTAGTTTTATGAGAAACGAAGTACTGTAGGCGTCTCTAAAACTGAAAGGTATTGTTACTGATTTCATTAATGTGACTTACCCAGGATAATTTACTATCAAAAGTAACACCTAAATTGTTAAGGTGGTTGGAGAGAGCGATCACCTCATTATTTAATGAAATTGAAGGAATAACTCTCTGGTTCAAACGATTTAACATGTAGTGGCTTTCAGTTATTATCAGCGCTTTGGATTTAGATGGATTTATTAAAAGGCCAACATCATTTGCCCAATTAGTGATACACTCTAAATCTTCATTTATTTTACCAATTCCATTAGTCAAGTCATCGATTTTAAAATGGTGATAAAGTTGAAGGTCGTCAGCGTACAGATGACACTTGGAAGATACTACTTGAGTGATGGAGTTAATAAAGATAGAAAAAAGAAGAGATGAAAGCACTGCGCCCTGAGGCGCGCCGGCAATGATATTGCACCAGTCGGATGAAGACCAGTGTTGTCGTTTTGTAAATGGAAAAAATGCTAGATTTTGTTGGAGATAATGCTAAAAATGTGCTAGATCAAATTTTAATATGCTAATAAAAATGCCAAATGCCAAGTCTTGTTTAAATGAATTAAAAACGAAAATAATTGCAAGTAGGTAGTGTAATTAAAAACGCAGTGCAATTTTTAAGTATATTTAATCATGAAGATAAATCAAATAATATTTGTAGATCATCAATATCATCATCGTCGTGAGCTTGTGCTTGTGATATTAAAAGGCCAACTTCAAAATCAATAGTCATTGGCATCACAATCGACTCTTTAACCCCTTTAATCTTTTGCAGAGAGTATATATCTTACAGGGGTGTGAACAATAAGTCAATCAAATAAAAAATTTGCCATCAATAAGTACTTAAAATTCGAAAGATACAAAAATTTCAGAAAATGCTAAAATAGGCAATATGCTATTTTTTCATGCCAACAGGTTTAAAAATATTCCAAATTTAGCATTAAAAATGCCAAATCGGCAACACTGATGAAGACACCTCCGAGTGAACACATTGCGAACGGTCAAAAATATAGACCCGCTGTCAGTTGGTTTGACAACTGACAGCGGGCGAACAAAAGTTCCAACTGTGGGCCCGCACGGGCGAATTGCACGGGAATCCCGCACTACCCCGCCACGACCTCCAAACAGTGGGGAGTTCATCAAGCATTCCATCTTTAAAATAAAAATAAAGAAATGGAACAGAAATAAAATATGCAAGTTAATTATGAGATAAAAACTATTGCAACATGCAACATGTTGTGCCGACCCCATATAATGTGGGATAAGGGCAGGTGGAAGAAGATTTTCATAGATGGAGATCAGCAGGTCTTATCTTTATGCTATATATAAAAAAATAGCGCATCGTTTACTACTCATTTTAATAATTATGTGTGTGATTGAACGTTTGAAATCTGAAAATATAACCCATTTCAAGACTATACTACAATTTAGATAAGTTACAATTTAGATTATAAAACATACTCCATTAATAATAGTGTTTATAAAGATAAAACAAATCAAACTGTTATTATCATGTATTATGATGGATCATTATCGTTTATTTTAGTTTATTGGAATTTTTATTGGTGTCGCTCATATATATGTGTAGAGTTTTAAAATAGTTGAGTGAAATTGGAATACTTTGTAAACTATGTTGTAGTTGCCCAATTACTACCTTTTATTGTCACTTATGCGGTGTGGTCCCCGGCTGTAAGAATAGGACCAACCCATTTCTAACCAAGGGTGTCGTAAAAGGTGACTAAAGGATTACCCATTTGCTGGGATAACATGTTACTGTATGCGCCAGTAATGTAGTTAGCAAATGACAGTGCCCTCCAACAGGCGACGGGAGGTCCCCCGTAATTAATACTTTGTAGCAATACAGAATTCGTTAACTCCATCTTAACGTCTGCGCATTTTTGATAGCTACAACAGTACGCATGTGATGTGCCTAAAGGGTGCATGTCTGGACCCATATAGTGACATGCAGCTTATCACTGCATCCTATAGTCCTAACCGGTCGTAGCGGTTTCCGCTCCACTGGTGACTTAGGTCTTAGGGACGAGGGAGTGGGTCTGCGTCAGCGCACTCGTTTAACCACTATAATATATTCCCGCGCAGATGACTTCTGGCTTTGAATACGGATACATGAGAATAAGTCCTACGGCGATGGAGACTGGTGGTGGGGATTAAACTGGTGAGCTTGATCCTTAGCTGGTTCTATGCACGTATGGCGGTTAGTTGGTGATGGTCGTACCAGCCCCTAGTTGAGCCGAAGGGATTGGCTCGGCAGCTCATCTAATGACAAAGAAGCCCTATTTAGGGATAGCACTGCTTTCCTCAATCCGAGGAAGGGCTTAGAAAAGGTAGCCTAAAAAAAGCTCGGCTCATACCTACCCAGATGGCTAACCGCGGTCACCTGGTCACCATTGTAATGCGGTCGACACAGACAAAATAATATTAACTTTAAGAATAAATATTTTAATATAGCTGCCTGGAATGTAAGAACTCTACTTGACAATGAAAATAATCTATGTCCTGAGCGAAAGACTGCCATAATTGCTCGTGAATTGTCCCGTTATAACATTGACGTAGCTGCAATTAGTGAAACGCACCTTGCTGACAGTGGTGTGCTCTATGAAGACCTGGGTGGCTACACATACTACTGGATTGAGAAACCTGAAACTGAAAAAGCTTCTAGTGGTGTGGGCTTTGCAATCAAGAATAGCATTGCTAAAACTTTGTCTGAACAGCCTGAAGGCATTAATGATAGGCTTATTACTCTTCGCCTTCAGACAGCATCAGGGAAGTTTCTCCGCCTAATCAGTGTTTATGCACCTACCTTGACTTCATCAAAAGAGGATAAGCTTCGCTTCTACGAAGATTTACGCTCAGTTTTGCAAGGCATTCCGTCATGCGATAAAATTATTCTGCTCGGTGACTTTGATGCGCGTGTTGGTGCTGATCATCTTGTATGGAGGAATGTGTTAGGAAAACATGGAATCGGAAAGTGTAATGCAAACGGATTTTCTCTCCTTACACTCTGTGCAGAATTCAACCTAAGCATCACAAACACATACTTCAGACTTCGCGATAAGTACAAGACATCCTGGATGCAGCCGCGCTCTGGGCATTGGCATCTCCTAGATTACGTCATAGTGCGTGAGCGGGATATTAGTGATGTACTTATAACAACAGCGATGCGTGGTGCTAATGGCTGGACAGATCATCGTCTTATTAGATCTAAGATAAGGCTGAAGTATAATCCTCCGCGTAGAGCAGAACACAAGGTCCCGGCAAGACTTGCGTTTTCAAGGCTTGTCCATGACGAAGATGTCCGTCTCCATCTCGACACAGAATTTGGTAAGGCATCGTTGAATTCTGATAGCGGCCTGCCCTTGGATGTGAAGTGGCGTTCATATTCCAGCACATTACACGAGGTCTCTCAACAAGTTCTCGGAACAGTTAAAAAGCGTAACCAGGACTGGTTCGGTGATTCGGATACAGAGATACGGAAACTTATTCAGGATACCCGATCCAGTCTGGGCAAGGCTTCTGCAACTAGTGAAAGAAAATCAATTCAGCAGCTCCTCAAAGCTAAAATACGAGAGTTAAAGGATAGATGGTGGCTTTGTAAAGCACAAGAACTACAGTTATTAGCTGATACTAGCCAAACTGCCAAGTTTTTTGAAAGCCTTAAAACTATCTTTGGACCTATTCTGAGAAAGGTTGCTCCTGTTTACTCGTTGGATAAAACCAAGAGACTGACGGATCATAAAGAAGTGCTTCTTCGCTGGGCAGAACATTTCAATGAAGTGTTAAATCCTAGTTGTGAAGGAGCTGATCTACCCTACATCACCTCTCCTAAGGAGCTGTGGGGTTGGAGAGTACCCCATCTTATGTAGAATACATCTCTGCAATTGGCCGGTTAAAAAATGGCAAAACGCCTGGTTCAGACAGTCTCCCTTCAGAAATTTTCAAATATGGGGGCACTAATATCAAGTCTAGACTGTTCGACCTCATTCAGGAAATGTGGGATAAAGAGTCTATTCCACAAGATTGGAAGGATGCCACCATTGTCAAGTTATACAAAGGCAAAGGTGGCCTATCGGATTGCAGGTCATTCAGAGGTATAGCTTTACTTTCTGCTGCTGGTAAAATTTTAGCACATATAATTAACAGTCGTTTGGTTAACCTAGCAGAAAACATCCTTCCTGAAAGCCAATGTGATTTCAGACCAAATAGAGGAACTGTTGACGCAATTTTCGTAGTCAAACAGATTCAAGAAAAGAGTCTGGAACAAAATAGGGACCTCTACATGTGCTTTGTGGACCTGAAAAAGGCCTTTGACCGCGTACCAAGGACTGCCTTATGGGCTGTCCTTGAGAAATCTGGATGTCCTGGGAAGCTCATAAATCTCGTGCGCCAATTTCACGATGGTATGTTAGCCCGTGTGCGCCACGAACATGACTTTACAGACCATTTTCCCGTAACCAGCGGAGTAAAACAAGGCTGTGTCATAGCTCAAACCTTCTTTGCCATCTATTTTGCTGCAGTGTTGAGGGATGCATTTGACAATACTGACGATAAGATTACTCTGAGTGTACGCATGGACAGAAGTGTATTTGACCTATCTCGTTTTAAATCTAAGAGGAATACTGTATCTGCCTCTGTCTTGGAAATACTATATGCGGATGACGTCTGCCTTATGGCCGACAGTTTGCAGTCATTGCAGATATACTTGAACATTCTAGATAAATCGTGTCAAAAGTTCGGCTCAAAAATAAGCGCCTCAAATACTCAAATAATGAAACAACCGGCGAGAGGTCAGCGACGGTGCTGTGGTTTTATTTGCAAGAGATCTGTGTGAAATGGACGCTTTCCGCTATCTTGGGTGTTTGATGCGCAACGACAATCGTCTGGAATCTGACGTTTCTGCACGCATTGGTGCAAGGGAAAGGAAAGGTGCTGCTGCAGCTTTCGGCAAACTAAGACGCCGTGTTTGGGATTCTCGTGACCTGAAACTCCACACTAAACTTACCGTATACAGAGCCATTATATGGCCTCTACTTCTGTATGCCTCGGAGACGTGGTGCCTCTATAAAGTAGACATCCGGCAGATTGGATTCATTTCACATGAAGTGTCTTTGAGCTATTCTCAAGGTAAGATGGCAGGATCGTGTGATTAACACAAGAGATTCTTCGAAGATCTGCAATGTAAGATATGGAGGGTATGTTGATTGGGCGGCAGCTTCGTTGGTGTGGACATCTTGTACGTATGGACCCTACTAGGTTACCTAAAAACGTATTTTACTCTCAGTTGAGTACTGGAAAACGGAAACCTGGAGGGCAGTACTTGCGTTATCGTGACGTTCTAAAGCGTCACCTCACGGCATGCGGCATTGCTAGCGACAAGTGGGAGGAACTTGCACTTCAAAGACCGGAATGGCGATCCACAGTAGACAGAGGCGTCAAAGAATACGAAACAATTCGTACGGAAGACCTCGACGCTATAAGCCAGATGCGCAAAACACGACCCAAGCCCTCCTACACGTACACATATAACACAAATGGTCAGTTATATTGTTTCTCTTGCAGCCGAGTTTTCAAGAATAAATTCGGTTTTGCAAGTCATTCTCGTGCCCATGCCAGGAAATCATAGCAGAGGTCGCCATTGACGGATACGTCAGGGATGTCATCATCATCATCAATATTAATAGATATGTATCTATATAAAAATTATAATAAAAATATTTTATCACTTTAAAAAACGTGTTATTTAAACCTGTTGTAACGTAGTATTTTAATAATACTATACTGTTATGTATTTCACGTTCAAAAATCAGGTGTGTCGAGGTCATTTATTAAAACGAGTATTCCGGAAACGTTAACCGGTGTTGGGTATTTTATTGTGCTAATTCGTCATCATGCCAAAAAATTCGAGTTATAGAGTTTTCAACTTATGGAGGATTTCGATTTAAACGAATTTTGTAAGGAAACATTCCACTAGTAGAGGTTAAGATTTATTCCAATTAATTTTGAGTTAGAGAGGTGAACTATCTTATCGTACTACATACATATAACGGGCATTCCAAACATGGATTTCAATTACGTAATATGCTACGAAACCGCCAATATTACCCAGAAATAGGGTGCACTCACTTAGCAATTGCTGTATATAGATTTAAAAAACTGGTTCTATAAATAGAAAAACTTAACAAAATTACAGTTAAAAAGTTTCTTTCAAGAGGTATTTTTTATGTTTTCGTTAAAGCGTTTTATCCGTGCAGGGTCGGAGAAAGAATACTAACCTCTGTGGCCGGGGTCAGCCTGTCGTAAAAGGCGACAATACAACCCACCCTAGCTGCGTGGTAGCTAGCTGCGACGCTCAGGCCCGTCTGGATGGCGACCACCTTTGGTCTATGCCGCCATAATAACCTTGTATTGTGTTCCGGCATTAGTTACCCAAGTTCCTGTACCCTTATGGGACAGCAGCGTGTTTGCGATGCCACTGGCGTTGCAAACACCCATAGGCGGTGATAACTGCTAAACTCTAAGCGGGCTGTCGGCCTGTCTGCTGTTCTACGGCAAAAAAAAAATAATCGATGATGATTTAACCTTTATTTTAAAATAATGTTGTTTTGATGTTTTTTGAAATATACTAGTAACAGCGTACATGGTTAAAAGGTATCTTGAAGCTCGTATGAGTATTCGTAGACCATTCTAGTGCCGGGCTCAAATCTCATGGTTTCATACAAGACTAAGGCAGTATTTCCTAGTATGCATATTATAGTATAATTACTATGTATCACGGTGAAGAACAACATCATGAGGAAACCTGCATACCCTCACCGACATAACCCGCCAATTCGCCTTGAACAAGCGTAGTGGGTACTGTCTATTCCCCTTAGAGGAAGCCCGGAGCCCAACAGTGGGACGTTTATGGGCTGTTATTTTTGCATATTTTATCCATGCAGGGGCGGAGAAAGAACACTGACCTCTGCGGCCGGGGTCGGCCTGTCTTAAAAGGCGACAAAACAATTCACGCTAGCTACGTGATAGGGCCCCAAGCCTGTCTTGATGGCACACCTTTGGTCTTAAGTATGCCGTCATTATAACTTTGTGTTGTATTCCGGCATTAGTGACCCAAGTGCCTGCACCCTTATAAGACAACAGCGTGTTCGCGAAAACTATTTTACCACTATTTTACCCTTTCCTTCTATTCTTCAAATCGATTCACTAATCTACATAGTCGGAAAAGTAAGGCCACGTCTCCGCAGTTAAATAATAGCTGCTGCAGATGGTATCATGACAGATCCTGCGACTGATAAAGCGATTTCTATATACAGGTGTCCCAAAAAATAGTGTCAAGCGGAAGATGTTGGCAACACCAACGCTCTCTGTCTCTTAGCCATTAAACTCAGTCACACGTCTACATATACAAGTGTTTTATTAAATAAATACAAATAACGTCCAGCCCGTCCATCCTGTTAAACATAAGAGTCCAGAGATAGAGCACCCCTTGGGGTTTTTTTTTTGGTCTCGGGGAAAAACCTCTCTTGACGGGTTCCTCCGGCCCGGGGGGACCGAGGGATATGTGGGACTCCGGGAAAGATGTTTGGCCATCCGACTACCCACTAAAAACCCCGCTGTTCTCCTATCGCCTACGCCTGGGCCCACGGATATATGGCCTGCCGATCTCGTGGCCCGGGCCGGCGCCGGCCCGTCCTTTGTCTTGAGGCGGGCCCCTTCTAGGGTATTGGCGCCAGGGGGTCAGGGTTTCGTCACCCCGGCGCTCTCCTAACAACTCTAGGAGTTGAGGGGGGCCGCGGAACAGCACGCAGCCCTCACCCTCGCGGCAATAGTACGGGCGGCGGAACCTCCCCCGAGGGGCCGCCCGCGGCCGTTTTTTTACGGCGGCCGGAGGTCGTTACTTGCCCTCCGGCGCCGCCGACGTGGCCTGCGTTGGCGGGAGGGGAGTGTGGTGGTCGACTCCCGCTCCCGCTCCGCCGCCTCCTTTGCGGACATCACCCCCATGTATGTTCTGCGATTTTTCATAGTTTTCGTGTTATGACTTTTTTTCTGAATTTTTGAGAATTTTTGACCTAAAAAACTTAATTTCATTTTATTAAATTAAAAGACATTTAAAATTTTTTCTTTCTCTAACTGTATCACCTTAAATTGTACTTTTAAGCATAAATTAATCAGCTTCGTAACTTTGACCAAAATTATGAAAATATTGGTGTAAAGCGAAACATAGTAATAAACATATATTATAACAGATTGAAAAAATAAAAAAAATAATAACAATAATAAAACTTACATGCAAACACATCTTAATTTATATTTCATAGAGAGAATAGAACCAAAAAAGATATCGATTTCATTACATAAAGCATTGTAGCTGGAAGTAATTCTATATACTGGAGAGTGTTGGCCAATATTAGTTTTGCATAGTGGTAAAGAAAATGTTCTTCTGTTATGAGGTCTACTACCTACACGTGGAATGGTAAATGTTATTTTTTCTGGCTTTGACTTGACATTACCGGCAAAGGTTCGTCCATAAAACCTTGATAAATATAACAGTACTGTTCCAAATCTCCGACCTGTAATGTGGATTCTCTAAATTTAAAAAGCACAACTGGATAGAAATAAATTAAATCTTCGAATGTCTACTCAAATATAATACGAATATTTTGTTTACTGGAGAATCGATATCATTACCTTGACTGTACAGGATTCCTTGCATAGTCATTGAACCAACCATTTCTGTATATTCAGCTGAAAGTAGGTCATAACTTTAAAAACCATCATCATGCAAAAATGATGCACCTCATACGTCACTAACCACACATTATTTCATAAATATGCGCAACTGTGTGTCACGGCATGCTTCTTAGTAAAGTAACGCATTTCTTTACTTTTTTCCAAACAAATATGGCATTCAAGGTAAATTAATATGATAACCATTTATTTAATTATTGTACTTTGGTATATATTTTTTATTGCTGTAGGACAGCAGACAAGCTGACGGCCCACTTAGAATTTAGCAGTTACCGTCACCTATGGGTGTTTGCAACGCCAATGGCATAGCGAACACGCTGCTGTCCTCCCATAAGGGTAGACGAACTTGGGTCACTAATTCCGGAACATAACAGAACGTTTTTATGGCGGCATACTTAGGACCAAAGGTAGTCGCCACCCAGACGGGCTTGGGGCCCTACCACGTAGCAAGAGTGGGATGTTTTGTCGCCTTTTACTACAGGCCGACCCCAGCCGCAAAGGTCAGTATTCTTTCTCCGCCCCTGCACGGATAAAAATTCGGATGTTTAATTTCTACTAAACTAAACACTTCAAAAAAACTTATTTTCTTCGTGCGGCTTCTCTCGTACTCTCGGCGTACCTTTGCGGCCGGAATCAGCCTGTTGTAAAAGGTGACAAAAAAACTCTACCTGAGTGGTTGGGCTCCAAGCCCGTCTAAATGGCAATCACCCATGTTACCTAAATGTGCCGCCACAATAAACTTATGGTGTGTTCCGGCATAACCTAGGTTCCAGGTCCCTTGTGCAGGGCGATGAGCAACTGCTTAATATTAAGTGGGCCGTAAGCCTATCTGCTGTTCCTCAGAAATAAAAAAGTAGTCTATCTCGCCTAACTTACATTATAAAAATATATATAATGTAAAAACAAATTAAGCATGGATGATAGCACCGGCGATGCACGGTAGTCGTGTAAACCTCTCTCCTGCGGTTTTGGAAGAAAGTCGGGTCAGACTTGTGTCTGAAGTAGAGAACTCTCTAGAGAGAGTCTCTTAATGGGGACGACAAAACCTTGTCCAGTTCAACCCCTCGAAGACGCAAGTCTGCGTATTCTCTGCCAAAAAAAAACCCCGTTCGCACCCGCGCCACAGTTCCAAGGAACCCCTCTTACCATTGCAAGCAGTATTGGGATCCTTGGTGTCGATATCACGAATGATGTGCAGTTTAGGGGACAATTGAAGGGTAAAGCGAAGCTTGCCTTCAAAAAGCTAGGTGTGCTAAATCGGTCCAAGCAGTACTTCAGTCCAAGGCAACGGCTTGTGCTGTACAAAGCACAGGTCAGACCGCATATGGAGTACTGCTCACATTTATGGGCTGGAGCACCCGCCTGTCAGCTCAATCCCTTAGACTCGATCCTACGGCGCGCAGTTCGTGTTGTCGGCGATCCCATACTCACAGACGATCTAGATACGCTTGGACTTCGAAGAGACTTTGCGTTTCTTTGCGTATTCTAACGTATGTACAACGGGGAGTGTTCGGAAGAACTATTCAGAATGGTGTCCTCGTCGTCTTTCTACCACCGCACTGCCTGCCATCAGCTGGGTGTTCATCCCCATTTCTTGGAGCCTCTTCTTTCTTGTACGAAACGTTTCTCTAGAACGTTCATGCAGCGTACTCTCAGGATCTGGAATGAGCTTCCGGCTGAGGTTTTCTCAGCGCAGTACGATATGGGGTTTTTCAAAAAAGGCGTTATAAAATTTCTTCGAGGCCGGCAGCGCGTTTGTATTGCCTCTGGTGCTGCAAACGTTCATAGGCGACGGTGACCACTTGATGATGGGCCCTCTGCCTGTCTGCTGAACTCTAGCTATAAAAAAAAACAGCAGAGCGCTTGTGTGCTAGATATATGTTTTCCAATAAATACATATTATACATAAATGCCCAAAATCGGATCTGAAATCAAACCCACGCCTCGGCAGACGTGGCGACGAGCGAAAATGATCGTCGGAGGTCGTCAAAAAATATTTAGAATACCGACTGCTGTTTGACCATGTGACCCAAAAGCACCCTTATCGCAAAAGCTCATTCATCGTTTAACATCAGTTATTCGGTGAAATCAAATTTACATATTTTATATACAATTTTAAAATGTTGATGACTACGGTGCGTTTTCTCGGTGACGTAAATTGTGATATCAGAATTTCGCAACGATAAACTTAACCGAGACACGGATGAATATGCAATAGGTTTCTGGTATTTCCGAAGGGACAAAACGGATCTTGTTAGAACATGACAACACATTCCTTCGTAGTAATATATCGTAAAAATAAATATTTTTACCGAAGGATAAATTAATGTATTTGTGGCAATTACATACAGTGAAATGTATCCCCTGTGGAAGAGCAGCATATTCGTGGCGCCCCTAGCATCGATACAATTATAGGCGACGGTAACTAATTAATATTAAGGGGGCCATCAGCCTGTCTGCTGTTTCCTTAGAAAAATAAATTACAATAATTCCAGTAAAGTATTGTTATAATTTAAATTAAGCATACTTATTTTATTGTATAAGTTTATAAATTTCCAATAAAATATAAAAAGCGCCATCTAGTCACGATGTGAGTATCAAATTAGCTATTAATAAAGTTGTATGCGTTTGTTCCTAGAAAGTATTTAAATAAAATAAACACTCAATTTTATGTATCATGAAACTATTTAGTAATTCCAAAAAACGTTTATTTATTACAACGTATTTATAGAGCACAAAGTGTAAATAATATGCTTTACAATATTAACATCAAATGTTTATTATTATTACACAAATTTAATAATTTGTTATAAATTAATATAATAACGTAACCACGCCACACTTTTTGCAAGTTAGAAATCGTTTTTTTGCTTAATGAAAGTATATTATCGATTGTCTTGATGATTAATATTTTAAATAAGCCATAAGTTACGAAAATGGATTAAGTTAGAAATGACTATAACAGGGGAAGTTTGAAAGTAGCAGTGATTGCGATGCTGATAAGTAATAAACCGGTATGGCAATATAATGCGAAAAGAAGAATTTCGTATAAAAAGAACATGCTAAAAATGATCGATGGATGAAAAGATTACGTAGAAAAGAAAATTTTATTGTCAATATTGAGATGACGACGAAGAGAGTGGAATGAAAGAACCATGTTGTGCCAACCCCATATAATTTGGGATAAGGGAAGGAAGAGAATGAAGAAGAGTCTCGACGAATAATTTCTATCAATCGGCAAGTATAGTGAGTATTATTTAAGGGTGATGCCGCCCGTGGGACGTCATCAGCTATTACATAATCCTAAGGTTAAAGAAGACAATTATATGACAATTATTAATATTTAAAATCTCGCTGATTCGGTCTGTTCTAAATAATCCTCGTATTTTATCAATATCCTAAGAAAAAAACATGTCATATGTTAATTTGAGTCACGGAAAAATATATTTCTTGAGTATATCATCTATTAATATATCCTTTATTAATCCTTAGAACGTTTGCCTGGTTGGTATCGTGGGGATGCGCGCCCTTGAGAATGGATCCTGGCCAGGAAGCTCGGTGTGCAGTCCAGGGAAGCCTGGGTTGGTCTTACAGGAGAGGGCCCGGTGCGACCTTCAAGCCAGTGCGTAGTCATTTCTCCTTTACCCTGAGTTAAGAAATTTATAAGTATAGATAATTAATATTGTCTATGACTGCCACTCTAAATGAAATATTTGTTTAAAAATAGCAGTAAAACATTAAAAATGTGGTAAAAAGTAGAGTAAACTCCAAGTCATGACCTAGCATTCATGGGCCGCTTCTTACTAATGCATGAGATTTAAAACACACCATTGTGACATTGCCTAAGAGAATTTATTTATAAAAACTCCTTGATTGTTTTTAATTAATACTCGTATTATACTTATAAACAAAAATACATTACTCTATAATGGTCTAAAGTATAGGTTCTCAGACTTTTTCTCATAGATCACTTTCAAAATTTAGCTGGTTCCCGTGGACTCCCTGCCCATATTCCTAAAAATCGATAAAAATGTGAAGATTAGATCTTACTATGGCAATTTGCGTTGCGGCTGAGTTCCAACCACGAATTAATAGTTTTCGAAAAAAAGTGAGAATTGTTTAGTTAATTAAATCAAAAAAGTGATTCCATCCAACTTTACTTTTTTGACATCTACTCACAGCACAAAGAACCAATCAATTCTCACTTATTTCGAAAACTCCCCATTCATAGTGCTAATAAAAATAAAATAAATAGAAGTCACATCAACATTATAATTCTTCACTATCGAAAGCGAATAAATTTTCGTGGACCCCCGCTTACGAATTGTGAACCCCCATTTTTTTGTTACGCCAACGTATACCATCTTCGAGTCTCCCGGGGACCCTTGGGGTCCACCTGGACCACTGGACCTGGAACTAAGGGTCTAGAGCGAAATCTTAGCTCGACGCATAATCCGATTGGGTCACAGACATTTGCTAAGGGCGCTGAAATCCTTTTAAATTTTACAAAAATACGTATCAAGCTTGCAATAGAAACCCTCATTCTATTAAGCTAATGATTTTTCACG
Organism: Malacosoma neustria; assembly: GCA_963693495.1. Taxonomy (NCBI): domain Eukaryota; kingdom Metazoa; phylum Arthropoda; class Insecta; order Lepidoptera; family Lasiocampidae; genus Malacosoma; species Malacosoma neustria. The sequence continues at coordinate 16,383,885 of OY856386.1, forward strand.
TGCTAGACCCATAATCCTCGTTTAATAAATATACCTACCTTTACATCCACCACACCTCTTGGCGTTGTAATGAAGAGTCCTGTCTTATCCAAGGCCTTTTTCATGTCATCAGATATCTGTATCTTCATGGCTGTAATGTTTGATCAGTTTCAGTTTTATGTAATCAAAATTATTTTGTAACATACAAACAAGAAAATAAAATAGAAAACTACCCACTACTTTGATTACTATTATTATTAATTTTCTATTTCCACATTTGTGAAACTTACAACATTCAAATTCAATACAATTTCAGACGATTTAATCACACACAATCTTAATTTAGTGCCAAAATAAGCAGCATAGCTCTTGTTTTATGAGTACTATAAATTTGACACACTACATATATACTTTTCTTTTGTAAATAAAAACATATTATATATAAACATCCAGACTCAAGACGGGAATAGAACCGGTAACCCTAACAGGCGTACTAACATGGAAAAGAAATTGCTCCACGCAGGTCTACAAATATTTGTTTTTATAAATTGATACAAAGATCAGACTAAGACAGACCCTGACATGAGTCAGGGTTATGCGACACTGCCCCCTATAAATACAATCTTACAATTGATTTAGCCGCATCTAGGACAGGTTATTCAGGAAACGGATGTATCCGTGGATTGATCCTCTCATCATCATCTTAGGCATCGGCCTCAGGTATGCTAAATTAATTAGTTACTTCAGTGATTGTAAGCTATAGCATTGATTCAAAATAGAAATTTAAAAAAAACCGTTTTAAAAATATACTAGAGTAGATGTTTCAATATTATATGTTAAACGAAATTATATTTTTATCGGATCGGAAGTACAATCATCGTTATATTCCATTAAAAAAAACTATAATAATTTTCATACTCATAAATAAAACTTTATTCTTACGTTCTCCGGTGCTTTCCATCCTACTAGCAGTATTGATTGTGTCTCCGAAGAGGCAGTACCTCGGCATTTTACTACCGACGATACCAGCCACACATGGTCCCGTATGAATTCCACTACGCATGCACAATGTCTGAAATTGTAAAGATCCCTTATATTGTCCACACTTCCCCATAGAAGGATCAAATAAATTGCATGCAATCAATGAGCCATATTAAGAACGTGTGTCGTGAGATCCTGACATAAAATTGGTGTCAGCATAATAATCACTCTTGATAATCCACACTGTAAAGAATCTTGCACGCCTAGAGATTTGTGTTAATGTGTTTCCATTGTATTATTCATTTTGCTTTACCTACAGCATAGTCAACATACTACACATGGTCGGTCTTCTTCCAAATATAATTAATTTGATATAATATTTACGAAAAAGCATGACACAGGTCGCTAAGTTAAAAAAAATTGCAGCAATAAAAACCAACTTAAAGTAAAGCAAGAAGCAAATACACATATTAATATTACCTAAGTAAGATACCTGGTCAGGCCGATGCGGCAAACGACACATGGAGGTGGCTTCCAACAACTCCAGCGCCATATTCGCAATTTCCGTAGCGTGTTTGTTACCTAATAAAAGTAAAAGAACGATTATAACTTATAAAAAAGCCCAGCTACATTTCAACAAAATTCCAACTCACCATTACGAACCGGTAACCCTGAAGCAACCATGTACGAGTCACCTATAGTTTCGATTTTGTAGACATCATAACATTCAATCCGTTCATCAAAGAGTTTGTATACGGAGTTGAGAAAGCTAATAACCTGCAACAAAATATTTTTAAGCATTCTCGAATTGGGCGCATTGCACAGATTATCTCTTACTTTATCGACAATAAAGTCAAAATCATTTTGTAAGCCTTTCTACAAATTACTGAATTGTATTGTGAGCAAAACTGTATCAGAAACTCGTTCCTCGTTTGAGGGGTACACAAAAAACTTGAAACCCTTTTACATTAACAAAAGAGCAAAGACGTTTAAACGTTTTTTGTTGATGAGGTGGAAATGCATCATAAATACACGAGTACAAGACGATTCTCAAAGCGGATTTTAGATCCAAATTAAGCACCATAGCGCTGATGTTATGCGCCCTAAAGTACTCATACTAACATACTAAGTATATACTTAAATAAGACTCGGGACGAAAGTTATACCCGTGACACATTATGTCAAGGAGGTCGCCGTAATAAGGATACTTACACTGACGTAAATTATTATTAAAATGAATTGTCTAATAATAGCTCAAAACCATCCCGCTGTCAGGTTTGAGTCTCACCACATAATTATGTAATTAATGTAAATTTATCAGTATTGATTCCAAAAACTTAAATTTCTATGACTGTATTAGAGAATTATGCAAATCCTTTTAATAAATACATAGCATAGTATAAATAATTAATATAGACTGTCTTTCAATTATCACGCTCACAAGTGGGTTTTGGAAATTTAAAAAATGTAACCCATATTTCACCTGGTATGGTGTTGAAACTGCAGCTATAGCGGTAAAACCAACTATATCACTAAAATATACGGTCACTGACGCGAAGAATTCAGCGGGTACCTGAAAACAAAGAATTCATTTATCACCAACCAACATAAACAGGTCAGCCAAGCCTATTTAGCAGGGGTAGACTTAAAAATTAGAATTGACGTCGAAAAGTGTCTGCATGGATGAACATGTCATTGAAACACGCATCGAAGTCCCGATGTCGAAGGCTAATTACGATTACGAGATTATTCATCAAGGAGAACAGCTATCCCATAGGTACCCAAGGATCCATGTAGGTGATAACAAAAACTTTTACGAAAAGAGCCGGCGTGATTCTGTTGTTAAAATTAAACTAATTTATTATTGTGTTTGTTATGGTATTGTTATTATGATTCATACAATAATAATTTCTAGGCCCAATTGCGCTAATCAGGTGAAGGGTCTTCCCAATTTTATAATTTGTTCACATATTTAAAGGATTCTGACTAGTTGCATCTTTAATAATTTTCCCATAATACTAGCAAAACATGTTTATATTGGGAAAATACTTTGTGGTGCTTTAAAGTTATTATTTAATATTTTATTTATATAATTCAATATATGTTTTATTATCAATTCATTGTTTTTGAATAAACTAATTACGGGAATTTATTAGGGCAATCCATATAGCTAATGAAGTAAGCTAGAAGTCCGAAACTTGGAAACATTCAACTGGAAATACATCCCACCGCCCCATCACTGGGGTGGGTTACCTAAATCTGCCACTTGATTGAGAAAAAGTTTCCTCAATACGAATTTATGTAGAATCAGCATTGAGGTGACACTAATCTGACACGTCATGAAGATTTGGGTGTCAGTGAATTTTCGATGTGTGGTGATTTCTACATATCTACGCTGGTCACACCCATGGCTAGAAGATTAATTGCTCTTACAATGAATGTCTCAACGGGATAGTGTCACGGATTGGCATGGAACTCGCTGGTTTCTGATATGGGCCCCAAGCTCCAAAGTGAAACGTTTCGTTACAACCAGAATTAACCACTTGGAACATCATTCACTAGGGGCTGCTTAATATTTTTCAGGAATGTTATGAAAGTCCTATAAATTTCCATCCATAACATTCCTGAGAAGACCTTATTTATATAAAATTTTAAGTAATTTTATTTCCAAAAGAGTATATAAGTGCATTTAAAAATATTTTACTGGCACTCATATAACTCAAACCATTATGCCCATGCGCACAAAGATGAGTGTGTATGTGTGTGTTGTGCGCATGTGGTGCCAAGATTCGCCAAAACTGATATAGTGTCATAATCGAGTAGTCAGATACATATGTAGTATATAAATGATTAATATGTAGCCCACATCTTGCCCAAAAAGGCTCCAAGAAGTTTGCGTCTAAAAAGATGATATGCGTGTCAATTAACACATTAAATGCCATGTCGGTCACTGGCAACCGACACTTACTTTGTGGCTATTTTTTCCTAAGTTTTAACTTTGCGTAACAGCTATGAGAATATACTAAAGATACACCGGCAAAATACACACATACTCGTCAAAATACTTGGCAATTAATGTGTTAAACTACCTAGTCAGGTCATAAATTCTGTCACATGTTTAATGTAAAATAATTGTAACAAGTTTATTCATTATGTAACCATTTATATACCAAAATGAACTTAACAAAACATAGATTCTTATGACATTAAAGTTTATTCAAAATGACCTCCGTGATTTTGAACACAAGCCTTCAATCTGCGCGGCCAGTCCTCTATCGCAGCACGAACGAGGTCCATGTCAATATCGGCGGCTGCCTTAATCAAGGATGTCTTGAGTGACTCCAAATTGGGATGAGGCTTTGAGCACGCCTTTTCCTCCAAGTGTTGCCATATCTTGTAATCTAACGGATTCAAATCTGGACTGGAGGAGGGCCAGTCTTCGTGCCGGATGAAGTCGATTTCACGCGCCGCCAGCCAGTCTTGTGTGCTCTTCGCTCTATGAGCTGGCGCCGAATCTTGTTGGAATACCCAGTGCCTGTTATTGAACATGGTATGAGAAACAGGTTCCACAAGGTTCGTCAGGACTGTATTTTGATACACAACAGCATTCGTTTTTACACCTTTCTCACAAAAATGTACCTCTGTTAAGCCCCAATAAGAAACTCCCAACCATACCATGAGCGAGGATGGAAAATGACCTCGTTGGACACGCGGAATACGGTTGCTCGCTTCTTCACTACTGTGTGCGTACACCTTATCATTTTTTTTGTTGTAGCTCTCTTCTACGGTAAACATTTTTTCATCCGAAAAAAGAATTTCCCGATATTTTTTTCCCGCGTACCGCTTCAACAAAGTGCGGCATCTCTTCAGTCTCAGGTCCATTAGACGAGCATTCAAACGATGTCCTGTTTTTCTTCGATATGCCCGAAGCCCTAAGTCTTCATTTAACACCCTTTTCACCGTGGTTCTGCTTAACCCCATCTGAAGGGCCAACAGTTTCTGCTTACGTTTGGGATTTCTTTGAATTCGTGCCTTCACAGCTTTTATCACTGCTGGAGTCCTAACAGACCGAGGGCGACCACTTCTTGACCTGTCATCTACACTAGAGTCTTCATTGTATCGTTTGATGGTACGATAAACGAATCTTTTGGTTATATTCAAATTTTTCAGTATGTTAAAAATTTGAATTGGCGCGAAACCGCAACGATGCAACGCAATAACTGCAACACGGTCTTCTTTAAGCGTCCACTCCATATTTAAAAATGAGTAAAATTCTAAAAGTTATACATTTTTATTTTCATGAACAATTCGAAATTCGAATTCAATAAACTTTTTTGTGGCCAGCATTCTAAAAGAAAAGTTTTTACTGTGTGACAATACTTATGACCTGACTAGGTATAATAATAGATATGTTATGCCACTTTGCCTCACTTTGCCTGCAGCTCTGAAACAGGCCGAGGACAGAGTGGTGTGGAGGCAGTTCATCAGCGTCTCCGTAAAGGCTTATCAAGACGGGCACGACCTTCAGGAATGAAGAACACGACGAAGAAGAGATGTTATGCCAAAGATCGTGTAAAATAACAAAAATAGGACTGTAATCCCGGACTCCGAAGCGGAGTTAGCGATGCAACGACGATTGGATAATAATTATACAAAGAAAAATCTTTGAAACGTTTTATCACAAAAATCAATACTAAACAAAAACAAATCTGTTTTGAAATGTATTTCACGTGAAATTGAACCCAGAATCTTTTTTTTTATTGCTTAGAATTTAGCAGTTACCGTCGCCTATAGGTGTTTGCAACGCCAGTGACATCGCGAACACGCTGCTGTCCCATAAGGGTACAGGAACTTGGGTCACTAATGCCAGAACACAACAAAAGTTGTGTAGCTAATAAGCAACTTAAACTTAAATATAGAATATAAATTAGCTTAAATAAATATGTATAATATAATTAAATCCGTAAAATAATATAAATTCTTGGGCAAAATTACACTATTATTAAATAAACAGATGAGGAAAATTTTAACAAATTTAATTCACAATCATCTCGTTGAGTAATTCATTCATTTAAGTAATTGATAACATTCATTCTTCCTGTGGCAGGAGGTAAATAATTCAAGCAAATTAATTAAAGTATTTACGGACTCCTAAAAATTAAATATTTTTTCCTTTTTTTAAATTGATGCGAATAGCAGACTCTTGAATGCAGTTACCGTCACCTATTGATACATGCTAGTGGCATCGCTACCTTACTGCTGACGTAAAGCAGGGATTGTCAAAGTATTTTTGATAACAGACTCCTTTTTCAAAATGAATTAGTACCTCACACTCCCGTAGGCAAATTGAAATGCCGAGTTTCTCATCATGGACCTCGTCGACCCAGAAATCAGTTTTCGTTTATGTCGACCCCTGGGAATCCGAATTTGACCCTAAGAGCTCGATACCGACCACTTTGGAAATCCTTGGCCTATACTAACAGTTTTGAGTTTCTGTACCAATCCTAACGATCTTGGCAAGCCATATTAGCCAATCTTATCCAGCGACCTGAGGCTCGTATGCCTATTACCATATCTTCATTATTATTTATTTACCGAACTACCTGAATACCATATATAATAACCATATACTATGTAACCATATTCTGTTGGTTTGAAATATAGCTATCTATCTATATACTGTACTATTCAAGTTTTCAGATTTACCAAACACTTCTTGCAAACTTTTAACGATTTTTAAAGTTTGTTTATCAGCTTTGGATAAGGTGTAATTATTGCTCTTTGATATTTGAATACGTCTTCCATTATTATATAAAACTAGCTGACCCAGCAAACATTGTTCTGCAATATACGAGGGGCGGCTGATAAGTTCGCGGCCTAAGCTACTTAATGAAAGAAAAATTGAGATATATATTTTATATTTTTCACAATAGTCTCCCCCATTCGGTTTCACAATAGTGAAATACATTTCTCATATCTGGCATACAATGCCATTAAATCACTAAAAAACTATTGTATATCGTCCACAAATGGACGATCTACGGCAGCTTTCATTTTGTTGTCATCCGAAATCCGCAGGCCCCGTAAGTCCTTTTTCCATTTGGAAAACAGGAAAAAATCACTTGGTGCCAGATCTGAACTGTACAGTGGGTGATCAATTTCTGAAAATCCGGTGTCTTCCAAAGCCTGCCTCGCAACACGCGCGGAATAGGCGAGCGCGTCGTCTTGCAAAAAATCCACGAGTTAATTTTCCACGTCGTTTCTGCACAATAGCCAACCGAGCCAGACTCACCAAATTAGCATTGGCATTGTCAAAATTAACGGCTTAGGCATAAAAACGCAAAGACATAGTAACTTTCATATTAAGAATATTATTTTAACATTATGGTAAATAGACATTTTTTTAAACGTTTATCTTTACGAATAAAGTTTTATATGGTATATATCTTAAACGTCCTAAAAATGTTATGTTATAAAATATAACGTAACAGGTTATTTATTATTATATTTATTACAATTTACGTCAATTATGATTTATGATATTCAAGGAAACATAGTAAAGACGAAACAACAATAATAACAAGGAAAGAAACTGTGGCAAATCATAATTAATTAGTGTGATTCTTATTTATTTGGTAATTACCAATATAGGTAAATACTTTTTTTATAACCAGAGCAAAGCTAAATGTCCGCGCTAAATCAGGTGGTCACCGTCGCTTATTGACGTTTGCCACGTCAGATATTACCAATGCGCTGCCGGCATCTAAAAAAAATAAAACGACTTTAAAAAAAAACCCATATTATACTACGAATGGAAAAACCTCAGCTGGAAGCTCCTTTCAAATCCGGAGAGTACGCAAACATAAACGTTCTCGAGAACCGTTTCATACAAGAAAGAAGAGACTCCAGGAAATGGGAATGAACACCCAGCCGATAGCGGGCAGTGAGGTGGTAGAAAGACGACAAAGACGCCATTCTAAACAGTTCCTGAGAACATTCCCCGTTGTACAGACGGCAATATACGCAAAGAGACACAAAGTCTCTCTGAAGGCCAAGCGTGTCTAAACCGTCTGTGAGTATGGGATGTCCAGGAGAGCTGATAGGCAGGTACTCCAGCCTATAAATGTGAGCGGTACTCCATGTGTGGCCTAACATGTGGTTTCAATAACACAAGCCGTTGCCTTGGAATGAATACTGTTTGGATCGGTTTAGAAAACCCTGTCGAAAATACTCAATACACGAACATAACATTTGTATTACGAAGAAGGCTATTGGGGTGCAAATGATTTATACTATATATCGCACCTTTGTTAGTACAAGGTCTTAAATGTACTTTTAGTGATTTTATAGGAGAGCCATTTTAAGATTTTTTTACGTTCAATACCGTATTCTTCTGCTATATATTATTTTGAAATCATTATTCTTAATTATTTCAAAATAATATATAGCAGAAGAATACGGTATTGAATGTAAAAAAATCTTAAAATGGCTCTCCTGTAAAATCACTAAAAGTACATTTAAGACCTTGTACTACCAAAGGTGCGATATATATATATACATACGCATATAGGTATATATTATAATTGGAAACTAAATCAAAGTATTTTTATATATGTAATTACACTCCATATAATGTTATAAAAATATTAAATTATATAATAGTCATTTATTGATTTCATACGAATAAAGTTTTTTGAGGTACCTACCTGATAACTCACTGGTAACACACACGAAAAACAATGTATGCAGTTTTTCTCGTCTAATGTGCTTATTACAGCATAATTGCCATGTACCGACAATGAAGGAAAACATCGTGAAGAAACCGGCATACTAGAATAATTAGTATGTTTAACCCGCCAATTGGATCGCCTTAGACAAACATGGCAGGTATTCTGACCGTTCCCTTTAAGGAAAGGCACAAACCTAGCAGCGGGACACTATGAGCTGTTATTATCAAGTTTTGCAACTATAATATTATTTATACAGGATGACTTTGAAAAAACCGTCCAAATTTTTTTACGCACTAAACACCATTTAAGGAACTTATTTTTGCAAAAAAATTGTATGTCAAATTTTCACCATAAATTATTTTATTCCAATGAAAATATGGTCACTAATTCAATCGTATAAAATAGTCATATGGTGCAAATTTCGTACGTTAACCTGTTATTACCTGTCTCTGTCTCTAGCGCGTAAATATCGTAAGTGAGTAGTGCGTATTCGCTCGCACAGATGCAATGACCGCCGTCCTCGGCCTCGTACTAGGTCATTGTACCAGTTTTTTGCGGTACCGATGGAGATGTCATTGACACTTGCGCGCCGTATTATGTAAATTGCGAGTTCTTTGGATGACTTTGTGATGCTGATTACTCAACATTTTTATACTATGTGATACTAAACTAAAATATATGTTTCTCATAACTTTTACTAAAGATTCTTCTGTGTGAATTTGGATGGTTTTGTCAGTCACCCTGTAAAACCTACTTTGTAAGTTGTTTTGTAGTTGTCTGAGAAGAAAAATTTAGAAAATCAATAGCCAGCGGTTTCCGAAATGAGAATAAGTTCTGAGAAAGCCGTGTAAGTGATAAGTATGTTTCTTAATGTTCATAACTTATTTACTCTTTACTCATCAATCTTAAAGTTCCATGCGGACTTTGCTGAGATTCTTGACGAAGTTTTCCTCATTATTATTTAATTTAATCTAAGTTATGAAAAAGTTATTCTCATATTCTCTTTTGGTGGATATTAGAGTGAAATAACATGACGGTGATTATAAATTACACAAATAGACATTACATTAGAAAGAAAGAAAGAAAATAATTTTTATTTAGGACAATTAAACTAATATAAAACTAAGTGTTAATGAAATTGAGTTTAAAACAAAACTTGTCCTAAAAGGGGCATCAGACTCAGCATAATGCTGGTCAGTTGACCAGCGCTGATCTTCCGCTGAGCCCATCAGGCACATAAGGTAACGGCACGGCAGACATTACATCTTTACTTAGCACATAAAACAAAACAAACAATAATATAATCTTATACAAATAAATATATATGTAGTATATGGTATAAAACTGTAAATATATGATAAATATAAATGTAATAACTAATAGTAATATTAATGAATATACAAGTGTTACAATTAAGAGAAATAAATAAATAAACATTACATAAACATAAAAAGAGGTATTACAATTAAATACCACTTGTGTCCTGTCTTAGGTCGCATTGTGAGTGTTGGTGTTTATTTAAAAAAGTCTTCAATTTGCATCTGAATCCAGAAACAGATTGCTGATTTCTAATGGGCGGTGGAATGTTATTCCAACACCTTGAGGCTGCGTAACGAAAACTCCCCCGAAAACCAGCCGCATTAATATTTATGAAAAACATAGTGACGCTAGTTTACGTCACAGAAATTACGAGGATTGCTTGGTGATGCATTTAGACAGCAATTGACGACAACGTATTTATAACCTAATTCATTGCCTCTCGAAACTTCTTTCGCTGTGTCACCTTTATTGGTGGAAAAATGTGTTGGTTATCAGTTATCAGTAAACACATTTTGCGGCACAAATAGACTTAAAGAAAAGAAGAAAAATAGAAGAAGAAAGAGTAAATTTGATACCCAATGTTATTTAATGAGATGAAAGACTCTATTTTTATAAATTTTCATTACTTTGGTTTTATTTATTAGTTCAATTAATGATATCCTCAAATCATAAGACTCGATAAAGTTTGAAAAATATCTGTTTTTTTATATACGTTGAGAAGGCATATTCATAAAAATAAGTTTAAATACTTTTTCCGTGTAGGAACACTAACCTCTGCGGCTGAGGTCGGCCTGTCGTAATAGGCGACGAAACAACCCTAGCTACGTGGTAGGCCCCCAAGCCCATCTGGATGGCAACCACCCCTGGTCCATAATAACCTCGTGTTGTGTTTCGGCTAATGAGTGCACTAACTAATGAGTGACCCTGGTTTCTGTATCCCTATGAAACAGCAGCGTATTAGCGAAGCCCCTGGCTTCGCAAACATCCATAGACGACGCAACGGTAACTTACCATTAATTGAGCCGCAAAAGTAGTCGAAAATGCACAAACCCTTTCTATGCAGCTTTCCGTTTGGTAGCGTAGTTTTTGTTTAACCGACTTTCGAATTGCCGTGGTACCTCTGGAGTACGCTCGTGTCACCCAGTTTAGGAACCTAGGTTCTAATTGTAATAGCTACATTTGTCTGTATTTAAATAATATTACTATTACTTAAGAATTTAATAGTAAATTGCAGAGATTTTGTCGGCATTCCAAAGCCCCATATTTTGCTGTGCACTTTTTTTAATACATAAATGTAAGCAAAATTTTATATCTGCTGAAATCTGTAGATTTTTCGGATTAATTATTGAGTGCAAATCGGAAGGCCACACAATTGATCGTACTTTTAATATAAAATAGACACTTCAGACAATGATGTATAGAGGGTAGAAACGATGTGACACATGGAGGTTTCTATAGAGACTGCAAAAAATTAAATTCGGATAGATATTATTCTGAAACTCATGAAGTTGTTTATTTAACCTTATTTCTGTTATTTTCGCTGCCCTTACTTATCTTTTTCTATCTCAATTCTTTCAAAAGTACTCCTGGGAATCTTTTTGTAATATTCAGCAGCAGTTCAGTAGTTAAGGTAGCGAAAACTTCTTCTATTGCGCTAGCTAAGCTGTATATCATCTATTCATCTACCATAAAAAGGTAAACTTGCTTTTCTTACTTACTTGCTGGGTTTGTTTGAGCTGCTTAGCTACGCTGGGAGGCAACATCTGATACAGCAGGGAATCACTCAATTCTTTCTCATATTCCAACTCCTTTGCCTTCTCAGATAGATTTCTGGCGTAAATCTATAAAAAAGCACACTTGAATGAAAGGTCACAAAAGTGAAATTAGAGGTATTTAATTCCGGGAGCTTTACATAACAAACCGGACTTATCTTTTCAAATTCTTTGACTTAAGGATGGAAGGACAAAACTTTTTGCTAGCAAAGAATGAGTTGAATCAACTTGTGGCTTTTGAAACACTCTTCCTTCTTCTTAACAGAACATGTACATGGAATTAGTACTTGCTTAATTTAATTTTCATAGGACCAACTACCGTTAGACCGTACAAAGCTCTCCTGCTATCGATGAATTAGCAGAAGAATGATAGGGTAGGTTTCTTCTCATATCTGCTCTGGATAACATTTAAAAATGTATTATCTATTACTTTAAAAAAAATATTACTATAATATACCTGTATAGTGTTCACAGCATTCCTCACTAAAGCAATAATAATTGGCGATACCACACAGACCAGGATTAAAATAGCAGCGCACACAGCTTCACTTCTTCTAGCTTCCGTGAGACTTTCTGTAACTCCGTCCCTAGAATAAAAGTGCTAGAAGTGTGTCTTTGCTTCAGAAAAATGTGTAGACGATTCTTGGATACCTTTGATTTTAATATTTAGAGCCTAACTTTCAGGATTAATTTTTACACGAAAATAATTCTGCTACCATTATTATAGTATTTTCATGCGTAGATTGAGTATCGATGACATAAGATCAACGCCAAACCTTTACGGCCCAGTCAAACACAACTGTGCAGAATTACGAGGGGTGTTCAATAAATAGTGATAATGCAATACATTCTCCTTGGAAAGAAAAAAATAAATAATAACAGGCATAGCCCAGACAGAAAAAAGATATACAAAGTGTATAAACCTGAAAGGTGACAACGTCGAAAAATAAAATAACATTTAATAAAAGATAATTGAATCATACTCATTATAATTTTTTATTGAATACCCCTAGTCTTATAACATTGTATGACAATGGGTGTCCTTGACTCCGACGTTAAGGCACGCATTGCTGCCGCGTAAGCCACGTGGCGTGAGGTAACTGATGTCATCTGTGACCCTAAAATACCGGTTAAATTGAAGGGACAGGTCTATAATACCATCATTAGGCCTGTCCTTTTATACGGATGTGAAGCGTGGCCGGTGCTGGAGCGACACAAGCAGGCACTGCGAGTCACGGAGATGAATATGCAGCGGTGGATGTGTGAAGGAACTCTCGCATTCGCGGCAGCCTTCATGTCCGTGACATAGCGGTTAAATTGCAGGAGCGTCGCCTTCGCTGGTATGCCCACGTTTTACGCAACCGGCTACTTATGTGGGGAACAAATGTCTGGCCATGCAGTCACCGTCGGGCCCCGGCAGGAGGGGTAGATCCAAAAAGTGCTGGCTTGTCGCCGTAGGGGTTGATATGCGTACCAACGGACTGACCACCAGAGATGCTGAAGATCGTGCGAAGTGGAGAAGAAAAAGTCGGAAAGCGGACCCCGGGCGCCGAAGCGAGAGTTTGGGCTACAACCGGGATTCAACGCTAAGATGATGATGATGACAATGGATATCCTTATCACTTTCAGCGATCTCTTTCGTGCAAACTTAATCACACATAACCAATGAATTTAATTATCTTATTATAAAATAAGAAGACTTCCATGAGTAGTTTATTTAACCAAAAATGAACACTTAAAATATTAATATATCTTATACCTAATATATTCTCGTAGTTGTTTTTGAACTGCCCTCAACTTATCCAAAAATGTAGCCGTTTGGTCGAAGTACTCTATTGCCTCAGTAACACTTCCGTCTTGATGTTTGTTATCTACGATTTGTTGGTTTCTAAAAAAAATTGTATTTAAGAAAACAAGTCTTGAATAAGTTATGCGACCTTGAGACGAATGTATTATGCGCAAACCTTATCATTCAAGAATACGTTTTCGACCTAGGACACGTAAAAATACAGTGACTGTGTGACAGACAAAGGTCACTGAACTCTAGTTTGAGTGAATTTAATTGATTTTTTTTTACATAATAACATTTGTGGGCCCCTGGGCTCTAAATATTCCGCCATAATAACCTTGTGTTATGTGATGACATAAATAACACAGGTATTAGTGGTCCCTTATGGCAGCGTATTAGTGGTGCCTCTAGCGTAACAAACGTCTATCGGTGAAGATAACCGCTTAAGTGGGTCATCAGCCTGTCTGCTTTTTCACGTCAATAAGAGAAGATGTCTATTTTAAAAGTCAATAATCATGGTTCTAAATAACATAGATTTTTAAAACAGTAACTTGCATTAAAAGAAAGCCTGTATATTTTTTTACAAATATTTATAGGCACATACAGCTAGATTAGAAAAAATATTTGCATCATTGTATGTATCCGTGCAGGGGCGGAGAAAGAATACTAACCTCTGCGGCCGGGGTCGGCCTGTCATAAAAGCCGACAAAACAACCCACCCTTGCTACGTGGTAGGGCCTAAAGCCCGTCGTCTGGATGGCGACCACCTTCGGTCTTAAGTATGCCGCCATAATAACCTTGTGTTGTGTTCCGGCATTAGTGACCCAAGTTCCTGTACCCTTATGGGACAGCAGCGTGTTCGCGATGCCACTGGCGTTGCAAACACCCATAGGCGACGGTAACTGCTAAATTCTAAGCGGGCCGTCAGCCTGTCTGCTGTTCTACAGCAATAAAAAAAATGTATTTTACTTTATAATTATTATTTACCATATGCGCAATATTTTGGATATATAGCTAAATCTAAATTTATTTCCTTCGCATTTCAGAATCACATTTCAATAGAAATTCGATTCTTCAGCGCAGTGTTTGGTTAAAGTATAGTACTCTCCGATTTGTTTGCAAGTGTCTGCGCATGCGATTGTTATCACCACTTTATGACTAAACTAGCTGACCCGGCAAACGTTGTTCTGCCATATAAATAATAAAATGTCAAAAAATTAAAAAAAAATTTTTGGGGGTGGGTCAACCCTAACATTTAGGGGGATGAAAAATAGATGTTGGCCGATTCTCATAGATACCGGATAAGCACAAAAAATCACTAACTCAATTTAGTTATCTGCCTACTGCCTACCCCCTAAGAACGATGGCGTGATTATTTATAGCCTATGACCATTTCTAAGTTATCATCTATCACCATACCAAATTTCATCAAAATCCGTTCAGCCGTTTAGGCGTGAAAGAGGAACAGACAGACAGACAGACAGACAGAGTTACTTTCGCATTTATAATATTAGTATGGATAGTATGGATATTGCGTAAGCACTATTGTTTTTGAGTAATCAAAGTGTAAAGGTATAAACAACAGAGCTCGCAGAAATAAGGGCTTTTTACTATTTCGTTACAACTATGTTGTCGATGGATCAATGCCACTATCAGTAACACATCACTTTTGTAGCCTTTGCAACAGTTATTTTGTCTATGTTTAATTTATTCTGTCTTCCTTTTCCTGCCCTTTTATGGAGTTGGCACATGGTTCTCTTTAGCCACTCTCCTCTGTTATCCGTCTTCTCAACATTCGCACCCTTTTTCGCCGTATCACCTTTTACGCAATCCATCCATATTTCTTTGGTCTACATCTGCTTCTGTATCCATCCGCTCTCATTTTTATCATTTTCCTAGTTACATGGCATTCTTCCATACGAATTACATACCAAATCACACTAAGTCTGTTACTTTTAAGTTTTTCAATCACTGGTACTTCTTTCACACTTCCTGTAATATACTCATTCCCATAACATAATATATTCTCTGTAACACTACTCAAAAAATATTCGTATTTTATGAATAGTGCTTAGGCATTTTACATATATTACATACTTCTTTTCCAATACTTGATACTCGGGGCTGTCCTCTTTTATGTCTTTGTGCAGCGGTATTAATGAAGGAACCAGGTTTAGGGTATTATCGAGCAGATCTCTTCCTAAAACCATGTGAGCGATGTAACTGAAAAAATAAATATATACAACAATTCACTTTTGTGTTATGGATGCTAGACTACTACTTACATCACCTTACTACTTGCATACTTTTCATTTTTAAATAAATACAAAGCAGATTATTTCGCGGAGTAAACAAGCTAATCATCCAACAGCTGATGCTTTTCTGGTAACCAAAGAACGAAGCTTTGGCGTAAGATTTATTTAGATTCATCTTGTTTAATTCATTATATCTAAACAGCCACGGGTCATGGATGGGCAACATTAACATAGTGAGAAGCGATAAGATTATCGGCTCGAGTTCGACCTTGGTTCAATATTTTTCAACTTCATTAAAAACTTGCTGTTGATGATTATGTTGACTAAAATAATAACAGCCCATAACGTCCCGGGCTTGCCCCCCCAAAAAGAGAACGGATAGTATACTCGCCACGCTTGTCCAAGGTGTATTGATAGGTTACACATTCGAAAGGTGAGTAATGAAATTTCGCTATGCAGGTTCTTCACGATGTTTTCCTTCTGCAGGTAACTTGTGTTGACTATCACTAGTATAATACTTTTACAAACGTGACATGCCGTAGCAAGCAGTTAATTATTGTCAAAGGACTTCAACGCGTCTTTTTGAAGCGGCCCCTCTATAGTTTTCCGGTGATTATCTTTTCTCAATCAAGTATCGCCTTCTGATACGCACTGTGAATTACTTACGGTAATCTATCAAAACTACAATTCGTTTTAATTTTTTTAAAAATGGAAAAATTTAACAAAATATTGTAAGATATCATTATCCCGCAACTGGTTGTTCAATTGTGTAATTACATTCAAATATATATTTTGAAAGTCCTGTTTTAAAAACAATATGGTGTATAGATACCGTTCATAAGCTCGTGCTTGTAAGTATCCTCTGGCGAAGTAGTTGATCCCCAAAACCGAAGCTATGCCTTTACATTCGATGCTGCGCAGGAGGTTTTTAAATCCAACCAAGTATCTGTAAAAGGAATTTACATTGGTTCCACCATTTCGTATTTATAGGGGTAATATAAATAGTAAAGTTAGTAGAAGTAGTAGAAGTAGTAGACAACATGTGTACGATGTCAGTAGATTTTTATTTTATTGCTGTATGTCAGCAGACAGGCTGACGGTCCGCTTAGAATTTAGCAGTTACCGTATCGCGAACACGCTGCTGTCCCATAAGGGTACAGGAACTTGGATCACTAATGCCGGAACAAAATACAAAGTTATTATGGCGCCATATTTAAGACAAAAGGTTAACAAAATGATGTTGGTAATCTTTTTATACGTGCAGGGGCGGAGAAACAATACTGACTTCTGCAGCTGGGGTCAGCCTGTCGTAAAAGGTGACAAAACAGTCCACCCTAGATACGTGGTAGGGCCCTAAGCCCGTCTGGATGGCGACCACCTTAGATCTTAAGTATGCCGTCATAATGACTTTGTGTTGTGTTCCGGC
Source organism: Malacosoma neustria (assembly GCA_963693495.1). Lineage (NCBI taxonomy): Eukaryota > Metazoa > Arthropoda > Insecta > Lepidoptera > Lasiocampidae > Malacosoma > Malacosoma neustria. The sequence goes on from OY856386.1 coordinate 16,401,137, forward strand.
ATTAGTGACCCAAGTTCCTGTACCCTCATGGGAAAGCAGCGTGTTCGAGATGCCACTGGCGTTGCAAACACCCATAGGCAACGGTAACTACTAAACTCTAAGTGAGCCATTAGTCTGTCTGCTGTCCTATTCTAGTCCATGGAGGATCCTACTAGATGGCAGGTGAGATGAGACAGAAACGAGCGAAGGCCTTGGTGACTACGATAACCAACAAAACATACAAAAATTTACAGTGTCTCAAGTAATTTAATCTGGGATTCGCCGATTTGTGACTCATCACACCAATTAACGGAGTCCACGCGACAATTACACATTACGTAAGTATGATGATTCAGATATTATTTAAAAATATTTGATAATTATGATAATTTTATCATCAGAAACGTTATCCTGTTGTCTGAAGATATATCGTTTCATATTCAATTGTACTTCCGATGAAGTCATAATTCCTTGGAATTTATAGGGACCCTGGTGAAATACCTGGAACTCTTCAAAGTATTTTTATTATTTGAATACATGTTTATGATGTCATTCATTACAAATTGTCTTCGCATCCTGTCATAATCCTGCCATATGGTGTCTTACAATTTCTTGAAATATATGCAATGTGGTATAAATAAATAAATATACTGGGACAATTCACACAACGCCATCTAGTCCAAAAGTAAGTAGCTCAGCACTTGTGTTATGGGTACTAGACAACTAATGTACTACATATATCTCCTATCTATCTGGTATCTTTTGGAAATAAATACATATTATACATAAACACCCAGACGCGCGACGGAAATTGAACCCGTATACTCCATAACTAAACCAATCAAGAGCGGTATAATATATTGATAATAACTCAATGTCAAAAAAGAAATACAAATAAATAATAAAATTGGAGGGTCTGTTTGTAATATAAAAATAACCGCATTTTACTAAGTGCATTCGGATGTATATACAATACATATACCAAAACAACATTTTATACAATTTTTGTCTGTCTGTCTGTTTGTTCCAGCTAATCTCTGAAATGGCTGGACCGATTTTGACGGGACTTTCACTGGCGCATATAGCTGATGTAACAAGGAATAATTTAGGCTACTTTTAATTTAAAAAAAAAATAGTTTTAGTTAAAAATGATCAGTTTCGGAAATTTTTAAAATCCAATTTAAGTTGACCTCAGATTTATATCAATCATATGAAATAGGGCTTAGCTTAGGCTGGACTTTGTAGGTTCGAACGTACGTATTCCGGAGGCGCATGGCGTAAGAGTTGCATTCGATAATACTGACTGTTTGCATATTTCATATATATTTTAGGGTTTATAGGGTTTGTAATCCAAAATAAACCATAAGATTTATCCAAAAAATGCTGCCCAAAGTCACTATTCCACGCGGACGGAGTCGCGGGCACAGCTAGTATATAATAACCAAGGTCCATGGAAATAGTTCGTTCATTATTTGGACATATGTTAATTGCATATTAATAGTTTACGATATTTTAAGTAATGCAATAAATTGTCTAAAAATATGTAGATACGTAAGAATCAGTAGAGGATTTCTCCGTTTTAGGGCTAAGTAAGAATATTGACTCATACAGCCGGGATCATGATACCAAGGTATCCGACCAGATACCTTGTGTTGTGTTTTGGAATAATCGACGCAAGTTCCAGTTCCGCTACACGACGCAATGGTAGCGTGGTAGCAGTTTCCCTGGCAAATATACATAGGCGAAGGTAATTGCTTCAGGGGCGTCCATTAATTGCGTGAGGTGTTCTAGGAGAAGGGGTCGAGTCAAATCTCATCTAATCTTACTTTGAAGAAAGGGGGTCTCGGCAGATATCACGTATTATTTCGCAAGGAATCGAGTAGAACTTCAAGAAAATAATACTGTTAAGTACTCTGTCAACCTATTTACTGCTCAACAACAATAAAAAAATAAGTTAATAAAATTAGGAGTGCAACTAAAGCCAGCCATTAGCGGCTTAACTCGTTTAATATAGTGCTCTAAAAAAACAAATATACGTATTAGCATTAAGCAAGTTGCAACTTAATGCTAATTAACATACTTGTTACTTGGTTTTTAGGAGAGGTTAATTATCCGCATAAAAGTGCGTGCGTGCATACACAATAAACTGATTTATTTGTATTGAGTATATGTTGTTATTTCACCTGTGATTTAATTTTAAAATTAGAACATAATTGGAAAATCGCGTTTTTGAAAAGATTGAGGCATTTAGCGTACACATTATAACATTACACTTTGTTGATATTGAAAACAGAGAGAGACGCGACAAGGCCACATACGCTCCCACTGAATCACCTGAGTCATCTTTAACGAACGTTATTTACTAGGTACTTAAAATACTTGATTTACTTTATTCATGTGTACTTATTTGCACTATTTAAACAAGATCAAAGATGAAAATTGTTTCCTATTTTATAGAGTCGTCAAGTATCGAGGTTAATTGGTTCGGAAGCTCGATCTTTGCTTATCCTCCGATAGAATATGACGCAATGTGGGAGTGATCACGTTCAAGGAACTGGGTTATATATAACGACACTATTAATATGTCGGATAGTATTTGTTTTTCACTTACATTTTGCTCAACCTTCCTTTTTAATTAATTATATATTTCTTTTTTTTTTTCATACTTTTATGAAACATTGCTTCCGAACATTATGTCTTATTTTTTACAAATATACATTTCAGTACAAACAGATCTGGACAAACTATTGTTTTTTTTTTATTGCTGAGGATCAGCACATAAGCTGACGACCCACTTAATAATAAACAGTTACCGTCGCTTGAGGATGTTTGCGATGCTACGTGCACCGCGCATAGTTTTACTGGAACCTGAGCAACTAATGCCGTAACATAACACAAGGTTAGTACGATGCCGGTCACGGACCGAGCTTACAGCGTACTGTAGCAAGCAATGGACTGTATGAGAAAGGAGGGGAGAGGAGCGGTGGTTAGAGGGACGTGATAGCTTGCAGTGGGCAAATAAATTCGGACTGACTGATTCCATCCCTTCCCGGTTCGAATCAGGGCCGCTCGCAAGTGTTGCATGGCACCAGCTAAATTCACGCACACTGAACACACAATTAATTATGGCACGGCCAATGAGGGTTTGGAGTTACTAAAGGGAGGTCGAACGTCGAGCGTCCCGCGCGTTTAGAAACTCACGCGTTACTATGTCTTCAGGGAGGTCGAACGTCGACCGTCCCGCACGTTTGGACTTTTACCATGTACCTCACCAAGAGTAAGGGTAGATAACAAAAATCAAGGGGCGGGATTTCAAATATCCTTTATGCAAGGATCAAACAGTTATTATGGCGTCATACTTATAGACGAGGGCTGGTTGCCATCCAAGCGGGCGTGAGTTCCTACCACCTAGCAATAGATTATCAAATATTTTGTCCGTCATCAACAACATCATCCAAACCCCACAAACACGAGCGGAAACAGCTACTACGTTACGAATGAACCAGATATGCATCTTCAACTGGTGTCATTGATTTCACCACATCATACTCCCATGCTCATTTCCAAATCACAAGAGACAAAAATAACTGCCATCTCGAGATATCGCTTACACGTCAGGTCAGGGTGATTCTTGATCGAAGTCTAGAAATCGCAACGTATTCGTGATAAACCATAAAGCCATGGGGTTTGTGATAAAAGGATAAAACTACGTAGTGTCTTTTCTGACACCACAGAATCCCAATGAAGGTACAGGATCCACTTTTAGTCAGACCGCCTCTGTGATGCTCCTGAACATAATAATTAGATTAATTCATTCGTTCATCCCCATTTCCTGGAGCCTCTTCTCTATTGTGCGAGGCGGTTCTCAAGAACGTTCATGTTGTGTAATTTTCGGACAAGGAATTAACTTCGGTTTAAGGTTTTTCCAACAAAGGCGTTATAACATTGTGTTGCAATCGTCCATAGGCGACAATGACCTCCTGCTATCTGGCGGGCCGTATGCCTGTTTGCTGAAATCTGGATAAAAAAAGAACTGAAAACTGCTTGATAATTTGAAACTATATATTTATACTCGGTCGTACTTATCTTTTAAAATGTTTATATACAAATTTAACCATACGCTACTTAATCTTTTTTAGTTACAATGAAATATGTTATACCTCCAAATCGTGCTGCTATCTGTGTCTTTTATCTCCTTAGTCAGATGGTTGAGAAGAGCGGCATTGGCGTTTGTGTACCATTCGACTGCTTCTGTCATCGAAGTTCCCGCGTTGATGCCAGCCCTGTCAACATATTATAGGTTATTGATTTCAAAGCTATAACAACGTTTAATGTGACTTTAGTAAATTCATACCGTTACAAACATGTTATATAACCTACTCAAATTTTCCATGTACAAATTCAGCCGAGACCTTGATGTTGGTCAAAATGACCTGTATTTTTTTCTAAACTATAAACGCTATAAACGGTTTAACGGTTTATCTTTTAACTTTTTCTTAATAAGCTTGATACATATCAATAAATAGTATTTTTTTATAGCTGGAGTTCAGCAGAAAGGCAAACGGCCCACCCTGGCAGATGGTCACCGTCGCCTATGGACGTTTGCAACACCAGAGGCATTATCAACGCGCTGCCGGCCACGAATAAATTTTATAACTACATTTTGATATACTTAAAGCGTGGTGTGAGATCCCTTAAAATATTTTTTTACGTCCAGGGGCGGAAAAGGATACTGACCCCTGCGGCCGGGGTTGGCCTGTCGTAAAAGATGACAAAACAAACCAACCTAGCTACGTGGTAGGGCCCCAAGACGTCCGGATGGTGACCACCTTTGGTCTTAAGTATGTCGCCATAATAACTCTGTGTTGTCTTCCGGCATTAGTGACCCAAGTTTTTGTACCCATATGGGACAGCTGCGTGTTCGCGATGCCACTGGCGTTTCAAACACCCATAGGAGACGGTAACTGCTAACTTCTAAGTGGGCCGTCAGCTTATCTGCTGTCCTACAGCAATAAAAAAAATCAAGGGCTTCGAGTGCAATTCAACTGCACTTACTAACGTATTTATTAATAAGAGATGAGAATCAAAGCCGTGTGACATCATCAATGAATTTGATTGATACGGCCGTAGCAATATTTGTCCTTATAAATAATATGTGACAATTATACAGCCCCATCTAATCTTAAAGCAGCAGATCGTTTGCCTTATTAAGACACTTAAGATCTGATATAGACCGAGTGATAGCGGCTAACGCACTTCGGTACTCTTGCAGGGTTACAGTTGTAGAGCGAGTTATAGTATGCATTTACAGCATACATATACTGTCTGTTATATTTGTATATTTGTGAAGATGTCAAGACAAAGCCGTCACTGCTAAGACTTGACAGCCACGGCGAGTTTGGTCGACATACAGATATACATCGGCGAGGGAGATACGGGACATTGCCAAGCTAGTAAGGTACCCTTGGCAACACTATATAAGATGCATAGTGAATGAATTTCACTATGTGGACTCTGTAGAAAAGTCAAATAAAGATGAATGAATTTCGTCAAAGATGATAAAGCGAAAATAGGTGTGAATGTTGAAATAGAAACTGAGGAGAGTGGATGGAAAATAGTTGTCATGCCAATTTCCAATAATTTTGGACATGGGCAAGAATAAAAAAGAAAAAGTAAACAATCATTTTGTTTATGTAGCGTAGTCTTCAAATTTCCCAATCAAAATACGATAAAGTTATTTAAAAATAGACGTTATAAAATTTCTTCTAGATTACCAGCGTGCTGGTAATACCCCTGGTGCAAGTGGACTGTTATCTGCTTAAATCCAGCTAGAAAAAATTAAAGCAACAATGGCAGAGGGAATAACCCGTTAAATTATATTTTATACTTAAAATTCTAAGATTTTATAATTATTTTGACCACGTGTATGTGTATTAACGCAGCTTGGGATTCCCCAATATTTCAGTTACATGACTAATAATTCCATGCGTGTTCAGCACCGTTTTCACAATGACTCATGATTGTACAATTACAGGGGAGAACCGAGGAATGGACATACTATCCATATTTTGACGACCTTGGTGGCGTAACGGATAACGCACTTCGGTACGCTTGCGGAGGTCACGGGTTCGATTCCCGTCTCGCGTCTGGGTGTTTATGTATAATATGTATTTATTTACAAAAAAAAGTATATAAGTAGTATATCAGTTGTCTAGAGCCCATAATACAAGTACTACTTAGTTTGGGACTGGATGACGCTGTGTGAATTGTCACAAAATATTATTATTATATTTGTTATTATTATTTTGGAGTTAAGAATCTTAAGAATCGATTTTCATATATAAGGCGCCCGGTATGAGAAAAATCTACTAATGAATGACCTCGTTACGTTTTTGGTGCGCAAGGCAAAAATTACTTTATTTGTTACAACTTAAGGTTAATTTCATTTGTAAGTGACAAGAGTAATTTATTGCTTTGCTCATTTTATATAACGAATGATCGTAAGTATTAGATAATGTTTTGGAGATTTGTGACTTTATTACTAGGTGTCATAGGTGTAATTAGTTTGAACTTAAAACTGTTTTAAATCTTTTTTATATATGTATATTATTTTCATTAATTTGTTAATTTACCCTTTCATATGGTATTAATTAAATCATGTGTGTTGCCAGTGATGACATACGGAACGCAGACGTGGTCGCTAACTATGGGCCTTATGAGAAAGCTCATGGTCGCTCAGAGGGCAATGGAGAGGGTTATGCTCGGAGTTTCCCTGCGAGATCGAATCAGAAATGAGGAGATTCGCAGGAGAACCAAAGTCACATAGCCCGGATGATTGCAAAACTGAAGTGGCAGTGGGCTGGGCACATAGCTCGAAGGACTGATGGCCGTTGGGGCAGAAAAGTCCTCGAATGGCGACCGTGTACCGGAAGACGCAATGTTGGTAGGCCCCCCACAAGATGGACCGATGATCTGGTCAAGATCGCCGGAATAGGTTGGATGAGGGCAGTGCAGGACCGATCATCGTAGAGATCTTTGGGGGAGGCCTTTGTCCAGCAGTGGGCATCTTCCGGCTGAAATGATGATGGTATTAATCTTTTTTCAGTTAAATAAACTCTTTTTGCGTATGTTTAGACAATCGTACATAAGTAGTAAACTCCAGTCGTGCGTCGGAGCTGACACATACAGTTTTTTCTTCTTCTTCCTGTCCTTATCCCAAACTATGTGGGGTTGGCACAATATCTTTTTTCCTTCCATTCTTCTCCATCTTATTCTCTTATCCATATGTTTTGGTCTACATCTCATTGTATTCATCCACTCTCATTTCTAGCATTTTCCTTGTTATATGATGTTCTTCCTTTCGCGTTATATGACCATACCAGGCTACCATATTACTTTTTAGCTTCTCATTCACTGGCGCTACTTTCAAACTACTACTAAAACTCATTTCTGTCGTCATATTTTTATCCATTTTTGTAAGTCCACTCATCCATCTCAACATTCGCATCTTTGCTGCATGCAATAACATATTAACCTTCCCCTTTGTGGCCCAACATTCCGATCCATACAATATGACCGATTTTATAAGAGTAAAAAAAATACCTAAACTGTAATAATCATTAAATATATATTAAAATTTTATTTTATTGAAAAAACGCTATTATTTATTTAATTAAAAATATTCGTACTGCGAAAACCGTATTTAGAACCGAAGTGGAAAATCCCGGTCACAATTAAAGCTTTTACTTAGATTACTTTTGCTAGATGGTAGGGCCTCAAACGCTTCTGGATGGCAACCACCCCTGGTCAATACGTATGCCACTCTGATAACCTTGTATTGTGTTCCGGCATTAGTGACCCAGGTTTCAGTACATTTATGCTACAGCTGCGTGTTCGTGGTACTCCTAGCGTCGAATATACCCATAGGCGACGGTAACTGTTATTAAGTGGGCCGTCAGCCTGTCTGCTGTCTCAGCAACAAAAACAGCGGAATTACTGCTAAGTTCCTTAAAATGCCGTCAATGCACGCTATTTGCGTCAAAGCCAATGCGTGGCACTAGTTTTTAAGAAAACCCTGAACCTGAATGAAAAACCTCTCTGATCTCTCCGTTCCTTAAAAGTTAGTAAACTAACAAGGTTCAGGTTGAAGGTCTATTGTGTACGTTTTTTATTGCAGACCCATATAGGTGATATATTTATTCATTTGAATAACATTGCAAGAGTACTTATTCTGCTAAGACCATTTATCTACCGGTACACTATGATGGCCGTTTTGACGTTTGTCCACTCATTATGTTTCGTATTAATTAGTAATTACATTTGAAGGAGCAAATTGCTGTTCTTTATTGTCAATAGCGACATGCAGTTATAGTAAGAACATGATACTCGTAGCAGGCATAGCTAATTTTCTAGAAAAAAAAACAAACACTTGCCTTGCTTTGCTCATACAATCAATATTATCGCTAAATCTGCAGTGTCAGTTAATGATTTGAGTTCATTACTAATCAAAGTACAAGACATCGTCAAAACTTTCTAGAGCAGTGTAATTCTTAGCAACTTTTTACGTCAAAAGCAAACTGGCTCTCAAGCTCAAGGAGTTCTGTCTATTATATACTCCAGAGATAGATTGAATTAGCGCCGATTGTTCATCAAAGATTGGTGTTAAATACTAAAGCACCACCCACACCCTCTCATGTAGAAATGGAGAATACAAAAAACATTGATTTGTATTTTATAACCACTGGAATATGTAACCAAACAGCTATCGGGTGAACAATATATGACTATTACTTACTAATACCGATGGTGAACTGCTTGAAGGCGAAAATCAGTGATATACATGTGGCTGTAGTCGATGATGATAGCACCGATGGTGGTGTAATAATAAATACAGTAAAAAAAAAATCAAACAGATAGAACGCAGATTCGGACATATTGAAGACAATCATTTGATTGCAATATCATGTTTACTGGACCCATGATTCAAGAATATCCACTTTCAGGATGCCAAAACTTGTGCAAAAACAATTCTTTACTGAGACGATTTATTACTACCACTCCTAATATAATCGCAGAAAACCAGACAGCCATTCTTCTCTTGAAACAATATACGATTTCTGGAGTCACCATAAGAAGTTGGCTCATACGAAAAACCAAAACAAAAAACAAGTTCTTCATCTTCATTACAGTCCCAAAATAAGGATAAAATAAGCTATTACTTATTTGCACAGGTTTCACCACTATCCTTAGATCCTTTGAAACAATGGAAATATATGAAAGTTGTTTTCCCAAATTTATATAAGTTGGCACGAGAATATTTATCAATTCCTGCGACGTGTAACGTTTACCCCACGTGACGCTTATTATATAATAAGTCCGTATATGTTCCGATGTACATATATTAATGAGGAAATTTGATTAGTGATGACTAATCGAAATAATAATTTTAATTAAAAATTACGTATTTAAGTAGTTTAAATAGAAGAGTGATAAAATGAGCAGTCACAGATACGAAATCCTGTTTTATGAGATCAATCAATTAATTTCTTCCACTCTAACGACGAACGATGGTTTCTGGTGATGCTCTGACCGGAGATCGCCTTACGGCTAGGGCACCTACGTTGTATTTTCCCAAAGTAATAGACCTAGATTCTTTTATTAGCCTGAGACTTGAGACATCGCAAGCTGTATGTGTTGTATACATACTTATAATACATATAGGTAGATAAATATTAAAGAAATTGGTAGCTGATAGATATGCTGAGCAAGCTATTACAATTGGATCAACCAATTGGATATGGCAAAATTCTAGAATAATTCTCGGTCAACATTATGGTTCTCTACAAGCGAATATAAACTTTACCAAACCCTGGTGTGCACGCTTTCAGTCCCCCCCAAAAAAGGTTACGTCCACAATTATACGCCTTCACCTTGGACAGGTATGCTCCCTGTCTTTTTAGCTGAAATTAGAATTCGTGATCATTCTCTGTGTGAGTGTGGACTTGATGAAGCAAACCTTCAACACATATTCTTCTATTGTCCATTTGGACAATAGAAGAATATGTGTTGTTGTGTGTTATAGGGGTATATATATTTATATTGACCCCTATATTCATATAGACTTGTCACCACAGCAAATCCCGCGCCCCATTAATGTAAACTTTCTCTTAACACTTGTGTACTCAAAGCTAATATATACACTTTCTAATTTTTTATTACTAACAGTATTTACTTATAAGGCTACATATATATTTAATACTAACTCGCTTTTTGTGTTCTCAGAATTCAAATTACCGACCATATTTCCCTATTATTATTCCTATATTTAACCTGTCACTTTTATAAATAACATAGACATTGGCAAAATCAATGCCAAACGCATTGGAGCCATAAGTACAAAGAAAGAAGAAGAGCCGGTGCGTCGACGCACCGTTAATTTTTGTAAATAAGAATATAATTATGTAAAATAAGTCCAATGTGAAACCAATATAAAAGAAGTGCAAATTAAGAAGTTTAAAGTATCAAGAACTATTATTTTTTATCGCCGCTCACCATCGTAAAATATTATAGCACAATTGCCAGGAAAACATCGTGAAGAAATCTGATCAAGATCACTATCTGTAATCTGCTAATCTACCTTCGACAAGCGTGGCGGGTGTACTCTTTTTATTACTTGAAACTAAACGGACTCAATAAAGTTTTGCCATAATAAATAAAGATTATAACATTTCACAGCTTTGAACTGCTCTAGAGAAAACAGAGAGTATATAGTAAAAAAACAAATATTTATGTATTCTGCAGATATAGATATTTTTATTTATTCTGCAAATAAAATATTATTACCTATTATTTATGGCCATACCTCCCTACTACATCAATATAAAACGAACAATATCCTATAGGCCTGGAAGAGATCACTCTGTACCGATAAGGCCACCCATTGTAAGTCAAGTAGATATTGATTGCAAATAATCTTCATTATTTTTGTAACTTATTTGGTTTACATTAAAGTGTTATATATCTATATCCACCACGACGGAGGGGGAATGGCTAGACATTTGTTACCGCGTAAATATCCGGTTGCCGCAATACGTGCCCATACAAGCAGAAGCGTCTCTTGCAATTTATCCATGTCACGGAGGTGATGGCTGCCGCGCCGCTGATGCGGGGATATCTCGCACGGGACACCTATTATACATTTCTCTCCCAATGTACATAATAACGTATTAACGAGTCAGAAAAGCAAATCGAAGAAACCAGTAAATTGATATCACTGAATGTATCCTACCTTACACAAGCATCGCTCCCTCCATCCCTTCTAGTAGAGCCCAAGCTAAAGCGAAATGACGATCTAGCATGTTATAATCCAAATAAGTACAAATTTTCTCCGTGCTGGAGCGAAGTAAGTATACTGAACCCTACTGCCGTGGTCAGCCTGTAGTAAAAGGCGATAAAACAACCCATAGTCATGGGAATCCCTCAGGCTTGCCAACGTACGAAAAGCAGTTGTTCTTCGGAGTAGTTACATTAGTTTTACGCTAGCTTACAAATAAGTCAGGGGTGTTACATTGTGTGTTGTCAGAACCCAACTCGATTGACGCAAAACGATTGTTTTTAAAATCAAGTGTCATTCTGACAATAAAATAGAAAATAATTAATAGATATAATGCAACTGACATGTTCAAAAAAAGAACAAAGTCCCTTAAAAAAACATCCGGGAGTTTACTTTTATTTACAGTCACTTCTCCGTGCAGGGGCGGAGTAAGAATACTCTGTGGCAGGGTCAGTCTGTCGTAAAAAAGACCTTAGCTGCGTGGTAGGGCCCAAGTCCACTTGGATGGCAACCACCTTTAAGTATGCCGTCATAATAACCTTGCATTATGTTCTGACATTAGTGACCCAGGTACATGTTCCAGCAGTGTGTACACGGCGCCTATAGCGTCGCAAACATCCATAGGTAACTACTTACTATTAAGTGAACCATCAACCTGTTTGGGTTCAGAGTTGAACTTAAACTTTTTTATTTATTCATTAAAAACTTCAAGCAAATCAAAGAAACGCTATCGGTATTATTTAATTCCAGTACTTTGAAACAATTTATTTTTATTTCATATTTTGTTTTGTTTTTTTTAGTATTTTATTTTCGATAAGTAATCTGTATTTATTTATTCATTACCAATTTTACATTCATTTGTTCGTCCTTATTGCATGCACCCTTCTATTAGGAACAGTTACTAACAAATTATTACATATGTAGTATATATATATACAGGGTAACTGACAGACCCGTCCAAATTCACACAGAAGAATCATTAGTAAAAGTTATGAGAAACGTGTATTTTAGTTTAGTATCGCATAGTACAAAAATGTTGAGTAATCAGCATCACAAAGTCATTTAAAGAACTCGCAATTTACATAATACGGCACGAGAGTGTCAATGACCTCTCCATCGGTACAGCAAAAAACTGGCAATGACCTAGTAAGCGGGCGAAGACGGCGGTCATTGCACCGGGCGAGCGAATACGCACTACTCATTTACGCGGGAGTGACAGAGACAGGTAATAACAGGTTAACGTACGGAGTTTGCACCATATGACTATTCTGTACGATTGAATTAGTGGTCATATTTTCCTTGGAATGAAATCTTTTATTTTGAAAATTTTACATACAATTTTTTTTGCAAAAATGGGTTCCTTAAATGATGTTTAGTGCGTAAAAAAAATTTGGAATGATGAGATTGACCATAGGGTCAATATAATATAATAGTTTAGGACAAGCACATTTTGAGTCGCACATATTTTATTGACTAATTTATTTCTTTCTTGCTGTTTCTACGCAGTAAAAAAACCATCAAACGCTTGTTAGGAAAGTACATTTAAAAACAACATTTGTATAATAAAGCAAATGGAACGAACCCCCGAACACAACGAGAACAGAACAAACTACATACACTCTTACTCCAATATTTGAACTAACTAGTCCAATGTTTGTACAAGTGCAATATAATTGAAGTTCGAGATACGTTTCGATTTTGTGATTCTTGCTTTTTCTTTGACTGTTCAAGTGTTCATAGTCTAATAACTTAGATTTTACTTCTACAACTAAGTTTAGATTTATTATCTTCCTACTTGAAGGACATGAGAGAAATAATTCAAAGTAGATGATTTAAACATATAATTAAAGAAAAAATAATATTTCTCATAGAAACTATGACAATAATATTCTTGTTTATGAAATAACGTAACGGGTTTCACTCATCGGAATGTCTGCAGAGGTCACCCCTGAATTCGATTTCTAACCCACATTTGAGCGTTTATATATAAATAAATAAATATACTGAGATAATTTTCATAACCCCATCTAGTCTCAAAGTAAGATTTTTATGAACGTTATGAAGATATGACTTTAATAAGAAGAAAAGATTTTTATAATATACATAGAATGAGTTTACGTAAAAAAATCTAGCGAAAATAGATTGACAAATCACCTGCTCACTTATTTTACTGTTATTAAGGTACTTTTATGGCTCTTTCGATGAGTGCGCCATAAAAATCTTTATACGATTTTTATTATCACGATTCGACACACCTAGATGCCTTTATTATTTGTATTACTGTGAAACAAAGACCTTACCTATAATGTAGTGCCTAATTTAATATATTTTCTTCATTTTTGTTTTTGTACATTGTTTTTTACGTTGATAGTTTTGCATAAATAAAGTTTTTCTTACGAAATGTGAGTACGCGTTTAAAAATTTTTCCATGCAGGGGCGGAGTAAAAATACTAACTTGACATAATAACCCTAGCTACGTGGTAGGGCCCCAAGCCCGCCTGGATGGCGACCACGCTTGGTCTATAGGTATGCCGCCATAATAACCTTGTGTCGCAAACATCCATAGGCAACGGTAACTACTTACTATTAAGTGGGCCGTTAGTCTGTTTGCTGTTTCTGAGAAATAAAAAAATGGAGCATTGTGGCGGTTTATATTAATTATTCATAATATTAGTGTGGGTGATAACTAATAGTTCGAATCCCAATATGGCACCTACCATTTAGATAGTTTTTTCCCTATAAAGTGCATATTATGACATAATTACCACATGTCAATGATAAAGAAAAAGGTCACCGGTATGTGTGGGTAATGGTAACCGCCCAACGCGCCTTAAGCAAGTGTGGTGGGTATTTTATCCTTTCTGTTTAGGGGGAGTCCGTACTCGGCACTGGGAGGTTGTATACTGTTGTTATTATTATATTATATAAATACTAGCCGATCACGCCCGCTCCGCTGAACGAATAAGAGGCAAAAAAAAGAAAAAAAATTGAGAATGGGTCGATGGAATCCAAAAAATAAATAGCCTATAACTAGCTTATAATATAGCCATCTACGTCGAATGGTAGTGGTTCCATCCCGATATGTTCAGTGGTTTTGAGGTGATGGCGCGTCAAAGGAACCCCATTTTCGTTATATACACATCAAAAAAGTTTAAGCAACATGCATGATATTACAAATTTACCATTTATACTAATTAATTTCTAAGTCTTTACTCACTCAGAGTGCGTAGGTATGTAAACTTTTTTGTTATTGATGATATACTGGCTGGTTGTAAAAAAAAATTCGATTATGTTTTGTTTTTTTTTTTTCATAAAATTAGTTTGCATTTAATATATGTGTGTATATATAATACCAAAGTTTTTTTTTTAATTATAATTTACGTAACAGGATGTTTTATAGTTTTTACTTGAGAGCTCGGTGACCAAAACGTCGGATGCCAACTAATAACTGATTACCCACATTCGTTTGTAGCGTTCGCTCCGTAAACGCCTTTAATGATAACTGTCGCTGGCGTTCCGACTACACGATGATACTCATATTCCATAATTACTCGAATTATTAGCGTATCAATAAACAAAAGAATTCGTTTTAAAAATAATTCTATTCAAATTAAACTTAATAGGAAATTATTATTCATCGCCTCATTCATAACCACAAATAATTTTTATTTGAATCAAGCAACATTGAAAAATGACTTCTTAGAGAAAGACCTACTCCGATTATTATAAATGCGAATGTTTGAATAGATTTCTGTTACTCAATCACGCCATAACGGCTTTACTGATATTTAAAAGACAGATAGACAAAAAAAATAAGGAATTTCCACTAGGACGAAGTCGGAGATAACGTAATTATATATATATTGTTACATACATTTACAAATAATATTAAAAATCTATTATAATATTCTAAAATGTAATATACTATTTTTTCTTCTTCCTGTCCTTATTACCTATTACGTTACTTCTACTCTCTTCTGTTAGACGTCTTCTCAACATTCACGCCTTTTTTAGCCTTATTGACGCAAAATACGATATAATAAAAATATACATAAACTGCTTTTTAGTACTCATTAGTACTCATTTACATTTTACATCAATAATCAAATAAATTTAGGTATATTTGTTTATATAAGAATGTGAATAATTCCTATTTACTTATACATAACTAGCCGTTCCGCCTACTTCGCTGGGCGATAACAGAAAAAAATAAATTGGAAAAAATATGAGAAGTTTTCGTACGCACGCGCTATACCACTGGCCTCACTTCTCAGCGGCAAGAAAGCACACATCACTGAACACGCAGTGCTTATAAAAATCGTTGTTTCTTAAAACTTTAATAACTTTATATTATGAATGAAGATATCGCAATTTTTTTTTAGATTAGGCCCAAGTGTCTATCTAACAAGTAAAACTTAAAAAATTTAAATGACATGTATCCAGTAGTCATGCCGTGATGCGCGCACAACTACAGATCTCTATCATTTTATTTATATAGAAGATTAAAAGGTAATTTTCCAAAAAAATAATCTTATTAAGTGAACTTGTATGTAAGAGAAGACATTAATTTTTATACTAAATACAATAATTTCTGCGTTCAGGGGCGGAATAAGTATACTGACCCCTGCTGCCGGAGACGGCCTGTCGTAAAAGTCACCAAGTGGTAAGGCTCCAAGTCCGGATGACAACCACCTCTGGGTCTAAATATGCAACAATAGTAACCTTGTGTTGTGTTCGGGCATAAGTTACTATACAATATTTCTAATCGGACCGCAGTGTATTGCCCCTAACGTCACAAATACCTTTAGCAATAATTAAAAATCTAGTAGGCCCAGGTTCCAGTTTTAAATTACGTAGTATACGTAGTACCAATTTATATATTTCTGACTTTATTCAGTTTTTAATAGTTTGTTTCGAACGTGAACTCATATACCTTACCTCAAGTAGTTGGGGCGCTTCATTATCATAATAAAGAGACGTTACCTGATCTTTACGAGTGTTACTTTCCATAGATTTTACGAGTGAGTCAAACATTAACTTAACGTGATTGCTTACGAACATGTTTGAAGCTACGAGATCTTCGCACCTAAATCACTTTCTGTTGAATTTGCTTAATAAATTTGTCACTACTGTAAAACCAAATTTAGCAACCTTACTTATGCTAATTAGCTCAGCATATAAACTGGATGTTACTGATGGGCTCTTAACTGATTAGATGACTAATCTATATTTGACTATTGAATGACTATTCATTGAAATGAATGACGGCATTTTATCTGAGATAAAACTAATTGATATATTGAAGAATGTCACCAACGTATACTTAAAATAATAAAAAAGAAAGAGACGGGAGATTAGAAATGAAATACTATGATTCAAAGTACAAAACAATGGAGTCAAATAATTCATTTCGACGTGGCTATATTACCTATAAATACAGTTACGGTTTAAATCAACATTGTTTAATCTATATCTTCTATTATCTCTATTCTCAGAGTGTATACTGCATCTTATCTGTCTTGGAGTCGACTCTTGATATGACCATGATATGAACAACATTGAGTTGAAATGCTTAGCAAAAGATGATCGCAAAATTTGGTTTTGCCAACTCGAAGATAAGAACCGAA
This sequence comes from Malacosoma neustria, assembly GCA_963693495.1. Classification (NCBI taxonomy): domain Eukaryota; kingdom Metazoa; phylum Arthropoda; class Insecta; order Lepidoptera; family Lasiocampidae; genus Malacosoma; species Malacosoma neustria. The sequence continues at coordinate 16,418,075 of OY856386.1, forward strand.
ATAGCTTTCATGACGAACTAGTGTAAGATGAAATTCAATTTTTATTTTTGTAACTACCCAGGATAGTGATAGGGTAATCCTAAGTATATATAGGTTTTAGAAAAAAAAATTTTTGTGATAAATGAAAAAATCATATATAAGTTTTATAACAAAACTATTTATTTTTTTATTTTTTTTTTTCGCAATGATTCAAAAATTATTTCAAAATAAAAATAAATTTTTGAATCCAGTACCGAAGACACGTCGACAACTCCCGAACAAACCCGAGTGCGTGTGACGTCATAATGTTAGTTTTCACTCATTGCAGTTGATAGAAAAATAATAAATACAGTATTTTGATCCATTTAATATTGTTGTCATTGTTAAATATTTAAATTTATATTAAAAATGTCGAACCTAAAAAGTTATCGTTCTTGTTTTGTACCATTATATACGAATACTTCAAAAACAACTCCTGACAAAATGTTTTTAAATGTTCCCCAAGATGACAAATGTCGAAATAAATTGTTTCAAGCAGTGCACCGTGATAATCCCAAAACAAAATAATATAATAAATACTTAAATATTTTCATTTATTATATTATTTTTAACAGACTTACCTTGATGCCTTGGCACCTCGAACTTCTGCAGAATTAAACCGAACGTCATTTTTTAAAAAATTGGTTATCATACATATATCAATATCAGGAATATTATCAGACTTTGCCTTAATAAATCCTTTATCACACATAGCTAGCTAATCGGAACCAACTAACAACTCGTATTTTATCAATAAATTTTCAATATTATTGTCTAGTCACGTGTAATAAATAGCCTTTAACGCTGTACTGTTATTGAATAGCTATATGACTTATGACGTCACAACTATGGTGACCAATCATCGCGCGTTTATAGTCACGTGATTTTTATTTAAATTTCATCAATTTTTAATTGTTTATAATTAATTGAAAAAAAATATTTTTTTAAGTTTTTTGTATTAAATATCAATATTATTAATAATAAAGTATATAAAATAAAATACATAAAAAAATCAATTTTTTTTTCAAAAACCTAATAGAGACATCCCATATATATAAAAATTACGAATAATAATCAAGAATTACAAACAAAAATTCTTCAAAATGAACTTTTGACAGTAATGTCGTAAGTCATTAAGAAATCCATTTAGAAGAGTGCAAAATAATAACTGTAACGATCGTAAACATCATTTGCACAGCAAGGAGTGTCGTTGATTACGGCCATTATGGCGTATTAAAAAACATTGAAGACATTTCTAAGACAAGTAATCAATAAACAAGTTGATTGGATCGACGCTACACAAAATTACTTTATTTAGCCTGCGATCTTAGCCAACAAAAAGAGTCGAGTGAACATTGCGTTGTCTTGTAGGGAGTCGTAAAAGGCTGTTAATCGATTACCACTTCTGCCTTATAAACAACAAAAGACCCTTTGTTACGATGTTCGTTATTATAATGAAAAGTAGTAGTAGTTTTATCTGTGCAGGGGCGGAGAAAGAATACTGACCTCTGCGGCTGGGGTCGGCCTGTCGTAAAAGGCGACAAAACAACCCACCCTAGCTACGTGGTAGGGCCTCAAGCCCGTTTGGATGGCGACCACCTTTGGTCATAAGTATGCCGCCATAATAACCTTGTGTTGTGTTCCGGCATTAGTGACCCAAGTTCCTGTACCCTTATGGGACAGCAGCGTGTTCGTAATGCCACTGGCGTTACAAACACATATAAGCGACGGTAACTGCTAAATTTTAAGCGGGCCGTCAGCATGTCTGCTGTTCTACAACATTAAAAAAGTAAATATCTAGCCATGCCACCTCCGCCATGCATCTCCGGCAGGAGAAGCTTGACATCGCAAAAGGTTTTGCCATCATTAGGAATGCTGAAGACTGCAAAGGAGAGAAAAAACGTTAAAAAACGTACTCTTGATACCAAAGGGGATTTAACGTAAAAATAATTTAACAATGATGATCATGATTATATTAAAATAGTAAATTTCGTTTTAATTAACTTTGTAGTTAACTAAACTCTATCAACAAAATGCTTTGTTATTACTCCTATTTATAATTGAAACATAAGTAATATTACACGTAGTAATATGTTCGCACTGGTGTTGGGTCTGGCTAGGCGAAAAGCTAGCGAAGGGAAATGAATAAGGGTTGGTACTCACAATTCTAGTGAGTACCAACCCTTATTTCGCGTGGGCTCACTCATTTCACACTCTTCAGAGTATTCAAAATACACACAGTTATTTATATTATTTATATTCGATTATTAATAAATCATTCGGTTTTTATATTAACACTTTGCCAACCGGTTGTTTTTGAGTCTTTTTTTTTGGTCTCGGGGAAAAACCTCTCTTGACGGGTTCCTCCGGCCCGGGGGGACCGAGGGATATGTGGGACTCCGGGATTTTTCCGACTACCCACTAAAAAACCCCGCTGTTCTCCTATCGCCTACGCCCGGGCCCACGGATATATGGCCTGCCGATCTCGTGGCCCGGGCCGAGGCCGAGTTGTTTTTGAGTCTGCCCTTTTCCAAGTACCGGTCATTATGTCGTCCCTTTTCCTTTTGTTTCAAAGGAATGCAATTTTATTAATATTTATACTTTATTTTACATTTATTTTATATAAAAGGACCTTATAAACTAACATTCATAACATAAATTCAAGGTAATAGTAAACGGTCGCTAGTTGAAAGATGATTAATAGTTAAAAGTTTTAAATGTTAAAAGTAAGACGGAACCAACAATCACCGTATAACCATAGAGGTTATAATATTTTTTAAGTTGGTCGCACTTGCTTTGATAAGGACGGGGAGTGGATATTAGATAAAATTAAAAGAGATAGAAGAGAGGATATAGCACCCAGAGCCATTATAGCCAAACGGCGTTAACGCTACTATATGTTCTTTAAACTTTTTATAATAATATTAATTTTATTTAAATCGATATTATTTTAATATTTATAATGTGGGTATTTCTATTTTCGTACACCTATTATTTAGGACACATCCCTAAACGACTGCGCAAGACAGGCTTCAGCTAGGGACAAATGGCGCGCGGTGGTGAAGCGCTGCCGGGCGTCTTGCGTGACCACGACTGCTCTGTCAAGAGTATTCGACTGAGAAGATTATTTAGGAATGGGAAAAAAAGTATTACAGGGTAACCTTTGGCTAGTAAAAGCTTTGAATATCTGAAAAATTTTAACGACGATCTATGTTTGTGTTCAAATTTGGTTTTTAACTTTAAATCCCTTTAAAACAAATCAAATTTGTCACACTTATTTTCTTATGCATTTATCTTCATCAGTGTAGAATAATAATTAAGCGTTCCGTCGTTTCAATAAATTTAGTACCGGACAGGTAAACAACATTGAGATTCGCAATAATCGCTCTAACTGAAACAGATCGGTACCACTACTCACTTCTAATGAAATTCAATTGCTAGAATAGTTCGAATGAAAAGTTCAATGAACCTTTATAGATATTAAATTCTTTTATTAAACAGTCTCAACATTTCTGAAATAACTCTTTAGTCATTATATTCATAGAATACAGTGTCATTATATAAAAAAAAATTATGTGTCTGTTTAACTATAAGTGTGTTTGTCATATTTTTATATTTTAATTATTTTAATTCTCCGTTTCTTCTTAATTGTAATATTAAAGGACACTTTAATTGAGATTTCAACATTATGTTGCTGCACCTGGTAATATTTAATTTCATTATCGATAATTCATAACAAAAGAAGTGACAGTTTAAGTGGAATGGTAAATTTAAAATATCAAATTCAGTGAAGAGCCTCCATGAAATATACACTTGAGATCTCTACATTATTTCTGTTGAATTTCAAGAATTTAATAATGGTTAGTTGTTTTATTGAAAAATTGTTTTCAATAAAAGAAAATTATTCTTCAGAACTGTATTAAGGTGTACAAATTATACTTTTAATAAATAACTTTAGAATATCCACGTTTTACGAATTTCCCCAGTGTGATAAAAAAACATTTTAGTCGGGGACTTTTTCACTAAATCTAAAAGAGCAATTCAAGTAGAATTGGTCTTTTGAATAAACTGAAAAAAGTTCCTGCCTTATCCCTCGTTAGGTACGGACAGCACAACATATTCTCCTCTTCTGCTACCTTCTGTTAGCCATCATTTCCCCCATATCATCTTTTACGTATTTTATCCATCTTTTTCTTGGTCTAGTTCTCCTTCTGTTTCCATTACCATATCAGCACCTTCTTTACCCAAAAGAGCCAATAGGTATAGGGAGAGTTCATACACGCTCAAAAATTCTTGTAATTGATAACGAGATTTCTATTGTTGTTTTTTTATAAGAACATGTTCTTAAATTACCTACCTTAATTCACTCAGTTCGACCTGGAAGACTTTACCATCCACAGGTAGAGTTCTGTTCTTGAAGGTAAGGAGCGGCAGCTCACCCATTTGCTGGATTGCGCTGTCGGTTCCAGAAAACCGTTGCGTTAGATTTGACCTGAACAACATTTGGAATGATTGGTACAGTATATAATAAACGCTATGTATAATAAAATCTCTAAGGACATTATTGATTTGCCCTTGACCAAATGTAGTCCTTATGTGTGTCCTCGGTCAAAAATGTCTTATTAAAGAACGACGAGTTAATTGAAGATAAAACTGCTTTTACATAGCTCCACGCTTCAGGCATATTTCATTAATTTTATACTTGTAAGCTTATCGAAGATGTACCATCAGCTGTAAGATCATCTTTTTATTAAATCATTAAAGTTTACTATTATCACTTTATCACTCACTTTTTTATAGTAACTGCAATGTAATTATAAGATATAAACTTTTATTTTTTAATTATGTGTTATTAACAGTTATCCTATTATATAATTCGCATGTTAGCGATTGTTCAATTCATTAAATTAATAAAGACCGCGCGCCTCGCATGAGAAGCGCGGCAAATTCAAAACTAAGGAAAGTATGTATATATAATACGTATATATAATATATGTATATATAATTATGTATATATAATACATAGTAAAATTAGACGTGTAGCTGGGGAGTTTCTTGTCGCTTCTTCTTCTTGTAACAGCCAAACACGTGAAGCGGTGGTAATTTTAGTTCATATTATAAATAATACTCATTTATACATATTTGACTTTCAAAAAATTCTAGCTAGGAACTAATGAATAAAAAATTTGAATTTGAGTTTGTGTTTTGAGTTTAAGTATGATAATTATATATACGAAAAAGAAAGAAATACCTATATACAGGAATTTTTCAAGCTTTAGTTGATCTTATTAGACTAAGAAGTCATCAAGTACCTATCGATTTGTGGTTAGTTCTTTCATTTGTCAGCGACGAACCAGGCCAGCGTCAATTGATCTCGTGAGGTTGAGTTTAATTTGATTTTAATAATGTGGTTTCATTGTGGACCTTATTGTTAAGGAGGTGCTGCTCGTGGAGAATTAATAACCTTATAACACAAGTTTAGTTTTTATGTTTGTGTTAAAATATGTGCCTATTATACATATCATATACTATTATACATTTTACGAAAACTGCGTGGACGGAGGAGTATGAAATATGCCACAGTTAAAGTTTACATGGAGGAGAAGTGCAGAAAGTTATTTTTTGTCTAAAATACATTAGAAATATATTAAATTAACTACTCGAATGATATACAACATACCCACACATACTCGTACATAGCTTACTACTCTGTTGTGTTTCTTTTTATAAAAGTTTATGGCCTGGTAGGGACCATTGGTTAATTTTATAATAATATAAATAATAATAATATATAAATTATATTATTTTACAATTATTAATAATATATATTTATATATCCGGGTTGCCTGGAAGAGATCACTCTGTAGCGATAAGGCCGCCCATTGTAAGTCAAGTACATATTGATTGTGTAAATAAGTTTCATTGTGTTTATATAATTGGTTTACAATAAAGTGTTATCTATCTATCTATCTATCTATATTTAATAAATTAACATTAATTGTATATAGGCTTAAGTGATTATTGTTTTTGGTCTTATTCATTATCAAAATTGACAGTACAAGGAATGAAACTTTGGAATTATTTTTATTTGCAGTTATTTATAATTTGTGAAATACATTTTGCTCAACCATAAAGGAAATGATATATAAGTAATCTAAATTGATTGACACTTTAGATTTGTGACAATAGTGTTTAGAAAATGCGAATATCGATCACGTAATCACGCTATTGATTTACAATGCAAAACATTTTGAAGTTTTACAGTGATGCTGTTCAAGTCGATGTAGAAAAATGCCAAATTAACTGTATATCTATGATGAAACCTTGGATTATAGAGGTATATAGCCTTAGACAAAAATTTAATGAATGGTGGTCAAATTTCGACCCCTGGGCGACCACTAGTAATAAATAATATTTTAAAATCTTTTGCTGTCCATGCAGGGGCAGAATTTTAATACTGACTAATGCGACCGCCGCGCCTGTCGTAAAAGACCCCAAAAAACCCTAACTGGATGGTAGGGCTACATAACCAAGTATGACACAAACCCATAGTCTCCAAATACGCCGCCATAATAATGTTATTGTTAAGAGAAGAGAAAGACTATGATGTCTTTCTCTTGTCACAATTTCTCTGTGCAGGGGAGGAGTAAGCTTACTAACCCTTGCATCCAGGGTCGGCCTGTCGTAAAAGCGAAAAGCAACCCTAAGTAGGTGGTAAGTCTTCAAGTCCGGATGACAACCACTCCTGGGTCTAAATATACTGCAATAATAACCTTGCGTTGTGTACAGGATAAGTAACCCAGATATTAGTCCCGCTACGTGAACGGTCAATGGTACCCCTGGCGTCGCAAACACCCATAAGCGGCGGTAACTGCTTACTATTTAGGCGTCAAAATGTGTGCTGTTTACAGCAATTAAAAAATCCTTCTTCGACAACATCTGTCCACGTTTAGTTTATATTCATTTATTATTGAAAATCTTTTTAATTATAGTCTTACATAGTATCTTGTGTATCTATTTCTGGCACTTGTAATGTCTATACACGAGTTTCCAATTCGTTACGTTTCATATCGTTAACCATATATCGCGTCCAGTATTATCGGAATAGTAGAAACATTTTTGTTTATATATTTGCCTGTTTAAGAATTTACTTAGCTATAAAGCCTAGCCTTCTCATGCTTCGTAACCCTATTGATAAGGCTTTTCAGGGTCCAAATTCCAACAAGAATGGAATGGACAAAGGGACCAGATCCACCGGAACATAATAGTCTGATATGGTACACTGGTGGATCCAAAATGGAATCAGGTACAGGGGCGGGAGTATACGCGAAAGACTACAAATGTAATAAAAGCTTGGGAAAAATGGCAAGTGTATTCCAGGCTGAAACATATGCCATAATAACCTGTGCTCAGGAGAACATAGATAGAGGCACCAAAGGCAAATCTATATATATTCTCAGTGACAGTCAAGCTGTAAAAAAGGCCATCGCCTCCTTCAAAGTTGACTCCGGACTTGTCCTGGATGCCATTCAAACTCTAAATAGGCTTGGAAGGCATAACAGGGTAAGACTAATGTGGGTCCCGGGATACGAGGGAATTCATGGCAATGAAATGGCAGATGAACTGGCAAGAGAGGGCTCATCTAATGATTTTATGGGTCCAGAACCATGTGTAGGCATTCCGACTAGTCTCGTGAAAGCCACATTCAGGGATTTTGCAGATCGCAGTCAACAACAACACTGGCTGACTAGAATCGGCCTGGAACACTCCAAAAAAGTTTTGGGATCCACGTACAAAGCACAAGGATCCATCTGGAACATGAGCAGGGGGCAAATACGCTACTTGCTTGGGGCCTTTACTGGGCGCTTTGGAACCAACAACATGCTCATGAAGATGGGTCTAACCGCGACACCTATGTGCAGGTTGTGTGGGGAACATACAGAACGCATGGAACACCTACTGTGTACATGCGATGCACTGGCCAGGAGGCGAATGAATCTTTTGGGGGTAGGATATCCGACACCGGAAGACTACAGGCTCCTATCTCCATATCTCATTGTTAGGCTCATGAAGCAAATCTTCAATGAGATTGGAGAGGAGTGATTGCTATCTAGGGGAACACAAAAGATCCCATTGGGTCGAAGTGTCCGAGATAACTCTCGGCCCCAAAATAAGATAAGATAAGATAACCCTATTGATCCAATTTTGTTTATCTTCGCTTATTTTATATCAAACTAGCCGATCACGCCTGCTCCACTGGGCGATTACCAGGCAAAATAAAATCGACTTTTTTTTCAATAAAAAGTATCTTATGTTACTTCTGATACCTCCAAGTATATGTGTACAAAGTTTCATGATGATCGGTTCAGTAGTTTTCGCGTGAAAGCGTAACGAACAAACTTACTTTCACATTTATAATATTACTAGATGTACCCTGCGCGCGTCGCTACGCTACTTACTACAATAAATTTGAAAGAAAGACATTACACAATTAATAAAATGTATTTCGAGTCATTTGATTATGTTCATGTCGAAAAAATTGTGACATTGCAGCGTTTCGTTTCAATTTGTATATTTATTGAAGTGCTGTGGGATACACAATATTTCTTGTTTTTCCATCTGGTGCGTAAACGAATAAATCAGAAGGTTTTCCGACACGTAAGCAGGCCACATAGAGCTGCCCATGTGAGAAGCATGGATTCTCCAAATTTAATCTACACATTTGCAACGATTGTCCTTGTGCTTTGTTGATAGTCATTGCGAAAGCGAGTCGCACCGGGAACTGCAAACGTTTGAATTCGAATGGCATATCTTTCGGGATCATTGGGATACGTGGTAATAGTACGTCTTCACCTTTGAATTTTCCAGTCAAAATTGTTGCCTCGATAACATAGTTCATCATTTTCTTGACTGAGGTTCCGTTGCAAAGTCGTGGTGGATTTATGTTTCGAAGAAGAATGATGGCTACGCCAATTTTCAATGTAAGAACGTGCGGTGGCATGCCTGACAAATCAAGCGAATTCAAGAATTCAGTTGGATAGTTGACAACTTCGTCTTGATTCACCACAGTATCGATGGACTTATATGTTGTCGTTTCGCCGGGTATTCCATTCTGAATAGTGAAGTTGATGATATTGACATCGATGTTTTTGGCCGCTAATATATTGCTATATAGCGCTAATATATAGCGTGCTATAGCACGCGTACTGAGCCACTGATGATTTTTGTAGTTCTGTGCAATGTTTGGGAAAACTTTTAACTAACTAAATTAATTTAACTCACAATGAAATGCACAAAATTATACGAAAAACGCTCCCAAATATAAAAATACGCACAATATTGTCGGCGGGGCGATACAATAAAAAATTCTTAAATTTTAATTTTTAAATATTTTATTATCGAACCAAGCTGGCTATAATAAATATGTTCATAATATAAGGGAAAGAGTTTTTATGCAAAGATGCAAAACTTTTTCGATACATCCACAATATTAAAATATGGATTTTAATTTCACAATTTACATAAATTCTTAAGTTCAACTGTCACGGCAATAATTGAAATTCATTGGAATGATAGTGGCGTCATCTGTCAAAGATTGGTCGTGCCAGAAACCTTTGTGGGCTCATGCGCAACATTTTGCTGAAGACCATGACATGATCAAATGCATAGTTTACGATTCTATAAAGGACATACAGACAAACATTCATTTTTATATATATTATATATAGAAGAGAAGATAGATTAAAGTATGACTGTATTTATATTTGTTTTTGTGTAATGTGACGTCGTTGTCTAGGCCCTAACGGAAGCCCAGCGCTAGCTGCTACCCTTAGCGATGCTGAGTTCGAGTCCTTTTTAAGGTACTTATTAATATTTATAGATTTTATGTAACAATTCAAAATTTTAAGTTTGAATTTTTCGGATTTAGGACGTGTGCACAGGTTCAAGTTTGTCTAGTCCGCTTGTATCTTGTAAAATACGAAACGCGGAAAACAAGATGCAGATTTTGAACTAACATCAACACGTGGAGTTCGCTTTTCAACTCAACATTCATCTGACCCACGTCACTGCCTCGTTATAAATTCGATAACAATATTCGCAACATCACAACAACCCTCTTTTGTTTGTTTTATTGATTTTAAAGGCAACAACAAACATTAATTTACATAAATGTATACAATATACATTACTCCGTGCAGGTGCGTCTGGATGGCAACCACCTTCGGTCGTTAAGTATGCCGCCATAATAACCTTGTCTTGTGTTCCGATACTAGTGACCCAGGTTTCTGTAACCCCTATGGGACAGCAACGTGTTCGCGGTAAACATCCATCCCTAGCGTTGCAAACATCCATAGGCGACGGTAACTGCTTATTATTAAGTGGACCGCCAGCCTGTCTGTAGTACCTAAGCAATAAAAAAACAATATGCAGAACATCTAATATATAAAATTCTCGTGTCACAGTTTTCGTTGCCATACTCCTCCGAAACGGCTTGACCGATTTTGATGAAATTTTTTGTCCTTATCCGGTATCTATGAGAATCGGCCAACATCTATTTTTTATACCCCTAAATGATAAGGGTGACCCACCCCCAAATTTTTATTTTTTATTTTTTGACATTTTATTATTTATATGGCAGAACAACGTTTGCCTGGTCAGCTAGTAGTCTTATATAGATAACTTAAGATACAAAAATATCACATATTGAAAATGCAAATATTTTTTTATTTCGTAACGATAGTTTTATTTAAATAGCAAATCCGTTCTCTATATTATAGTAGTGCAAGCCCGAATGGCATAAAATTATTTAATTATTATTGAATTTTTTTACATTGTCTTTTACAGATCAATAAAACATTGTTATTAATTTCTGAATAATAAGGTATATACTAGATATACATGGCCGGGGGCGTCCTGTTGTAAAAGGGGACTAAAACACCCTAGCTAGGTAGGGTTCCAAGTCCATCTCGATGGCAAAGACTCTAAATATAATGCCTTGTGTTGTATTCTGGCATAAATAACCCAGGTTTGTGTTTAACAGTGGCGTGTAAATTGTGCTCCCTGGCACCGCAAACGTTCACAGGCGATAATAGCGTGCATTATGTGGCCGTCAGCAAGTCTGCTGTTTCACAATAATAAAAAAAACTACTCTAATGACCTATTGTATATTATACCCATATTAGAGTTGTATAGATATGGGAAGTTTATATTTTATGTATATAGATACCTTACCTTCTCTTTTGTTTAGAATTTTATTTTTATTTTTTTATTGCTGTAGGACAGCAGACAGGCTGACGGCCCGCTTAGAATTTAGCAGTTACCATCGTCTATGGATGTTTGCAACACCAGTGGCATCGCGAACACGCTGCTGTCCCATAAAGGTACAGGAACTTAGGTCACTAATGCCGGAACACAACACAAGGTTATTATGGCGGCATACTTAAGACCAAAGGTGGTCGCCATCCAGACTACCACGTAGCTAGGGTGGTTTAGTCGCCTTTTACGACAGGCCGACCCCAGCCGCAGAGGTTAGTATTCTTTCTCCGCCCCTGCACGGATAAATTTTTGCGATTTAAAAATGTACGTTAAAATTGAGAATAAAAGGATCACTTTTAATTGTTTAGTTCATTATCTTCTTTAATAATTACTTTATACATTAATTTATGACTTCAACATGCCCAGTGTTCTATGGTCTTTTATTGCTGAAGAACAGCAGTCAGGCTGACGGCTCACTTAATAATAAGCAGTTACCGTCGCCTATGGATGTTTGCGACGCTAGGCGCACCGCTAACACACTGTTGTCCCCTAGGAGTACAGTAACCTGGGTTACTACTACCGGAACACAAAACAAGGTTATTATGGCGGCATACTTTAGACCAAGGGTTGTTGCCATCCCGATGGGCTTGGGGCTCTACCACGTAGAATATTGATTACGCATGACATGTAATTAATTACTTATTTAAATCTAAGTAATCAACATCAAATTCATTATTCTAGCGATGGTCTACCGTAGAGCAATGTCCAAAACTCGATCATGCAGCCCCCACAACGGTGACCACCAGGGTTTTAGTATGCCACTGTGACCTTGGCTATCCTTTGCTAACCAGCCAATTGGTCGCACTAGCATGGTGGAGAATCCCAAGTACCCGTGCCGGGAGTCCGGGAACAACGTTAAGGTGCAGTTCTCCCCAGAGAATGAAAAGGTTTTAATCAGTAATTAAACACACCCTAATGACCGACGCAACACGATCATTAGGCGCTTACATTGCAACATGAAAATTATTAATAACATTAATGCATTTCACGCAATAACTTTTTGTATACTTACTGGAAAACAATGTAGGTATTCTCATAAATACACTTTCAGCTATAAGAGTTTTTTCATTCATAAAATAGAGGGTGAATATTTTATTTATATGTTTACTTACGGTGTATAAATTATGGTTCTGTATCCGGTATAAAAGAGATGTTTTATCTATATACTAGTCGTTCCCGCCCATTTTGCTGGTCGAATAACAGAAAAAAGTAAATATAAAAGTGCGAATAAATTTATTTTGTTATTAATACACTGACAAAAAGTAAGCTTTTGAGTGAAAATACTCGGTGAAAGGAATATTCCTACCAAATTTCAAGTCTCTCGCCTTATGGTTCCGGAGATAGGTGGAAATCTCTTATATTTATATATAGATAGATTAATACGTGAAGTGAAAACTTTGTACCCCTTTTTACGAATATTGCGCGGACGGGGGAGTATGAAATTTGGCACAGTTAAAGTTTATATGGAGGAGAAGTGCAGAAAGCTAGTTTGTTTTTGCCGAAAATCCATTTTAAATTAATCAAAATATACATTACGCACACTACTGCCCGAATTATACACAGCATACACACATGCATACCTTACTTACGCTTTTGTTTTTTTTTTTAAGAGTTTATGGTTTGGTTACCATTGCGGTTAATGTTTTAATTCATAATATACATTAGTAAATAGTTAAAGAATTAATAAATAAATACTATTAATATATAAATAATAATATTATACAATTATATGTAATATATATTTAATTATAACATTACATTAATAAATGAACATTAATTGTCATATGTTTATGTGATTATATTATCTTTGGTCTTACTGAATTTCGTATGCCTAGTACAAATCCACCCCCTAAAGTCACAAATACTTATAATTTCTTTGAAGCTTACATTAAAACTATTTGGCTTGGAATCTAGAATTTCTTTAACGAATAACAAACATGTTTGTTTATAAAATCTTTACCAAACTTAGAAGTCGACTACAAAGATCTACAAAATCTTGCCTTGTTAATATAAATCGATGAAATATATTTATTTTCCATGTAAAAGAAGTGATGGGTTTTTAACTATCACTTCCGGTATCAAACGTGAATCAAAATCAGTTGTCCCAAGTTCGATACACCATTAAGTACCTGATAGTAAAACGAAATAACCAGGGTGTACTATCCAAATAGATTCCATATATTTGGACACGCTTGGAAAATATATCCTGTATTTATTGCCTGTTTTTTTGGAAGGGACGGGAATCAGCTACTATCCTACACGTCAAACGTCTGATCATATCGATTAAAATGTCATAGCAAGCAACGCTAACTGTGAGTAGACTGGATTGATCGTTGTTACTGTAAAATGCCTATAAGAATGATCTTATTAGATCTGATCGGATTTATGTAGATGTTGGTACTTGGTTGTCGTACACTTTGGTTTGCTTTGTGTGTATCGTGTCGTGGCACAATCGGTTAGATAGGGACTAATGGGATCAAAACCATTGCGTGAATTATCGTAGTACATATTATATAATAAATATCAGTTGTTGAAAACTATAATATAAATCTTTTATATGGCTGTGAAGCGTGGCCGGTGCTAGAACGACACAAGCAGGAATTGCGTGTCACGGAGATGAATATGCTGCGATAGATGAGTAGAGTGACGTGGAAGGTCCGCGTTAGGAAGTACGTACGTGACATTGCGGACAAACTGCAAGAGTATCGCCTTCGCTGGTATGGCCACGTTTTACGGCAACCGGCTAAGTACGTGAGGATCAAATATCTGGCCATGTCGCGTGTCAATACACTGTATGCGAGTCAATGGATTGACTACCAGGGATGCTGAAGATCATGCGAGAAGAAAAAATTGGAAAGCGGACTCCGGGCACCGAAGCGAAAGTCTAGGTTGCAACCGTGATTTGACGCTGAGATGATGATTGATAATTGAAAACTATAATACGTGAAATATGGAGTCGATATTACAACCACCGCAACCGTTTTTGTTCGCGAATGACTTGGCAAATGTTACTACCGGTAATTTAAGTAAAGAATGGGAGAAATGGAACAAATCATTCAAAATATACTATGGAGCATGAGAACTAGTGAAAAAATAAAATAAAATGCAAATATATTATTGCATATAATCGATTAACAGTGTGGCTATAATAACAAACAAGTGGGAACTGAGCGTCACAGAGATGAATATACATACTGCGGTTGATGTGCAGCGTGACGCATCAGGAATTCAAATTTTTTCCCTAAAAATACAAGAGCTTTTGCGTGTGGAGTTCTACACTTATTACACGTAACTACATGTGTTTGCGATACCCTTTTTATTTTTACTTTAACGAAGTAATAACAACTTATTTTTAATTGTGATGGATTGTAGTAAAATTTTACCTCAGAGTGCTTCCATTTGTGAAGATAAAGAACGCCACTTCCTGCCTTTCCTGCTGCAGTCGTGTCACCAGTTTTCCTAGTTCCGTTGCCCGGCTCACCTGTATAAACGACATTGAGTTAATAAAGCTGCACGCTCCAGGCATCTTTCATTAGTTTTATACTTGTAAGCTTATCGAAGATGTATCATCAGCTGTAAGACCATCTTGATTTGTTTGTCTAAGAATTTATTTATTTTCTTTTCTATGTATTCTGAGCTTAAGCGTGTACAATGTTATAAAATTTAAAAAGAAAATAATAAGAAGTGAATGAAAGAAATGAGAATGAAATAAAAAATGGTCGCCATCCAGACGCCAAGGGGCCCTACCACGTAGCTAGAGTGGGTTGTTTTGTTGTTTTTTTATCAAATCGATAAATTCTGTTTGTAAAAAAAACTTTCGCATGGATGTCCGGATTTCGCTTGATATAAACACATCAAAAATGTCTAAGCAACATGCATGATATTACAAATTTACCATTTATACTAATTAATTTCTAAGTCTTTACTCACTCGAAGTGAGTAGGTATTGTAAACTTTTTTGTTATTGATGACATACTGGCTGGTTGTAAAAAAAATCGATTACGTTTTGTTTTTTTCATAAAATTAAATGAAAGGGAATTTGTTTGAATTTAAGTGCGTTTTTATTGCTACGTTTAGTCTTGATTTTATAATTTTACCAACCATTTAAATAAAGTTAGCGACAAAATTGAATTGTTAGATATTCTTTACGTCATGGAGCGACGTCATTTGACGGCAAATGAAATGCAAAGAGCTGTAGGGATGTTGCAAGCGGGAAGTAATCAATCTCAGGTATCTCGGCATTTTGGCATTCATAGAAGTGTTATTTGTCGTCTTTGGCAGCACTACAAGGGAACAGCATTCAGGCCGTAAAAGGAGCACAACCACTCGGCAAGACTGGTACATACAATTAACTGCAAGACGCCAGCTGATGCTATCCGCTCGAGAGATAAGTTTGAGGCTACAAAATTCAAGTGGTGTTGATGTAAGTCCCCAAACTGTGCGAAATCGACTACATGAGTACGGCCTACGAGCTCGACGCCCAATTAGGTGCCCACCGATACGTCACGGGAATCGCGCTCGTCGAAATGAATGGTGTAGAGAACGCAGAACATGGATCCAGGAACAATGGGATAAAATTATGTTTTCGATGAGTCGCGATTCGGGTTTAGGCATGATACAAGAAGGGTGCGAGTGTACCGTCGGCCCGGAAATACTGAAAGGCTCAAGTGTATTCAGGAAGTTCATCCATACAGCGGCTCAACAGTTATGGTATGGGCGGATATTATGAAGAACAAGCGAACTGAGCTCGTTTTTGTAAATGGAAACATGAACGCTGAAAATTACATTGAGGATATTCTCAGACCTTATGTCCATCCATTTGCACAAACCTTTGGCTCCGATTTTACGTTAATGCAACAATGCGCGTTCACATACAGCTCGGCGAACCAGTCAATACTTGGCAACGGTGAACACCCGGGTATTGCCCTGGCCTGCACAATCGCCAGACCTCAACTCCATCGAGCACGCATGGGATATGCTCCAGAGACGTGTTTTGAAGGACTTGGACGGAGTGACAACAACCCAACAGCTGAAGGATTTGCTACAATTCACATCGGGAGCGAATACCGCAAGATGACATAAACAGTCTCATTAATTCAATGAATAATCGTTGCCGACAAGTTCTGAATAGCAGAGGAGGCCATACTTTGTATTAAATTATCCTATTCTTTGACAATAAATTAATTTTCTTTAGAAATTTCATTTTGTAATAAAAATATGTTTAGTTGCTTATGTACCTTAGTTTCTACAGTATATTCTAATATTGTTAATTTCTGTTATTGAAAGAACTTATAAAGACAACAGCTGTTATTTTTACATCATAGGACCCTAAAAATATTATTTTAAAAATAAAATACAACGTTATAATGTGAAAAAACATCCTAAAATTTTAATTAGTACATGTTGCTCAGACTTTTTTGATGTGTGTATTTATTTTTTCACGGTTTACGAAACACCTTACAGGGTATATTGATCCTTAATCATTTAGTAATTTTTAACATTGATGTGATCTTAGTTACATCTCGGCTTGCTCTTTGGAACTCAGGGTCAGATCAGGCTCAGGCAATATTTCAGCGCGAGTTTCCGTCAATCCCCTTGATGACACTACATTATATCAGGAAGTAAATACCGGAATATATGTTTACTTTTTTTAGGGAACCACCGGTGGCAGACGTTTTCAACCCCGGAAGGAAAAACCGAAAGACTTACTTCTTTTGCTGTCTATATTAATTAATACATAGTTTATTAAATGTAAAAGTAATGAGAGTGAAATTCTGTTGCTTTGATATTATGTATTATTAGCACGTAAATTTTATTGGCAATACATTCTGCTCATTATAATTAAGAATACACGATGGATTAATCATGTTTATGGCAATAAATATATTAATGTTTGGCTTGGGAAAGATCGGGATGTAACGGCCAATTTTTCAATTAAGAATTCTTCGCGTTGCAACATAAAAATACAGTTACACGCAGGAAGGCGGAATTCTGAGCGCAAATTGCTACGAATAAATCGTGCTGCGAGTCACAAAATTAGTAACAGCCTATAACGTCCTTTACTGGGCTTGGGCTCCCCCTAGAAGGAACGCAGAGAATCGGAAAGCTTGTCTAAGATAGATTAGTGGATGTATCAGTGATCTTGGAATCAAATTTGTTCACGATGTTTTTCCTCACCATCGTTAAGAGGCAATTCACATTTTGTGTGATTTAAGTAAGAAAAACTTGCTGGTGGACTTCTTAAGAACCTGTGACCTCGAAATTGGACTCGATGATACCACTTGCTACTACAAACCCACCCTCTGAATCACATTATACGCAATCAATTAATGTTAAATGACTAAGATAATCTTGGCGTAAAAAAATCCTAAGGTTCTTTCTCATTTGCGCGATCTTCGACATCAGTGGATCGATGAGTATTTTTTTTATTGCTGTAGGACAGCGGACAGGCTGAGAGCCCACTTAGAATTTAGCAGTTACCGTCGCCTATGGCTGTTTGCAACGCCAGTGGCATCGCGAATACGCTGCTGTCCTATAAGGGTATACTGGAACTTGGGTCACCAATGCCGGAACACAACACAAGGTTATTATGGCGGCATACTTAAGACCAAAGGTGTTCGCCATCCAGACGGGCTTGAGGCTCTACCACGTAGCTAGGGTGGGTTGTTTTGTCGCCTTTTACGACATGCCGACCCCGGCCGCAGAGGTTAGTATTCTTTCTCCGCCCCTGCACGGATAAAGCATATATTTATGTCTCCTTTCTTCCCAAAGCCTAGCATATATAATAGATAGATCAATAACATTTCCAAAAAGTTTTTTTAAAGTGATTTGATTTCGTTAGCAAGTTAGTGCTTTGTCAAACTCTGTTTTTTTTTTTAGAATAACATCATTTTTTCTCAGTAACAGTTGAAAATTCTCCTATTTTGGGTTACCAATACGAATTAAAATTAAATGTAAAAAAGTTTAAACGAACGAGAGAATAATCTCTTAAAACTATTTTTTAAGAAACCATATAAATACTCCATAAGCGAGAAATTCCTAATAAGCAACAAAAATGTTCACAGATTAATTTTAAAATATAAGGTTTCATTGAAAATGCCATCCTATAAAATATTAGGGAGCAAAATTTCCCGCTATTTTCGTGAACCATAGAAGCAATTTATTTTACGTCAGATGTACCATCACTGTCAGTGTGGCCAGCCGAGCAGACATTTGACTCATGAAAATGTATAAATTTCGGTCAAGCTCACGTTGTAATTGTGTGATATTTTAATGAACGGAATATTTTTGTCACTGTGTGTGTAAGTTCGTTTGCCCTCAACGAAACATTTGGGCACGGGAATTCTGGCGAATATATATTTAAGTGTTATACGCATAATCGATACTATATACGTATATATACGCTTAATAATTCCAGAAATGAAATCCAAAAATAAGATTTGGACTATATCACATCAACAGTATGAACAGCGAAAGGCAACGATTTGGTTTTTCATTTTAAAGTTCATGGGGCTAGGCGGCAGCCGCCTCTACAAAAACCAATCCCATTAACTTTGTGACTTTTTGCTCCGCAACGAAGTACACGGACGTAAGCCCGAGTAGCCTAACAGAAGCTTAGTACTGCGAAAATACTCAGGCCACAGAAGTCCAAGAAGTTAGGGAAGGGATACAAAGATTTAAAATGCTAACAGTTAAAACATACAAAATAACAATCCCAAACAATATTCTAAAAAGATACTTTATAGGAAACAATTATACATCCACTGAGATGGTTCTTTTACAATTGTCTGGATGATAGCCACAATGAGTCCCATTTTATAAAATCTCTTCATACAATGTCCACGTTATTTGCTACAAAATCCCATCACAATAAACCGACACATTTTCACAAACTAGATCTTACGGCGGAATATCAAGGTTTAATATTCTCTGACAAGAATCTTTATATGAGCAGTCTTTTTTAATATGTGTACATTTAATCATTTATGCCAACCCCTATCAAGTAGCTTTTGAAGAGTTTCTTTGATGCTAATTTTTCATCATGTATACTTTCATCTAAAAATAAAATTCCGTAAAATCTTTTCGTCTCAAATACCGCAGTGTCTCAAGACGAAGGTTTTTAACTAATGTGTGTTGCCAGTGATGACATACGGAACGCAGACGTGGTCGCTAACTATGGGCCTTATGAGAAAGCGCATGGTCGCTCAGAGGGCAATGAAGAGGGCTATGCTCGGAGTTTCCCTGCGAGATCGAATCAGAAATGATTCGCAGGAGAACCAAAGTCACCGACATAGCCCGGATGATTGCAAAACTGAAGTGGCAGTGGGCTGAGCACATAGCTCGAAGGACTGATGGCCGTTGGGGCAGAAAAGTCCTCGAATGGCGACCGCGTACCGGAAGATGCAATGTTGGTAGGCCCCCCACAAGATGGACCGATGATCTGGTCAAGATCGCCGGAATAGGTTGGATGAGGGCAGCGCAGGACCGATCATCGTGGAGATCTTTGGGGGAGGCCTTTGTCCAGCAGTGGGCGTCTTCCGGCTGAAATGATGATGATGATACTTTCATCTACACAGATAGCTTAATTACATTTCAGCTGTTTGTAATGATAAAAATTTGTTCTCAGAGTTTTAAGCCCAGAAAACAAAAACCGAATTTTGTACCATGTGGGTACACATACAAAAAAATCACCATACGTTAATCTACGTAGTAATTCATCATCATCATAAGCTTGGCCATATCCCAATTATTTGGGGTCGGCACTGTATGTCTTTTTCTTCCATTTATTAGCCTGGAATACTTGATCTTTTACTTCACTAATCCTCAGTGCATCACTCATTCATTATATCGCAGTTTAAGTCTTAAAAGAGCAGGCTTTGTGTCCGTCTACTTTTAGGTTCATAATTGTCTCTTGTGTAAAAATGTTCTACATCCTTTCTCATTTTATGTCCGCCTCCTTCTTCACTGTTATCCATTTTTGCCACCCCACACACCCATCTCAACATTCTCAGTCTAGCGCTTAGCACTGTATAATATGACTGGCCATGTGACAAATTCAAGTATGAATCACTAAATAACAAGAGATTTTTATCCGTGTAGGGGCGGAGAAAGATACTAACCTCTGCGACCGGGGTCGGCCTGTCGTAAAAGGCGACAAAACAACCCATCCTAGCTACGTAGTACCACCTTTGGTATTAAGTAGGCCGCCATAATGACCTTGTGTTGTCTTCCAGCATTAGTGACCCAAGTTCCTGTACCCTTATGGGACAGCAGCGTATTCACGATGCCACTGGCGTTGCAAACACCCATAGGCGACGGTAACTGCTAAATTCTAAGCGCGCCGTCAGCCTGTCCGCTGTCCTACAGCATTAAAAAAGCAGAATAAATGCCTTAACACAATGAAACCCGGTTTATAAATCTGATAGATAAAATATAATCGAGCTTATGTTCGACTAGCGTGTTTATAATTGTTCTGTAAAATTTTTAAAAGCTTACTTGTTCTTCCACATCAGCGACATCTCGTCCGTTTGTAACGCTATTCTCCAGTGACAAGGTGGTCTGCACGATCAAGGCAAGGATTGGAATGAATGGCAAAAGGAGTAGCCGCCATAACTGGCAGCGGCTGCTACTACACCATGTACTCAACCTGCTCCCGCATTCTTGAGGTTTGTCGTCAGGTTTTGGGGTTGCTGTTGAAAAAATATATACTATACTATACTGTAAATAGAATTTAAATTACGAAATAAATTCATTTAAGATGTATGGATTGCATAAAAGATAATATGGTGAAAAAGGGTGTGGATATTGAGATGGCGGCTGACAGAGGAGAGTAGAAGTAGAGAATATATCGTACCAATCCCATATAATGAGGGACAAGGGCAAAAAGAATGTATAGAATTCAGATTTGACAAGGAAATATCACAGAATTGCAGCAACGCATAAAGGCACCCAGCTTTTCCTAGTGACAACATTTAAGATTTGACTAACTTTAGGTTCAAGATAATTTGCATAAGAAAACAGATGTAATAGAATCTTACTGAATTTATTTTAAAAAGGGGTGACTGCCACTCGAATGGGAAATCTTGGACCAAAACATCGTCTTTTCTTTAGAAGAATTAAGTTTATTGGGGCCTGGATAACGTATAAAGGTTATCCGATTATTGTCCACTGCTGGACCTAGGCGTGACCAAGTTTGCACCACAAATATCGCTTCTCCCAGCCAGCTAACAGTATTTCGTAAATCATCGGTCTATTGGACTTCACTTCAAGACTCGTTTGCTCCATCGCCCATTGGTCCTGCTTCAGACGTGACGGGCCCACTTAAGCTTGCATATTTTGCGAGCTATGTCGGTCACTTTGGTTCTCATATGGATTTTCTTGTTTCGGATTTTGTTCATAAGAGAAACACCCGACAGAGGCCAATGAATTGAAATTTGTGAACCCCACCGCCGTCAGTGACCCTCAGCTCCGTAAGTCAATATTAGTAGGACGCATTGCTCTTTCATCTTCTAGCAAGGGGATGATTGGCGAGGGACGGAAGGGGTCCCTTTAAATGTTAAACTGTAGTCAATGTAAAATATGTTCATAGATATATATGTGTACTTTCGTCCTGAATATAACAGATATAAATTTGCTTTATGTACTAAGACAGACATTTTGCAAAATGGCTATGTTACCGATTAAAGTCGAATGTGTGCCATTAGCAGGTTGACGACCCATGTTATTACGCAAACAAGCTCTCTTTCATATTGTCTAATTCAAGGTTACTTTATGTAGTAGGAGGAGTTTGAACAAAAACGATTTACCAATGAATTGTTTATAAAAATAAACAATTAAAAAAATAGTTTAACGGAAAAATAGTTAAAAAAAGGAAAAATAGTTTTACGCACATTATAAATATATTTTTTATCCATGCAGGGGCGGAAAAAGAATACTGACCTCTGCGGCCGGGGTCAGCCTGTCGTAAAAGGCTACAAAACAAACACCAGGGGCATCGTGATCATGCTGTTGTCCCATAAGAGTACAGGAATTTGGGTCAATAATGCCGGAACACAACACAAGGTTATTATGGTGACATACTTAAGACCAAAGGTGGTCGCCATCCAGACGGGCTTGGCCCTACCACGTAGTTAGGGTGGGTTATTTTGTTGCCTCTTACGACAGGCCAAACCTAGCCGCAGAGGTCAGTATTCTTTTTCCGCCCCTGCACGGATAAAGGGCCTCCTCCAAAGGACTTTATAAAACTTATAATCCACATCGTTAGGAATCCGTATGAATATCTTAAAACTAGGTTGTATTCAATGACGTTGCTGAAAATGAGACCGATGGGTCTCATATCATCTTTTACGACAGAGGCTTCGGAGGTTCAGAATAAAATAACGAAAACTCTAGAGAAATTTGAGTAGGATTATCATGACACAATAAAAAAAATATAATTCTGGAGTAGCAGACAGGCTGACGGCCCAGTTAATAGCATATGTTTGCGATGCCAGACTTACCGCTTAGATATTGCCGTCGAATATTAATAAAAGAATACCATTAATAAAAGAATAAGAATAATAATAAAAGAAAAAATAAGAAAATCAAAATTATAATTAATAAGAAAAGGAAAAAGAAAACAACAGTAATAAAAAGAAGACATCAACAAAGAAAATATCAATATAAAGAAACACCAACAACAAAGAAAACAAGCAGAAGAAGAAAAGACAGATAATATTTTAAGTTAATTGTACAAAATTGTTATAATCTAAGAGAAAACAATTAAAGATAAATATAAATTAAAGATAAAAGATAAAAGCAATGTAATAGTAAATAAGACCAAATTGTAAACGATTAAGAAAAGATGGTAAAATGGTATTTAACTGTAAGAATAATTTGTAAAATTATAAAAGTAAGTAAAACAAAAGAAATATTCCCGGAAAAGAACTGCCGAGGGTAAATAAGAAAATGAGCGGAAAAAATAGCCGGATGATCAAATAAAGACCACGTAAATATCCTAGCCATGCTAGACAAAACCGAGTAGCCGTGTAATTTTTAAAAAAAATATACTGCCGTCTACATAGGAAAACGAGAACCTGGGTCTTATGCCAAAGGTGGTTGCTATCCAGATTTGGAGCCCAACCACCTAGGTCGGGTTATTTTGTCGCCTATTGTGACAGACCGACCTAGCCATAGTATATTTCGACCCTGTACAGAGAAAGTTACTCGTGTCTATAAATGCATCTATACATAAATAAATGTGCATTTCGATAAGTAACTGAACTAGCATATTGCAATATTAGATGAGAAACAAAAAAAGCCGACAAAACAACCCACCCTAGCTACGTGGTAGGGCCTCAAGCCCGTCTGGATGACGACCACCTTTGGTCTTAAGTATGCCGCCATAATAACCTTGTGTTGTTTCGGCATTAGTGACCCAAGTTCCTGTACCCTTATGGGACAGCAGCGTGTTCGCGATGCCACTGGCGTTGCAAACACCCATAGGCAACGGCAACTACAAAATTCTAAGCGGGTCGTCAGCCTGTCTGCTTTCCCACAGCAATAAAAAAATATCAAAATTTGTTACAACTGTTTTTTCCTATAATAATAAATATCCATCATATCACACAGTGTATCCCAACTTATATCTATATATTTCTGCAAATAGGCAACCCAAAGAAAAAGTACATCCAAAGAAAGTTGCTGATAACTTTAGACACAGCTTCAACCACGCGATAATTGAAACTGCAAGTTAAATACTCAAAATGCAGTTCTCACTCAAATTACAAGTTGCTTTTTAAAACGCAACATTTCTCTGAAAATGGCAAAATACTATCCAAAAATTACTACACGCACCCGAAAAAACAAGTTCATAAATTTCACTATACGTTTTGCTCCATAAATAAATCAAAATGATTTCCACAAATTCGTTTATTTACTTACCCATATTCACAAACACGTTTACGTAATGATTTAAAGGAGGGATGAAACACCCACCCTCAACGAGGGTCGCGAGCTGACTGAGACATACGCTTGGAAATTTGTTTACTTTGCATTCCGTGTCAAAGCCTTACTAGTAAATATAAACTTATCAAACAAATCAAGCTTACAAAGCCATCATTTTAATTAGTATTATGCTGGCTCCATAATAATAACAGACTATAACGGTCTCTGATGGCTTCAAGCCGTCCTCTACAGGACATGGGGATCCGTGGTGGATACCACGCCTGCCCAAGGAGGATAGATCTAGTGATAGGTTCTTTACGGTTTTTATTAGGAACAGGCATACAGACCAGGGGTAGATGCCATCCTGACGGGCTCAGTTTCCTACCACGTAGCTAAGGTTGTTTCGTCGCCTTTTACGACCCCCGCCGCAAGAGTTGTATTCTTATTCCGGACCTGCACGGACTTTGCTATTACCGAGGATACGTAGCAAATATAAAACGTACATCAAAGGGTAACTGCATAAGCATTACACGGCATCATACACATAAAGAAGAAGACATTCAACACCTGCATTCTCCCATGCAACATATAGGTGCGAGACCGTGTCACTAACTGCTCAGCATATAAGCTTGCTAAATGTCGAAGAGCAATGGAAAGTATGCTTGGATTAAGATTACAAGGATTAAGGACAATATATGGAATACTGATATTAGATCAAAGACGAAGGTCACAGATATAACCAAACGAATTGACCAGAAGAAGTGGAGATGGACAGGCCAAATGCTACACGACAAAGTAGACCAATGGAGTAAACGAGTCACTCACTGGTACCCCAGAGACGGAAAAAGAGGTCCCCAAGCAAGACGTTCGGAAGACGATTTTAGGTTTACTCTAGGCCCTCAATAGACTAGGGTAACATTGGAGTTGGAGGAGGCCTATGCTAACAGCCACTCTGAAATAAGAGACACACTTTAAACAGCACAAATGTTGTAAATATGTATAAATTTTTAAATTGTTTCTTATACAGAAACGGCTTTATCATTATTAATAACTAATTATATAATAACTATAACTGTCATATTCTTTCCCTAAGAGGTGTTAAAGGCTTCATAAGCTTGTATGTACTTCAAAATGATACTAAATATTTTCAAAAAGAGTCTTTCTTCTATTAGAGCAAGGCGTAAATAAAGGCGCAACTAAAAAATTGGGCAAATTTAATTTTACCCACCAACCTCGCAAGGAAAACTGAACAGTGCCCGTTTTTTCTGAATGCGAACTATTTTTATTCTTTTACGACTCTAAATAATTTACTGGGTATTATTGCTAGCCGAGACTATGGTCTCGGCAAGCACCTAAAAAATGCATATTGACGTATGCGTTAATATGCATTTTTTTATTTCTGTAGGACAGCAGACCGACTGACGGCTCACTTAGAATTTAGCAGTTACTATTACTTATGAGTGTTTGTAACGCCATTGGCATCGCGAACACGCTGCTGTTTCATACCTCTAAGTCAGTATTCTTTCTCCGCCCCGGCACGGATAAAAACTGCATTTACGTGTTACCATATAACACAATAGGAATTCCGTTCACACCGCCATATATAGTTAGAGGCTTGTTAGGAGTGTTCTGTCTTAAAGCGTATCTCCTACTCTCTAGGCAGTGGGCACTAGAGAAACATGGGTGGTTTTATTGAATTTACCAAGTAGTCCTTGTCAACTATGGGGTACGTACGGGCGTCTCACTGCAAGCCCCAAAGCGGTGGGTGTTGAAACATGCGTTTTGATCTCAAAAATCATAAAAGTATTCATTGGTCGATTTTGGGTGGTTTTATTGAATTTACCAAGTAGTCCTTGTCAACTATGGGGTACGTACGGGCGTCTCACTGCAAGCCCCAAAGCGGTGGGTGTTGAAACATGCGTTTTGATCTCAAAAATCATAAAAGTATTCATTGGTCGATTTTTAAATTATTAGAACCTTTGATCTCTTTATCAATAAATGTCATTTTATGTACATATAATAAATGTACATAATTGAAAGAGGTAAATACAGTGAGCATTGCTCCCGAATGCGACGGAAATGTTCAGAGAAGTAGGGCAATGAGGTCACTCGGAGAGACTTCTAACTAGTAATGTCAATTGAGAACCGACAAACGATGTGATTTGTTACTTTTATGTTATACTGATATTATAGGAGTCGCATCGGTGTACGACTACGTAACTGTATAAAAAACTTTTTATGAATGAATAAAGTTTATTTTATGTTTTCGATATGGCAGATTATGGCTTCATCTGCCCTGTAGTGTCAATATATGAACAGGGCCACTATATATTATTGATGACCTCCTTGGCGTAGTGGTTAACGTACTTCGATACATTTGCGGAGATCACGGGTTCGATTTCCATCTCGCATCTGAATGTTTATATATAATATGTACTTATTTTCAAAACAAAAGTATCTATGTACTATATCAATTGTCTAGTACACCTAATACAAGCGCTATACTACTTTGGTACTAGATGGCACTGTTTGAATTATGCCAGTATAATTTATATTTATCTATATATCTATACATCTATGAGTAACTTAGGCTATTTTTATTTTAGATAAAAAAATTAGTTTTTGTTAAAAATGACAAGTTTCGGAAATTTTTATACCAATTTAAGTTGACCTCAGATTTATATCATCGATCATGTGACATAGAGTTCAGCTTAGGCTGGACTTAGTAGGTTGAATTTCCAATTTAAATTGATCTCAAATATCCAAAAAATAGAGCCTAAAGTCACTATTCCACGCGGACGGAGTCGCGTGCACAGCTAGTAATAAATAAAATGATAGAGGTCTGCAGTTGTGCGCGCATCACAACAAAACTATTCGACTGATTTCAATTGACTTTTCTAAGTTTAATTTCTTAGACACTAGACAAATTATTGCAATATCTTCATCTTCTACACAAATATATAAAATTGGACGGTCTGTTTGTAATATTAAAATATCCGCTTTTTACTAAGTGCATTCAGACGTATACACGGTACATATACCAAAACAATTTTTTTCAATTTTTGTCTGTCAGTCTGTCTGTTTGTTCGGGCTAATCTTTGAAATGGCTGCACCGATTTTGACGGGACTTTCACTGGCAGATAGCTGAAGTATCAAGGAGTAACTTAGGCTATTTTTATTATAGACAAAAAAAATAGTTTTTGTTAAAAATGACAAGTTTCGGAAATTTTACATTCCAATTTAAATTGACCTCAGATTTATATCATCAATCATATGAAATAGGGTTCAGCATAGGCTGGACATTGTAGATTGAATTTCCAATTTAATTAAGTTAACCTCAGATTTATGTCATCAATCATATGAAATAGGGTTTAGCTTAGGCTGGACTTTGTCGCCGAGAGGAGCTCCGTCAGGTCTTGGTGGCAGAATGGCGGCAAAGGCTTCTGCACCCTACCGCCGGCCTCGCTACCGTCGAGGCCGACGGTAGCGAGTGTGTTCGACCCTCGCAAGGGTCGTTGAAATCTCGCCTACTGATTTTTTACCTACCCTCACTTTCGACGGGATAAATGGTAAAAGCGAGGGTGGGACGAAAGTAGTATCGCGCAATATTGCGTGAGCCTCTGAACGCGCGGAACAGTCGACGTTCGACCTTCCTGAAGACCATTTTCTGTGCCGTGCGCAATTGGCTTCAGTTACTCCTTAATAACTCTCATTGGCCGTGCCATAACATTGTGTGTTCAGAGTCTAGTTTGTGACATTTAGCTGGTGCCGTGCAACAGTTCCTGCGCGAGCGGACCTGAATCGAACCGGGAAGGGGTGGAATCAAGATCAGTGCGAATTTCTTTGCTCACTGCAAGGTATCGCATATCTCTAACTACCGCTCTTTTGCTTCTCCCCTCCCATACGGTCCACTGCTCTCTAGCTATCCCTCTCACTCTCTTGTACGGTGCAATTTCGGTCCATGGCCGGCATCGTACAGGATGTCTATGTATTTTTTATTTACATATTAATTTACCTTTGCAGATGGCTTCTGGCTTCATTTTCTTGTGGCCAGGGCCACACGGTCAAATAAAAAAGAAGAGTAAGTCTATTAATATTTTATTTCAACATATCAAACAAAATCCTATGTTAACCATTATATCATAATATAATTCTAAATGTATTAAAACTAATGTTCATCACATATTCGTTAGTTGTATAAACAAATTATACTAAAATATTCTTTTATTGCTATAGGATAGCAGAGAGGCTGACGCCCCGCTTAGAATTTAGCAGTTACCGTCGCCTACCTGTTTGCAACGCCAGTTGCATCGCAAACACGCTCCCATAAGAGTACAGAAACTTGGGTCACTAATGCCGGAACACAACACAAGATTATTGTGGCGTCATACTTAAGACCAAAGGTGGTCGCCATCCAGACGGGCTTGGGGCCCACCACGTAGCTAGGGTGGATTGTTTTGTGGCCTCTTACGACAAGCCGACCCCGGCCGCAGAGGTTAGTATTCTTTCTCCGCCCCTGCACGGATAATTGCAAAATATATTTATCGAGTCAACTGTTCTTATGTTGTATTGCGTCATACACACGTTGACTTATTGGGGAACTATGAGCGTGTTTTTCGCACTAGTCACAAAGTTTATTACATAACATTATTATATAACGAGAAAAGATTTTTTGTTTCAGAATAATTTAAAAAGAAATAATAACTTAATTTTTCACAAGTCAAAAGATTTTCTTGCAACAACGACTATTACACAATATACTCGTATTTGACAATATTCAATCCACTCATGCAAAGCGAATGGGTTGCTAGCTATTTAGGAATTCTAAGTAATCCGTATGATAAATTATTTTCTAAAAATCGAAGAACCTATGTGTCGTTGTTTGCTGATTTTCATCCACTGTAGATCGAAGGCCTCCCAAATTTTCACACCACAATATATTTAGTTTTCATTCAGTTAATTTTTAACCACATTCATATATCGCATGCTTAATCATAAACTGACCTAACTCAAAAAACCTGTTTTTTGGGAAATCGAAAAAAACGTTTTGTCATTTACTACTTATCCCATATATTGACTTATAACTAAATATCGGTAACTAAGTGTGGGAAAGAGATATCGAAATAAATCTTAGTTTGGCCGATAGAGGGCGTCGATACAATGCTGCCTGTTATATTATCTCACTTTAGACCTAAATCGTAATCGGTCAGTTTATGATTAAGTATGCGATATATTCAATTCAGGTTTCAATCTATCAATTTACACCATCTACACTTTTATGTCACAACTCTTTAAACCGGGTCCAATACACGCGGCGTACGCCATGGCATGCGGTATGTAATTGTGTTCGTAATTCCCAGTAAAGAGGTGCGACCATGGACCAATCGCGAACACAGCCACGTCCTCTCCACCGTGGGTCTCTTTTGTCATTGGAACTAAAGACGGGTAGGTGAAGTTGAGGTTATCTAGAAAAATAGGACAAAATTTGTAGTTAATTTTAAGAGTGTATTCTTTGATAGAACATGTAAATCCATAAAAATACTTATACATATAATATAATCTTTAACTTCTTTTACAACATCAATGAGCAACCAAACTGACTTAGTCAGTGGTTGCGGGAAAATAGTTACGCATTCAGCTATGTCGAATTTATTTGAATAAGTAAATTTATGTCTATCAACTTAGTTGCGAATACACTCCAACATAATATGATATGCATCTTTTCAATGCCATAGCTGTCACTATTTGGGGATATAAATTTATGCATTGGATATGCAAATTTAGTGAAATATGTTCCGAACGAAGTTAGTAGTGTTTAAAATAAATGTTATGTATGTATAATTATATTTCTTAAAGATTAAGCCAGTGGGCGGCCACCTTATCATTCTAGAGCCAAATATAGATAATACACAATTGACATTTATTCAAAGTCATTTTTTTATCATATGCCTTGATTTATTACGGATAGATAATCTTTCTTTCTTTCTTTCTTTCTTTCTTTCTTTCTGAATTAAAACATGTATTTTTATTCTTTTATTAGGGTAAGTATTAAAAATATTTGGGTCAAATCACAGTTAGTCCGGTCAATTTAGACATTCGAAGTTACATAAAGTCCCAACAAGCTGAAAATCAGTGAAACTGTTCAAAACATAATTATAAACAATGTTTAAAAGTTCCCCATCATTCCCGTGTATGGATTTTTTTTATTCAAGGTCAAAGGTCAAAAAAATGAGTTTTTCGCGATTTTCAGCAAAACGGTAAGTTTTATCATAAAAGTATCTCAGACAAAAATTGTAGATCATAAAATTATCTATAAAAAATGTATCAATACTTTTTCCTACAAGCCATCATTTCTGAGATATAACGATTCAAAAAGTTATAAAAGTTGTTATCGTCATAATATGCATGATTACGCCACGTATATAAACGACGGACTCATAAACTGCATCAAAGTTCAGGATTACTTTGAAATGATTTTTTTTATAATAATATAATAAGTATGCAAACTTTTTAGATGAAATTATATAAATATGGAGAGACTGGCTCTTAATCTCAAAAAAAAGGAAAATTTAAAAATAGAAATGCAGTAAAACAAATGAATATAGCCGGGAAAAGAAAATTTACTCGTAGTATCAGATTTGCGTGTTATTTATAGCAAAGTTTTAAATTGATTCTCATCGATTTTTTATTCTTTTGTCAATCGAATTATTGTTACCAGCAGAATTGTTGGGTTAGTTTTTTAACTCATCGAAAGTTTTTGAACCATAATATGGATACTTCGTCCGAACAAGCGGCTCAAATTGTAGCATTGGTGCGCGAGGGCTTGGATCAACGAACGATTGGTAGAAATTTAAATTTAAACCAGTCTACGGTTTCTAGAATATACAGAAGGTTTGTGGAGACAGGTTCTTACAGAAGGAGACGTGGTACAGGCAGGACTCGAGCAACCACCGGTCGTGATGACCGATTTATTGTTACAACTTCCCTGCGAAATCGTTTCCTCACGTTAGTTAACATCAAAACAGAGCTTAATGAAGTGCGTGGAGTAAACATGAGTGCACGAACAATAAGAAGAAGGTTAAAGGAAGCGGATATCACCCCTTTCAGACCAGCAAATGGTCCAAAGTTGTCTGTAGCTCACAGACAAGCTCGCTTAAGATTTGCGCGTAATCACCTGAATTGGACAGAAGAGCAATGGGCCTCCGTATTGTTCACGGACGAGTGTAGGACATGTTTATATGGTGCAGATGGTCGCAGAAGAGTCTATCGTCAACGTGGGGAGCGATATGCTCAAAGTTGCATTGAGGAGCGTGTTCCTTTTGGAGGCGGTTCGTGTATGGTCTGGGGTGGCATATCGATGAACGGGCGAACAGAACTTGTGTTCATAGACATGGTCCATCAAAACGGTAATAGAGGGGGTTTGACTGCACATCGCTACATAACAGAGATCTTAGAAGATCACGTGGTGCCTTACATGGAATTCATAGGCGAAAATTTTACTTTAATGCAGGATAATGCCCGGCCGCACGCTGCTGCACAAGTTCGACAATATTGCGAAGAGGTTGGGATACGTACAATGAATTGGCCAGCACGCAGCCCGGATCTTAATCCCATTGAGCATGTTTGGGACAGTTTAAAAAGAGCTGTATATGCGAGAAACCCTTTGCCCACGACAGTTGCAGCACTAAGAACAGTACTTTCAGAAGAATGGGACAGTATTCCGCAAGATCTTTTAATAACCCTAATAAAATCTATGCGGAACCGATTAGAATCCGTAATAAGGGCACGTGGAGGTAATACACCTTATTAAAACATAAATAAACCCTTGCATAAAGTTTGTGTCTATTGTTAAAACCAATTTTTTTATTAAACCAATTTTCCTTAAATATCTGTTTTTTCTTCAAAAAAGTCTTATGGTCCTTTCCAGTACACAATCTTAAACTTAAGGATATGACCCTACTAAAACAAATTTAAAGTTCACGAACCAATCTAGAGGTTTCAATTTAAATCTGTATAGAAAGTTTGCATACTTGGTTAAAATATTTATTTCAAAGTCGTCTATTACTTTGATGCAGTTTATGAGTCCGTCAGTGTACATCTATAGATACTCTACAACTTTTATAACTTTTTGAATCGTTATATCTCAGAAATGATGGCTTGTAGGAAAAAGTATTGATACATTTTTTATAGATAATTTTATGATCTACAATTTTTGTCTGAGATACTTTTATGATAAAACTTACCATTTTGCTGAAAATCGCGAAAATCTCATTTTCTTGACCTTTGACCTTGAATAAAAAAAATTCCATACACGGGAATGATGGGGAACTTTTAAACATTGTTTATAATTATGTTTTGAACAATTTCACTGATTTTCAGCTTGTTGGGACTTTATGTAACTTCACTCTCATTTTTTGGTCTAAATTGACCGGACTAAGTTGTAATAATTGACTTTATGTATGGTATAAGCTACCATTTGGGGTGACCCCTCCTCTCTCAAGAAATACCGTAATTTTAACATCAGATCTCGGTAGTGTTCATAATTTTATATTCGATATCTGAGACCTTTAGCAATATTATTAGCATTTCCTTGAGATTAACGGAGACAAAGAGTTAACTCTTTGATGTCAGATTTGACAGAGAACAAAAATAATAAAGTTGAAAGTACCAGAGAAAATAAATGTTTAACTTTTTTTATGTGCAATATTAGATGCAAACTCAGATGAAATGAAAAAATCAGGTGGTCGCCATACGGTGACCACCTGCCAGCGTGGGCCGTCTGCCTGTCTGCTGAACTCTAGCTA